>JAKWBJ010000125.1:0-350000 GCA_023159175.1 Wohlfahrtia magnifica
GGTTAGAGATTGATGAGCTAAATGGACTGTAATTCTGCGGAAAACACCAATTCTTATTTAATATAATGGGAATATAATTTCTCATGACATTATGAGGAATATAATATGTCACGAAATTATGAGGAATTATATAAGCGGTATAAATGAGAAAGAAAAAGGGTTAGAGGGAGTGAGAAATGGGTATATATGTGCTTGCCTTATATATTTATTTATGTGCTTGCCTTATATATTTATATGATATGTTTAGCAGTAATAACAAGATGATGTGGTTGTAGTTGAAATAGCAATCCAAGTTTTATTGCAATATAATCATGTGCAATATGTAAGTGCCACATTAATATAAGGATTTTAGTTACAATAAATTTAGTTTGTAAGAGTTTCAATTATACAATTTCAGTCCAATACTAGTTTAATTCAATTTAGATTTTATTTCTCCGTCACTCCTTCAGGGAGAATATTGGCTTTTCCACAAAGCATCTATTCCTTTGTTTTAGTGTCTTTAATCAATTTGATATTTCAAGCTAAGTATATAGATGATTAATCCGCTGTAGCTTCCTTCATATGATTTTTTTTGTGTAGAGGTGAAGATCGTTGCTAGTTGGTGGTGATCTTTACTTTAGTATTGTAAATAAGAATTGGTGTTTTTGTCCCAGTAGGTGACGTGTTTTTCCTGATCATTCAGTCTGATTTTTGTCATCACCGCCAGAGGTATGCGAGAAGTATCAGGGGGGCTTTTTTCTTTATTTGTTTTTAGATGGAGTTGTCTGGAGGGAAGAAGTTGAAGCCTTTTTTATTATTAAACATTCGAAACCACAATTAAGTTTTTTCTTCGTCATGTCCTCTGCTGGGGCTCGAACCTGGGTCGTTTGTGTCGTTATGCGTGCGCTCTAACCATGCAATGATAATATATATATGATGATATATATATCGCAAATTTTTTGGCGATTTTGTACAAGTATGTTTAGTCTGCTTACACGTCACAAGATTTCACAAATTCCGCAACTTGCTTGCACATTTTGAGCCAAAAGAAAAAAGTTTTTAGCCTCTGTATGGTTTTAACCAATTCCCCCGTGTGCGCATAATGGGTGATCATGGGCCCTTTTATTAAGTCCAACGTTAACGCCTTCGGTACCCTTAACTTCCAAGATAACTGCTCTTGTATCTCACCACCAGTCGCATGTTCCACACGTTTGTATACATAACCATCATCTATTTTAAAATCTGGTAGATGTTGTAACTTCGGTCGCAATTTTTCTATTAGGGATTAGTAGTCATGGGATTTAAATTCTTCTGAGTCCAAATCAATTTCCATAAAACTATCTAATTCCTGTACTAACAATTTATCGATATCAAAAGTTACTTCATCATTATTTTCCGTAAACACACGTGATAAGGAGTCCAGGACAATATTCTGACTACCTTTTCTATGCTTAATAGTAAAATTAAGTCCTTGTAGCTTCAAAGACCACCTCGCCAATCTGCCGTGAATATCCGTTTGACTCATTAGCCATTTCAGTGAAGCGTGATCGGTAATAACTTCAAACTGATGACCTTCAATGTACGCTCGAAAATTCTTCATAGCCATTATAGCAGCTAGGCACTCCTGCTCGGACATGGTGTAATTTTTTTGTGCCGATGTCAACTTGTGACTCTTATATGCTATGGGAACCTCTTGATCATCATCCGTCCTTTGAGTTAAGATAGCTCCAATACCGTACTGAATGGTATCGCACAGAATTGAAAATCGTCGAGAAAAATCTGGGCTGTGTAGTATAGGTGCTGAACAGAGTGATTTTTTAAGCTTTTCAAAATCATCCTTAGCCTCATCCGACCACAGAAAATTTCGGTTCTTTCGCAACATTTCGGTAAGTGGTAAGGTTAAGAACGCAAAATTCTGTACAAATCATCGATACCAACCACAAATTCCTAAAAATTTTCTCAATTATCTAACAGAGTTTGTCAATGGTTATTCAACTATTGCTCTAACCTTATCTGGGTCCGTTTGAATGGTCCCATGACCTATGGTTTGTCGTAAATATTTAACCTCCTTCAACATAAATTTACTCTTCTCTATATTTATCGTTAAATTGGTCTTTCTCATTTGCGCAGCAACTTCATGCAGTCACAGAATGTTTTCATCGAATTGTTCAGTAATCAACAATAAATCATCGAGGTACACAAAAACTTTGGTACGTAAATACGGTGGAATTACTTTATTCATCGTCTGTGGAGCGTTGAATAATCCAAATGGCTTGATTACGAACTAATATAGTGGACGGGAAGAAACAATAAACGCTCTTTTTTCCTTAGAATCTTCTTCTAGCGGAATTTGCCAGAAGACATCCTTCAAGTTAAGACTTGTAATGAATTTTTAATGAACTTGTTTTCCCCACTGAATATGGCTGAAGTACTAACACAACCAACAGCCGCATGATCTCTTCCACCAGCGGTCTTCAACGAAATGCGAAATTTTTCATGTGGGTGCTTATTCTTTTCTAAAACCTTTTTAGCAAAATTCGAAGCGAAACAAGATATTGTAGCACATGTATCAATCATTTCTACAGCCTCCTGATCAAAAACTTTAACGGTAGCGAATGGCCTTAAAGTTATTCCTGTCTGATACTACGGCTGATCAATACCTTTTACGATTTTCCAACATATTTTTCCAAAATTTCCGCAATCTCTTTGTTGACCTTTTCGTCCTTTTCGCAACTTTTTCTTTAACTATTTCACTATTAAAAATCCTCAATCTTGCCTCATGGTACTCCCTTAAACGGACGTGGTACGGTTTGAAGTATATTGGTGTCACATTTGGTTCTAAAAATGCATTGTTAACATCAAATTTATGACCACTTTTAGAACAGTTCCAACAAACTAAATCCTTTATTTCCTCTATACCAAATTAATCATCTACTTGCAAGTCTTCAGTTTTTAACTCAGGTAATGTTTTCCTATGCACGAATGTTCTATTTGATCTACTTCTGTTAAATTCTTCCTCTAAAATTTCATTTTTTCTTGCAAATTCCCTTAATTCCGAAACGTTTCCTACTTTAAAGTGTAACAAATCCTTACCAACATCAGGACGAAGATTTTTTTTCAAAATTTCAACCAACTCATCCTCCCTTATAGGTGTTTCTAAACAATCAGTTATCTGTAAAACTGAATCATAAAATGAGTTAAATATTTTCACCAAATTTTTCCTTCCTGTCCCTTAATTGTTTACGCAAATCAAAATCTGTCCTTCTATCCTTAAATTCTTTCCTCAATTCCAAGCACAGCGATTCCCAATTAAAATTCGGTGTAGACCTATGAAAACTCCAAAATCAAATGACGGTCTTGGATATGGATATGTCTGCATAATAAATTAAGATCTCCCCGCAGACTTTGACTAGTGAGCGCATGTATCCTGTAAATGAAGTTATCCACAGTTAAACCATCTTCCTCCTGACCACTGAATTTCAAATGCCAACCGGAAATTATGTTAGCAATTTTATCCCTGTCTAAAGATTGATTACCTCTATTCTGAAAGCTATTGTACCTATTTTGCGAATTCCTATTCTGATTATATGATAAATTACGATTCCCTAAGCTTTCCCATGGATTTGAAGATTGATTCAGATTAATCCTTGCTAGCTGATTTCTTACTGCCTCATTAATCAAATTCTGAAGTACCGAATCACTAAGGTTCTCATTCTAATTTGGTCATCTACGGAGCGTGAATCTTGGTTATGCAATTGTTTACAATCCGGGTGTTTGCGGTATTGTCCAATCTAACTAATTACGAGCTGCTCGACTTCCATTGGGTTTTGCAACCTTGTCATCCATATTCGAAACAATAAGTGACGTAGCACCTCTTTCTTCTTCGGTATCCATCAATATATTATACGATCTTAACTTATTCTGTCTACAACCCTTTCCACAAACAGGACATCCTAAAATTTGCTTCAAACCATTAACAATACATGACTTGTGAAAGACGTGATCACTCATAACACTTATTACAAATGGAACACTGAGGTAATTGACGCTCCTTAACCTGAGTAGTCATACCTTCATTACCGGAAACTGACATAGTTATTCTTTAATACGTACTTTCTTTAAATAAAAATCCTTAATTCATAAAACTTCTTTTTAGGTCTATAGTATGTTTGTGTGTGTTTTTTGTTCTGAATAAAAGTGACAACGTAAAATATGAGCTATAGTTTTCGTCCAGGAACACTGCACTGAAAGAAATAATATATGCAAACAAAGAAAATAGTGGACGTGTAGGTTATATCCCTCAGTAAATCCTAGTCGCATTTCAAAAGTTGATTGCCTAGTAAACAATAGCACAACATTCAGTACATTGTACACGTCCTAAGGTAGTTTTTATACAAAATTTTTGAAACAAAAAGGAATGAATACCCTCAAAGATCCTGTGGATAACAAAAGAAATAAAATTTTCCAAATATAATAATTCCCAACAGTGTCCCGAGATCTTACATTCTTAGTCCGCCATCAAGCAAAAACGAACACAATAAGAATAAAAAGTTTTTTTTTTGTATAAACTCGTACCCATCGAATTTCATGTAACCTATCCTCCATCCGATGTCAGGAAATGATCTCTAAAACACTTGGTGTTATAGTAAATGCTTATAGTTTACCATTCCTTGAAAAAAAAAATGTAAACTTATAAAACGCCTTTTGGGCTCCACGTTGGGCGCCACTTTTGTAATTTGTGTTTAAATTTTTTTGTTGTACAGTGTAGTTAACTTTATATCTTTATTCGTCAGCTGTTCATCGCTTTATCACATCCACACACACATATTGTAACTGAACGAGATGCGTTTAATCATATACGTGATTAACCCTTTGGTCGACATTAATGGTGTTATTCGGAACGGCACACACGCGCTTGCTGGCTAGCTAGTGCGGGAGGAATGGGCGGGATTCTTGTTCCGTAATAAACCGAATGTACAAATTACCTAAGAAATCGCGTGCGCTTGACAATGCCTTAAATACAGAAACCAAAATTATAACAAATTCTTCTAGCTCATTACATACGTAGTCTGTTGGGTAAGATGTTGTTACCCTCTAGCCTCATTACCCCCCAACCTATGGTCTTTCCCATGGCCGTCAATGTTAAACGGAAAAACTACAATACACTCAAACATACCTTAGACCTAAGAAGCATTATTTAGAAGGCAAATTATCTCATTTTTTAAATTTTAAATATATTTCACATCAAAAAAAAAAAAACAAAATTAATATAATTAATACAAAGCAATTCATTATCTCCTTATCAATTCATAAATATAAGTTGTTCTTAATATAAAGGATTAAATATATGTAGGAAAAATAAAAACATAAAAAAACAATTAAGAATAATCGTAATGAGAATAAAAATACAAATTACATCAAACGGAAATGTATACGAATGAAATTAAAGATTGCAAAAATAAACAGAAAATAATAAGAAAGAAATACGAATAAAAAAAAATTAAATAAAAATCGCACGCAATAAAATATGGCATTCTGTTTAAAACGAAGTATTAAGTACGAATAAAAAAAACTGAAATTAAAGAACATAGTAAACTATAGAATACATGTAACAAAACAAACAACAGAAATTTACTTTTTTTTCGTATCCATATGTCCAAAGTTGCGGAAGGCCTTCAGCATAACAATTGTACAGATGTTACTGTGTTATAGCGTAATTAAGTTCGATTTTGCTTGGTAATGATAATTAATGTTTAGGGTTAGCGATATTTAAGAAATTATTATTTTTTTATATTAGTAGTTCATTTAAACTTATTTTAGTTTATAATAATAATACTCAAACATAGACAAAATAAGGGTTAGTTAGTAGTAGATTTAGTTAAAAGGCCTTTTTAAAGAATTTAACATTAGAATAAGGAAGTAATTTATTTAAATAGGTATGTATGTATGTGTAAAATTTTTATCTTTGTAGAAGATTAGGATTGTAGATTTTAGTTCAATAGCATGGTAGATGAGGTTAGGGTTAAATGTAATAGACATTTTTCTTCTATTATAGGATATCACTTTGTTTAATTAGATTTTAAATATAATTTAACATATGTTAAGCTTGTTGTAGGTTAGAATATATTTTATAGTTTAGATAATGGTTCAAGTTAACGTTTAGAACATGGTTTTAGCTTATAGATTTAGAAATTTAATTTTTCTCCATAAATTTAGATGGTAAATTCAGATTTCCATAGGCTATAATTTAGGTTTTAATCTACATAATAGTTTTGGGTTTGAGTATGTTTTAGGTTATGACTTTAAAATGTAGTTTTAGAATCTTATAGATAATTTTAGTTCATAAATTTGATAATGGTTTAGGCGATAACTTTAGGTTAAGTTTCATAATGCGTTAGGGTATAATACTATATATATATTTCACTAATACTATATATATATTTCACTTATCCTTGAAAAATTAAATGAAAAGTGGAAGCTTACTCGCTACTCTTTCCATAACCTTAAAAAAACTAATATACCTTGAATATTGCTTAACGGAGCGTTGTATAAAAATAATTCTCTGCCGGTGGATATATCTTCCTCAGTCGTGATATACGGTATTACTTTCTTTATTTAATATTCAAAATCGATTGTGTTCTTCACCACTTTTAAAACACTTAGACTCTTTTAAACCACAAGCACTTTTTTTCTTTTTTTATATTCTTCAAGTTGATTTTTAATAATTTTCTCCATTATCTTTTCGCACGTTTTTAACGTATTTATTGGGCGGAATTCTTTACATTTATTTGTTTTTGAAATTTTCTCAACAGGTAATATCATTGAATATTTCCAGTTATTAGGGAAAACTTCTGTTTTCATGGATGTATTAATTATGTAACATATTTTTGTTCCCAATATATTCCAATTATCGATAATAAGCCTAATTGTAACATTGTCAAAGTCTGACTTATTTTTCATGCCCTGACAAATATTTTTAATTTCCAGGTTCGTTATTGCACGGAACTTATCACAGATATATTGTTTATATATTGCAGATTTGCTATTGTATCGTTAATTGATTTAATACTATTTACAAAGTATTCATTAACTTGAGGGTCAATCTGGTACTCGTCTGTAAGAGAAAAAGATCTTTTTAAATAACTTGTTTTCTAAATTTCAATCAGGATTTACGAGAAAATTTTCATGCAAAACAACCGTAAATATTCTGATAAACAGATGGAAATTTATGGATAAAAGGAGAAAGATAATGGCATTATTTTTAGATTTTAAAAGAGCATTTGAGACCATAGATAGACAAATATTGCTTCGAAAACTATATATGTATGGTGTTAGGGAAAAATAATTGGATTGGTTTAAATCATATCTTACGAACAGGAAACAAATAACAAATGTTAATGATATGAAATCGAACGAAATAAATAATGAATTTGCAGTACCACAAGGATCTGTTTTGGTGCATTGCTATTCATAATATACATAAATGATACGCCAAATATTTTTCAAAAATGTGAAGTTATATTAAATGCTAATGACACATTAATATATGCAGAGGGTGATACAGATGAACAATGTAGGCAAATATATTGTATGGCATTGATAACATAAACAATTGGCTTAAAATTAATAAATTAAAACTAAACCAGAATAAAACCAAATACTTGAAATAAATATGAGTAGTGACTCAACAATAAAAATTAATAATGAGAGCATAGAAAAAGTTGATAAAATTAAATACTTGAGTTTTACGATTGATAAGGACATGAGATTGAATAAACATATTGAATATATTTGTAGAAAGATCGGAAAAAAATTGGATTCTTAAAGCGGATTAGAAATAAAATATCGACAATTACTGGGATCAACATTTATAGCACAATTATAAAACCGAATTTTGAATATGGCTCTATAATTTTATCCACCTACTGCGCGGAAACACACATGCAAAGACTGCAAAAGCTTCAAAATAAGGCCATGAGATCGATACTAAAATACAACATATACGCTCCTATTCAACTTATGCTGAACACACTAAAGCGCTTAAATCTTCAGCAAGGGCTAGTTTTAAACACGCGCCGGTGTATCTAATTAAGCAACTTGGATATGTGGGAGAGGTACAACCATATTATCTCAGAAATACTGGAAATTTCCGCTTGCCAAGGAAAACAACAACAACAGTGCAGAGATCTCTTTTTCTTCAAGGGACTTCAACTATACAATATGGCGACATTAAAAATGAATCAAATATTAATATATATAAAAGAAATATAATACAATTTGTAAGGGATAATAATTTAATACGCATTTTGTTGAAATTTGTAAAAATTATGTAATTTAAAGGATGTTTTTATGGTATTTATAATACTTTTTAATTAAATAAATAAAAATAAAAATATTGTTCAGATTACGAAGTTTTTCGGCTGTATATTTATTCTCTTCGTGAATATTACAACCAGGGTAACTAAAGGAAAAAAATCCTACCAAATATTTTCCTGATATGTGACAAAATCAATTGTATCTCTAACCTTTATTACATACTCTTTTAATTTAAATATCGTACAGTATTTATTGATATTGCTTTTATAATTCCTAAAAAAACTTTTTCGTTTTATTTTTTTATAAAAACTTAAGAAATTGGAATAAATTAACAATGCTAAAAAAATTATATAGACATACAAATTTTACGTCTGCTGCTCTAGAACCTCAAAACTCTCTAAATACTCTCTCATAACAGTGTACAGTAGAATAATAAGCGTCGAACGTGGATAGCCAAGGGAATGCAGGAAAATGTAAAACTAACCCACAAATACTTTGACAGATGGAAAATAATGGCTAATGATAGTAAGATACAAGCTACAGTATTTCCATATAATTAAACGCTAAAACATATCCCTACAAGGTAATATTTTTTCTAGCGGATTTATGATTGATATACGATGTTAAATATCTAAGAGATATTTTGGAAAAATTTATCATTTAAATATGATCTGGAATATACATATTTGTGAAGAGACGGTTAGGTGCTATCGTGCCCTTTATCATATACTCAACAGATGATCTAAACTTAATTATAAAAATAATATTCTTATTGAAAGGATGTGTATTCGGGCTATTATGACCTATGCGTTCCAGGTTTGGTTTAATAAAAGCTTCTAAAACGTATAGAAAAAATTACAGGTGATACAGAATAAAAATTTGAAGATAAGAAATGTTCTAAACCCGAGATATTCTACTGATTTGCTGTACAGTAAGTGTAGTAATGTTTACATCATTCGTAAGGGAAAGGACTGATATTTAGTAAAAAGTGCAGAAAGTCTACATATGATATTGTTAGGTTTTAACCTTTTTAAATCGTCTGAGTTATTTTAATTGCGACATAATAAAATAAACACCACGTTGTTGTTGTTTTACAGTTTTTATTTTCTCACTTTTTACAGTATGCAATTATAACTATACAGTTTCCTACTTATTTATCTTGCACTTAATATTCATTTATACAACACTTTTATTTACGCCTATGACTGCAAAATATTGCACTTGATATTCGTTTATACAACACTTTTATTTACGCCTATGACTTTAAAGTGATAATAGCCTTTTTATATACCTAACTGCCTACATTTTGGAAAGTTCCGGAAATATCTCCAACGCTCTAATGTCCTCAATTTTATGTCTGCCAAATTTAAATATGTAAGATTGTGTTACCCAAAGATGGTTGAATTGACAATGCTGTCAAATACCCAAATCAGTACGGCATTACCAGGGTAACACATTCAGCACCTTGACACAAACCAATAGACTAACATCCCACTATACAGTCCCAGATGTGGTGTATTTTCTTTATTATATTTTCGTTCGTCCCAAATAGGCTCATTATCTTTCTTCCCCTAGCCCGCCAGTCGCTCTAGATGTACCACATTCATTTTTGATCGCGGGCTATTGTTATTCTGTATTCCGTATACCACATCGTTTAACCTTTTGACTAGTTTATAAGGTCCATCCCAGTTAGTTTGCAGCTTGAGATATAATTCTCTCTTCAGCTGTGTGGTATAGAGTAAAACTAGTTGTCCCTCATGAAAGCCCTCCGTATTTACTGCACGATCATATCTGGCTTTCATTCTATCGCTGAGCCTTTCCTGTTTTTCAGCATATCTTCTAAGTCACCAGGTAAATTTAGCTCAAAAAATAATTCTAGCGGGGGATCTAGATGATGAGTCATTGACGGCTGATCGGTACGCCAGTAGAAACCTCGGTAGGTGTTCATCCCAATTCTTCTGTTTCTCGCTCACTACTTTTCGCAAGTATTCCTCCAGGGTTCAAGTAAATTGATCTACTATTCTATTAAAGTTTGGGTGAAGCGGCGTCGTTCGAGTCCTCTTAATACCGTATACCTCACACATTTCTTTGAATATAGCAGACTCGAAATTTCTACTCTGAAAAACATTTATAATTCTATTCGGCTCTTGATAGAGTATGGCAAACACTTCCGGCCATTTGCTGAAATAATCCATTACGACGAGAACATACCGATTTCCGGCATTACTGACAGGAAAAAGGCCTGTTATATCCAACATTATCTGCTTGAAGGTTGCGCCCGAGTTATATTTTTATAGCTGACCTCGGCTTCTTCTTACTGGATCTTTAGCTGCAATACACTGGGTACGGCTTGCTATCCCATCCGCTACTACTTGCTGACATCCAACCCAATAAAAACGTTGTTTTAGTTTTTCCAGAGTCTTTGTCACCCCAAGGTGTCCTCCGCTGGTTCCATTATGAAACCCATTTAAGATTTCTTTCATTTTATGAGAAGGCACCACTTTTTGGTTGGATGAACTGCACTTTCCCAATGGCGATATAAGCACCCATTAATCAACTTCAAACTGTCCCATTGTATCCAATACGCTTTTGTAAGAGGACCTTTTGCTGATATTTCATTGCGGGTGCGCCGTCTGTCCTCTTCTTTTGCTGCTATAATCTTTGCCAATAGTGGGTCACTCCTTTGCGCTCTTGACCAGTCTTCATTTGCATCTATTTGCGTTAGCCAGATATTAATGATGGATTCCTATCGCTCAGTTTTCACACAATGCTTACATTCCAAATTAAAAGGCCGATGTGAGAGAGCATCAATATTTCCGTGTTTTATGCCACTTTTCTGTTCAATGACAAAGTCATAAGCTTGGATGCTCTCAATCCAACTTGCCAGCTGTCCTTCAAGGTTCTTAAATTGCAGCAGCCATATCAGTGCGGAATGATTAGCCTTAGAAGAAAAGTGAAAGTATACCACCACTACCATATCTACTGGTATCACTGTCAAGGATAAATTTTTCACTTGGGACTGGAAACGTCAAAGCCGGTGCTGCACACAATAGATCTTTTAGTATCTGAAATGCCTTTTCTTGTAACTCATCCCAATGATACACCTTTGATTTCATGGTCAGCTCATTCAAGCTTGCTGCCACGCTTGCAAAGTTAGCCACAAAGCTTGTGTAATATGTGCAGAGTACCATAAAGCTACGTAATTCATGAAGACGAGGCCAGTCCTTAATTGCTCGTAGTTTATCTTGATGTGTGGTAATGCCATTTAGTGTAACAAGATACCACAAATATTTTACTTGTTTTTGGAACAATGCACATTTTTTTACACTTAATTTTAGTCCAGCCATCGATATTCGTTGCAGAACTTCAGCCAGGTTTTTAAGGTGCTCATCGAAAGTTCTGCCCATCACTATTATGTCATCGAGGTATACCGGCAAGTCTTCCAATGGAGTCCCTTTATTACGCGCTCCATAAGCCGCTAGAATGTATCCGGTGCATTGCAGAGCCCAAATGGCGTAACTCTAAACTGCTATAATTTACCGTTCGCACTGAACGTGATTTTCTCCTTATCTGCCCCCGAATTGAACGGAAAGCCTCTTGGTTGGTAGGCGGTTATCTTACCTACCATACCACAGCGGTAAAATGAAAACTAAATTGTAGAAAATGGGAGTGTACACTTTATTCTGACGCCCGTAGTAAATTTATTTTTGTTGTTTAGCTGCTACTGTTAGACTTTTCTGTTCTCTTCTGTTTGTCTGCTTTTCGCTTATAGAAAACAAAGGGGATTGGTACAAATTAATAATTTTTAATAACAATGATTTTTCAATTTTTAAACCTTTGCTAAAATTTACCAAATTCTATTTAGCCTACCATCATACTAAACAAAAAAATTTCTACATGTTTTGGTGGAATTCTGCCAACAGTGGCAACACTACAACAGAAAAATTACACTGGTCTACAGCAAAAACGCCTTTAAATAAAACTATATGGAATATAATGGTACTTGCATTAAAATTGGTCAAGTCGTTTTCAAGTTATGATGAAATATATTGACATAAACTACCATATTTTGGGCGAAAAATTTGCCCATAAAAAAAATTTGAGCCCGATGGAAAAAAAATGAAACGGATTTGAATTCAGCGCATCAAAATCGTTATATTTCATATAGTTTTATTTAAAGGCGAGAAAATTTTTTGTTTTTCGTAGACCAATGTTATCTTTTAGCTATTTAGTTCCAAATTGTTTAATTGAAGTAAGTCTTTTGAGCCTTATCTGGCCGAGAATTATCTACAGTGTATATGTATACCACCAAACGAAAATTAGCAGATAATAACAAGATACCAAATAAAATAACAAATTTAGTTTAGTTGTGGAATAGATGTGAACAAAAGTGGACGTATGTTGCTTTCTTTTATTATATTGTTTTTTCCCCTTTTAGTCTTTCTCTTCAACGCACGCAGCAAAAATTTACTAACCCTACTATACAACAAATTTCTCTTAATGGTCACCCTTGTTTTACATACAGTGGCTCACAGCTTATTTCGCACGCTTTCAAAATATAACTAGAACGCTTACAGCATCAAAACTAAGGATGATATCAAAAAGATTTAAACGTACAATTTTTTTGAAAATACTTCTTTATTTAAATAAAATTATGCGTTCATGTTTTTAAATATTTGTAAAAGTAATTTTAAGAAAACTTAAAATATATGAAAAATTCAAGTAAGTATTCATTAACTCAAAAAATTTACAACGAGAGAGCGTCAGAAGAGAGCGAGAAATTGAGACACACAAAAATTCTTGCAAATTATTGCTGGTAAAATTTTTACTACCAAGAATTATTCAAACAGCTGTTTTCTGTTTATATTTACAAATCAAGTTTTCTAAAAAAAATGTAAATAAAAAAATTTCCGAAATTTAAGAAATTGTAAGTAAAAGTACATTGTTAAAGTGAAAACAATGTATAGAAAACAATTTTGTGATTAACTTACGATCAACAGCACCAAAAGAAGATGTCTAAAGATATTGAAGTAAATGACGTGGGATGTAGTACATCAGGATTAGAGGATGTTGCAGCAAATGGAGGTAATTTCTATAAACTAAATTACTTTCTTTTTAAAAAATTAGTAACTAATAAGTTTTAATATTTTTGACGGTAAATATTTGCAATTTAAGCAACAGTAAACTCCTGGAGAGCCTTTGGTATTTTTCATGTTGAAATTACATTAGATGTTGGCACTCTACAACAATACAAAAACAACAGGACAATTTTTGAATCGTTTATATCAATAAGAGCCCGTGGTGAAATTTAAAAGCAGCTGTCAAAAGCGAAAAAAAAAAATAAATAAACAAGAAGAAAAACACACACAAAAAAAACACAAATAAAAAATTAAATTTTAGTTTTTATTTAAAAAAAGACAAATAATAATGCAAAAAGTGTTTAAAATAATGAACTCGTAAATCACATCAAAAGACACCAACGCTTCTATTCGGCAATGCATTTTTTAAAAATATGTATAAATGCACCAATCGTTGGTATTTTCAGCGACAGAAAATTTGAAGAAAAGTTTGAAATTATTTATTTTTTATTCATTTATATTTAAAAAAACACAAACATTCTGTAAAAAAAAACACAAATTTTCACAAAAATTATGTATCTATTTTTAATATGAAAACATGAATGAAAACAAAACTGTTGACAGCTACGGAAATACTAAAAAAAAACAGCTGGTTGTTTACCACCTTATAAGTAATTTCACCATGGTATTTTTTGGTTAGGAGAGTGATAACGATGCTGAAATGGTTGAATACTTAGTGAGAGCTCGACAAACGTTGGCTATGAAAGAATGCAAAATATTTTTCGAAAAAGAATCTACAAACCTATATATTACAGCACTATTTTAGCTTGCAAATTTTAAAATTAAATTTAAAAATTTTTTTTAAGCTCTCATTGCAAGTTATTGAACATACCTATTGTGTACTTTATTAGTACCTCATTTAGATCTGTTTAAACAAAATATTTTAATTAATAACACAAGGGAACAAGGCTTTCGTTGATTAAGAACTAAATGTTGTTTCTAAGGTCTTTTTGGACGCTGAATCCAAATCTGCACTTGGTTTTTTCTATCAGCTCGACTTTTCGCGATATATCGTTACGTCCAAAATTAATGCTCTTCCACTACATTTATTTGAATAACTTTATAACGGTCCACCATATTCAGTTAAAAAAAATTCAAAAATCGTACACAATATTATCTTTAAGCCGTTCTTATATTGGTTTTATATTTGCCCATTAGTTTTAGAGATGTCGCTGAAGTTTTGAAGAAAAAAACAAAATAATAATAATAGAATAATTTTTGGTTTTTGAAAATTCATAAGAAATAAAAATGCTACAAAAATCACAGTCTTAGTCATAAATCATTTGGTTAAACATATTTCGAACGAAATTAGCTTTATTTTACTGTAATCGGTGCACAATTTTTGATTTTGTTCTCAATTTACTGAGAAAACTGATTTGACAAAAATTGTGGTATCTATACAAAAATAACATTTTTTAATGTGTGTGTGTGTGTGTTTTCTGCCTTCTTGTGTTATTTATTGAAAACTGTGTATATGTAGAATTAGCCGAACGTAAATGTAGTTGTGTCAGCTGATCGCTTTTGTTATATGATAAGCTATGAGAGTACTTACTTGACCGTAATGTAATGCAAATGTAATGTCCCAATCTGTTGAAAATAGAATTTGACGGCGACAAGCACATTTGTCGACCATTGATAGGCTGTTTGTAAGTTAAATTATATGGGTGAATTTTTACCTTTTTTTGCACTTTTTGCACACAATTGAAAAGAGCAATTTAAAACAATTGAACAAAGTAATTTATAATAATTTGAACAAATTTAAAATATATTTTAGAAAATGTGAATCCGATTTTAAAAAATATTACTATTTTCTTCCTACGTGTATTGTAATATGGAAAAGGAATAAACTAAAACATTAGCTTTAATAAAAAATTTTCTTAGGTGACAAGCAAACATTTTCACGCTAATGATAGATAAGCAATTATGCATGTATGTAATTCTTGGATCAAATTTAAAAGAACTTTGGGTCAGTAACGACTAGTTTCCGAGGTGTAGGCTAATTAGTTTAAAAATTTAACTGAATAGTACCTTGAAATTTTTATAAATAAAAGAAGGATTTGGTGTGCAAAAATTTTGGTTACATTGGTCTATCGTGAACCACGGAGAACGAAAAACTTTTGTATGTTGACTTTTTATAAAATAGCATTTATTTGATATATATTTTTATAATCCATATGAGCTTGTTTTGGTAATAATTTGGTATATAATTTGATGTAGATTATATTTGTAAAAATGTACATATGTGATTATATTATTTATATATATTAAAATATATATATAATATATTATATAAAAAACTATTTAAACCTATTTGGTACTTTTTTCAAACATTTCTAACATTTAAAATTTTTTCTAACATTTAAAATATCCATACTGTGATTTAAGCGGCTGTCCATTTATATACAAAACATGTGACACGTTTTTAAGTGTTCTATAAGTGGCAAAACGTTTACATTTATTAAAATAAAGTTTTTTTCTTTTTTCAATGAAAGACTAAAATCTTAAAAGAACATGAATAGTATATAACATTTCGGAAAAGACATTTGTTTAATTAAGAAACTGAAAATATAAGCTTTAATCTTAAAAAAAAAAATTACGCAAACAATCACGGCTATCTGATGGTCTACATGATAATTCATTTTTATTTTAGAATTATATATCTCAATGTAGAAAATTGAGGTAGTCACACGCACCTTAATCCATATATGTTAAAAACAATTTGAGCTTAGATAAGTACTTTTGACAGTATTTTCCTCTAATTAGTGACTGTCTTTCGGATTTTACGAAAATGCTTGTTTTCTTAACAAAAAATTAGTGGTAAGCCGATTTTACTCGTATAATGTCAATAATTACTTTAAAATAATCACTTTTCAATCGGAAATGTTTTTGGCATTGGAGTGCCGACTACTAGAACCCAACTGAAAACCACTTCTTTTTATAGCCGGCAGTGGCTTTTACTAATTTTTTAGGGTTGAGATCTTAAAATACGTTTAGATTACTAGAATTAATAATTTATTAAATCTTCGTATCTTTCGCAACCACATCCTTAGTAGCATCAATATCTTCAAGAATTGTACGCACGTCAACCATACTAAAATCTGACCTCATCACGAGCCAATGAAGTCATAAGAAAATTAATGTTAGACTTTATTTTTTAGCAACACATGACCACTAGATGGTCAATTTGTAATACAGAGGGTACATATCAGAGCTACCACAGTTGGCAAATTTTTGTGAGCCATGTTTGCGTCATTTTAGCCTTATGAGCAGTCCCAAAATCCTTTTGCAAAATCTACAGCTGGTTTTGGAACAGGAAATTATTAAATGGCTTCATAACCGCTTTCAAAGCGGATTTCCGGTAAACTTTGGCTGACGTTTTGTTCCTTTGTACACAGAAATTCAGGTCGGTGACAAAGTAGACTTGATTATCTTTTCTACACGTGGAGTGAGCTCAGATACTTCTCTAGATTACTCATTGTCATTTCGTTTATTTTACTTCTAAAACATTTTTCATCGCTAAACACAGTTTTTCGGTCCAAATTATCATCGTACTTCTCCAAAAGACGCGTAGATTTTTCTACCCCATTTTCATGCAGTTGCAGTAAACAAGTGTCCGGTATTACGTTTTACGCCTCAAATTCAAGTCTATTTAAATGATTCGACTCATGAACTCTTACGTGATATTCATTTTACGTCTAATGACTTTCTGTTTCCTAGGAAGAGAGTTCTTGATTTGACGGCTTTAATGAAATGCTATGTTCGAACTGAGGCTTGAGATGATGCTCATCATGTGACCCGTCCATGGTAAAAGCTGACACATTTTGAAATACCAATCATAAGCTTAATAGGCTAGCTTTCAGAAGCCATATAAATCATTGTAATATATTTATTTTTTCGTTTTTAGCCCTAACATGTAACCTATGCACATGATCTGAATTATTCACAAATAATATTAATGGTTTTCTGATATGAATTTATCTTTCGTGCCTGATTGATCCTATTGAATATATAGAAATGTGAAGAACATATGTTTTTAAAATGTAAAAACTAAAAATCAATATCGATTTATTATTTTCTACACTAAAATATGATAATAGGATATATAAATAAGACAATAGGAACATAGTATGCCGAAAACTGGGAATTAGTGCCGACTACTGGCAAATATGGTGTTTTTCAAAAAACAGTAAATTTCTCAATTTCAGTCAAATATATAATCTGACACAAAGCAAATTAATGAATTCTATTAACTAGTCAACAATTCTATTCCAGATTCACATGCATAAGGCAGTAGCTTGAAATAAATAAAAGTCTTAAGCTGCCGACTATTGGTACACTAACTCTATAAAAAAATTCATACGCTTTGTTTACATTATTTCAAACGGCAACCATAATTACAACAAAAAATATCCATGTGACACACAAAAATATATCAGCGGCTTGTTTGAAATTTTGATTTCTACACCGAGAAGTTTTAATAATAAGCTACATAAATTTATGCATGTTTATACTTTGTATGAATACCTATTCTTTATCATTTTAGGTGTTTCGCTATTTTTGCGCACCCCTGATGTAGATTAATATGTTTTCGATTGCACAACAACAAAATAAATATGCTTTTCCTTGCACTAACTTGCACAGTCGTATTGTTCAACTGTATTCTTTGTTCATAGAAATTTTTTAATTAATTTAAAATGAAAGGAGGGTGCAAGCAAAAAAAAAGAAACACACATAATAATGTATGTTTGTTAATACGAGAATAAAAGTTAAGAGAGCAAACATCAAGGCAGGTTCCAATGATATAACCTTCGCAGAACAATTTTGTATATATGTAGTGTTTTTCATTTTCCGAATATATTCGTTTTCCGGGAAATCGGAAGTGATTTCGAAATTTCCCGGGACCACGCGAATTCCCGCCTAGAACATAAAATCGTATATTTACTTTGTTAAGTATGTACTTTATTTTATACTATATATGTATACTTTATTTTAAATTCGTATGTATTAATGAGTAATGATATAATGTAATAATGTATTTACCTGTGAATTTTCTTAGTATTTTAGAAGTATGAATTCTTTTTTTTATGCTAAAATTTTGTTACGAAAATAAAAATACGACACTGCTTTGTAGGATTTTGTTATATTTTGTCACCCTATCACTTTGGCAGCACTGCTAGCTACATCGACCATGTTTACGTTACATTTGAATTATGGAAGATGGTCGATATTTCCTGAACCTTCCAAAATGTAGGCAATTAAGTATACAAGGGGCTGTTTTACCTACACATGAGGTAGGTAGAAAACGTTTTAATAAAGATAAAACGTAACATTGGTGTCAGAAGTGGGATTGCGTATATAAAATAAAATTAAATAAAAATTAAATAAATAAAAAAAGGAGTAAAATGAAATTCAAAGAATTAAAAGTGGACAGGCTCAAACGGGAATTAAATAAATTAGAGCTGTCAACAACCGCTAATAAAACCGAACTACAAAAACATCTGTTAGAGGGATTTCAGAGACGCGGCATAAACATCGATACTCACGAATTTGATGATGAGAATGAGCTGCGATGAGTGCATCTACAACAACAAGTAGTATAGATGTTAACTCGCTGTTGACTGCTATGGAAAATATGCAGGCTGAGGTATGAGAAACATGTAGAGCTGAAATTCAAGAGCTGAAAATGAAAAAATTTTACCGGAGGTACGTGAAACTTCTAGAGTTGAAAACCGGAATTTTCTGGCAAAAACTGAAACAAAACTTGAGGAAACTTCTACTGAGGTACGAGAAATTACTAAACAACTTGAACACAAATTTGAAGAAGCAACTGAACGATTACGTGAAATATATGCGACGGTAAGTAAAAGGGTAGATAGTGTGGAGACAAGAATGGAAAATTTTGAGAAAATTGTTGACGAAAAATTTAATGTAATGGAAAAAAACCCCAAAAACCCGAATCAATACGTATCATACCAGAAGTTTCCAGCAGAATAAAAACACCCTGCTTTGATGGTAGTACACCATTGGCGGTATTTAAATTTCAATTCGACACAGTGCACAGCAAAAATGGATGAAGAGAAGGCTCTAAGACTAATTTTAGCGTTAAAAGGTGCTGCAGCAGAAATTTTAGAAACCATGCCAGCCAGCTGCAGAAACAACTACAACGACTTAGTGGTGGCGTTACAGCCTAAATTTGGTGACGAGTAAAAACGTGATTTGTACCGCATACAATTAAGGTGCCGAACGCAAAAGTGTATAATTAGACCCGATATACTGAAGGGAAAGTGTGTGGTACTCAATAATATCAGACTACGAACACCTACTGGAGAGTCTGCCACCGTCTACGGAAAAATTGAGGTGAAGGTTACTATAGCCCACATTACTGTAAGCCATATTTTTATTGTCGCCGATATTGTAGCCGAGGTTATCATTGGTGCAAATCTTATTATTGTCCATGGTATCCATTTGAATATGGGGCAACAGATAATGAGCTGGTGTAATGTACATATACCTCCTGACGTGGAATACCAGCATCAAGTACACGCTAGGAGATTAGTTGCTGTCAAACGACAAAAATTACCACCGACTGAATAATTGATGTGGGCGCGTATGGAGGGAGATTGTGAGGACAACCGCTTGTGGGTAGTAGAATCAACAGAAATTAAGACGGACTTATTATCAGCAAAGGCCCTCGTTAAATCCAACAAAGAAGGAATAGTTCCAGCAATAGTACTCAATTTATCAGGTCACGAACAATTAATTTGTGAAAACTTCGGGGTAAGCTAATGTGCTCCAGTAGAGGTGGCAATAAACAGCGAACAACTGTCGGAACCTGCCAATGTGTCAGCCAAGCATCAACGGGTCTTTGACGAAAATGTAGATAAATGGGTAGCGGGCTTAGCAGCTTCAGAATGCAATAAAGCCAAAAAACTGCTAAAGAATTACCACTGTGTATTTGCTACGAAAAATAAAAATCAAGGCAGAACAGCCATAGTCAACCATGAAATAAATATTGGCTAAGCGAGGCCGATAAAACAGGCACCCAGAAGTATACCTCTGGCAAAGCGTAATGAGGTTAAGGTGATCGTCAATGAAATGGAAAAGAGCTCTGTAATTTAACCATCATCGAGTCCTTGGAGCTCACCTGTAGTCTTAGTTAAAAAGAACGACGGTAGTATAAGATTCTGCGTGGTCTACAGGAAGCTGAATGATATCACTAAAAAGGACAGCTACCCGTTACCAAGAATTGATGATACACTCGACTCGCTACCTGGAACGAAGTAGCTTTCTACATTGGATCTACAAAGAGGGTTTTGGTAGGTAGAGATTGCAGACAAGAATAAGAAGAAAACCGCTCTCAGTGCGAACGGTGGCTTGTGGCAGTTTAAAGTTATACCATTTGGGCTCTGCAATGCGCCGGCCATTATCGAGTGGCGTATGGAGCTCACACTAAAAGGACTCAATTGGAAGACTTGTCTGGTTTACCTCGATGACATAATAGTGATAGGCAGAATATTTTGCGAACAACGCAAAAACCTAGCAGAAGTTCTGCAATGAATATCAATGGCTGGACTAAAATTATGCGTGAAAAAATGTCCATTGTTCCAAAAACAGGTAAATTAATTGGGGCATATAGTTACGACAGATGGCATTTCAACGGATGAAGATAAAATACGAGCAGTAAAGGACTGGCCTCGCCACAGAAATTTCGTGAACTACGTAGCTTTTTGAGTATCTGCACATATTATAGACGATTCGTGCCTAATTTTACGAGCGTGGCAGCAAGCTTAGATGAGTTCGCAAAGAAATCTAAGGCGTATCATTGTGGTGAGTCACAAGAAAAGGCGTTCGAAATACTAAAAGACCTAATGTGTACTGCACTGGTTTTGAATCCAGTCCCAGGTAAAAAATTCATCCTTGACAATGTTGCCAGCGGATATGGTGTTGGTGGTGTACTTTCACAGGTGGTCAATGGGACGGAGAAAGTCGTAATTACTGTGTGACTCGACGTGAGTAACTGACAGTGCTGGAATTCATTGCACATTACCACAAGTACCTATATGGTTAAAATTTTCTGCTAAGGACTGATCATTCCGCACTGAGATGGCTGCTGCAATTTAAGAACCCTGAAGGATAGCTGCCACATTGAATTGAGATCCTCTAAGCTTATGACTTTAGCATCGAACACCGAAGTGGCATTAAACATGTAAATGCTGCATTTCGGCCTTGTCATTTGGAATGTAAACATTGTGTGAAAGCTGAGCGGAAGTAATCCGTCCTTGATATCCGGCTAACGCAAATAGGCGTAAACGAAGACTATTCAAGAGCGCGAAGGAGTGACCCAATATTGGCAAAGATTATATCAGCATAAAAAGAGGACAGGCGGCCCATCCGCAATGAAATATCAACAAAAGGTCCTTACAAAAAGGTATTGGATACAATGGGACAGTTTGAAGTTGATTAATGGGTGCTTATATCGCCATTGGGAAAGTGCAGATGGCAAACTTCATCCAACCAAAGAGTGGTGCCTTCTCATAAAACGAAAGAAATCTTAAATCGGTTTCATAATGGAACCAGCGGAGGACACCTTGTGGTGACAAAGACTCTGGAAAAACTAAAACAACGTTTTTATTGGGTTGGATGTCAGCAAGTAGTAGCGGAACTGGATAGCAAGCTGTACCCAGTGTATTGCAGCTAAAAATCCAGTAAGAAGAAGGCGAGGTCAGCTATAAAAATATAACTCGGGCGCAACCTTCAAGCAGATAATGTTGGATGTAACAGGCCTTTTTCCTGTCAGTAATGCCGGAAATCGGTATGTCCTCGTCGTGATGGATTATTTCAGCAAATGGCCGGAAGTGTATGCCATACTCTATCAAGAGCCGAATACAATTATAAATGTTTTTGTAAGCCGCTATGGCGTTCCAATAGAGCTACATTCCGATCAGAGAGAAATTCCGAGTCTGCTATATTCAAAGAAATGTGTGAGATATACGTTATTAAGAAGACTCGAACGACCCCGCTTCACCCACAGTCTGATGGAATGGTACAACGATTTAATCGAGCTCTGGAGGAATATGTGCGAAAAGTAGTGAGCAATCAGCAGAACGATTGGGACGAACACCTACCGAGGTTGCTACTGGTGTATCGATCAGCTGTCCATAACTCAACATCTAGATCACCTGCCAAGATTATTTTCGGCACTGAGCTAAAACTACCTGGTGACTTAGAGTTTGGTGTTAAGCCTACCACAGAAAAGAATGCCACTTACGCCGAAAAACAGAAAAGCCTCAAACTAGCTGGGATGGACCTTGCAAGGTAGTCAAAAGTTTAAATGATGTGGTATATAGAATACAGAAGAACAATTGCCCACGATCAAAAATGAAAGTGGTACAGTTAGAACGACTTGCGAGTTATGTGAAGAAGGATAACGAGCCTGTACGGGAAGTACAGGCTTAAGCCGGAGACAGTGTTACGAAAATAAAAATACAACAATGCATTGTGGGATTTTTTTATATATTGTCACTCTGTCAATTTGGCAGCATTGCTACATCGACCATCTTTACATTTGAATTAACGGATATGGAAGATGGTCGATATTGCCTAAACCTTCCAAAATGTACGCAATTAGGTATATAAGGGACTGTTTTACCTACACGTGGGTAAGCTATCGTTTGACTGTCGTAAGATAAAGACGTGTTAAAGCGAAAATAAAAGTGTTGTATAAACGAATATTAAGTGTTGTATTAAGAGAAACAGTATAAAAGTTATTGTGTAATAAAAATAAATAAAACTGTGTCAAAAATAAAGCGGTGTTTGTTTTATTTTAACGCAAGTTAAACGAACTCAAACGTCTTAAAAAGGTTAAAACGTAACAGTAGTTAAGCTAATATGACTAAATACATATGTGGGCTATTTTAAAAACATTTTTAACGTGTTTTAGTAAAAAATTAATAAATAAAAACTGATAAAAAAGTTTTGATAAAATTAACATCATTAAAAATTCATATGATAAAAAAATCTCTAATAAATATTTGTGTGTTTAAGCTTTTATTTAGGACAATTACTTAAATACTTTATCAATGTCCGGCCAAAGTCAACTTTTTTAGGGCTTATGTTGAAATTCGTTGAAATTTACAAAAAAATTTTTTTATTTTTATTTGGCAAACATTTTTTTCATACAAAGAATTTAAAAACATAATACTACCTTTTGTTTTTAGTTCCAACCGATTACTTTTTTCGGTAATCATATTTCCAGCTAAGGAAGACACGCGTTCGGATGCTGCGCTACTAGCAGGAACAGACATAATTTCATAGCTAGTTTTGATAATTTGAAATATTTGATAGAATTGTTTTTTCACTATAGCATTACGTCGAAATCCTCTGTAATCTCTACCTTTTCACTGCAGTAACGCTCAACTTTTTTTTCCTGTTTCCAGTGTAGACTGAATTGTTTATTAGAAAGTAATTTCTTAAATTCGAAGTGGCTGGTTCTTATAAAGATGGCTGGAAAACATGTGGTGAAGTACTTATTGGGGACCCAGATACTGCGTGTGTGTGTCTTTAATAAGTGGTTGTATTGCTGCTGTTGACTGACATATGTGAGAAAATTCTGTCAAAACTTCAGTATGATTTCGGTTAGTTTTTCGATGCAGAATTCTTTTATATTGTTACGAAAATGAAAATGAAAAAACTTTATTGTTGGATTTTTGTATATTTGGTAAGTATGTATCACACTGTCAATGGCGTACTTATATACGTACGGATATAAAATAGAGGATATGAGACATTTCCGGAACACTCCAAACTGTAGGCAATTAGGTATATACAGAGGCTGCTTTACTCACACGTAGGTTAGTTATCGTTATACTTTCATAAAATAAAGTCGTGTTTAAGCGGATATAAAAGTGTTGTATAAACAATTATTAAGCTGTTGTAGTAAGATAAACTGTATAAGAGTGGTATTTATTATTTATTTATTTATTGAACACAATTTGAACGAAATAAAACGCAACAATATTGTTAATATCATATGACCCTAAAGATATTGCAGGAGGATATAAAAACAATGTTGCTTTATGTAAAATAGTTAATTTTGAAATCCATTTCTTCAAGTGCGACATTATATTAACCTTTAGAGCCACGATTTCAGCAAATTAATTTTATTTTATTAAGAAATGGAGGGAATAACGAAACATAATGTAGGAGATACACTAGCTTAAGGTTTTATGATAATTATTTGGAAGTCCTTGCAAATCTCTACTAAGCCTTGGAAGACAGAATAATTAAAATTTAACATACTCCGCCTTTCAACTTTACTCATAAGAATTTCATTGATCTTTGCATAATTTTCAAAAATTGCCTCACGCATTGCGATAGTCGAATTCCACCTTGTAGGACAATTGCCCTTCAAAGTTGCATGTGCTGCTTATAGGCCTTTTTAAAGTACAATCTTACTATTTTTTGTATGCATTTGTAATCCCTTTTAATTAATTTGTGGATTCGAAAGCATCGGTTGGGACATTAGAAAAAAAGGAGCCGAACAGTTTAGTCTTGTGAAATCTCTTATTATTATCAATTGTTCACGCGCTACTAAGTGGCGCATTTCTTAAATTTACTACGATCTTTAGCTAGACCTTTGAAATTTCGGTGTTTGTCTGTATCTTCTGTGAAGCTCCGAGGTGGAAATCTAGTTGTGTGGCCACCAAATACACAGAATATTTCTCATACATCGGTCGATGAAAGCTTGCAGTTTGTCCGTTGCCTGCACTGACACAAGCCAAGTTTCACTTCCCTAAAGGAGTACAGATTTTATATTCGCATCTAATATTCGAATTTTGATTGCAGATGATAGTAGCCGGCATCGCTATACTTTTTGAAGGCTAGCAAATGTCCCTTTTGCTTTCGCAAGTCAAGCCTCGATATCCGTTTTGGCACCGCCATTTGGTGTGATTTGGCTGAGAACGTTTGTGAAACTCTGTACCTCTCTAGCAGGTTTATCATCAAGGAAAATGCGATTAGTGCGTGATCTATTCACTCTCATGGCTTTTTTATTGACATTAATGCGCAACTGGTATTTTTCAGAGCATATTTGCAAAAAGTTAAATTTGTCCTGCATATGGCTTCGCGTCGTGGATAACAACGCAATATCATCAGCATAACTCAGGTCGTTGATGTATTACATACTAATTGGGTGCCAAAAGATGCCCCTGTTGCGAGTGGCATATATACTTGTTCGAAGTACCTCATCAATTACCATCAGAAAAATTAGTGAAGAAAGGATACATCCCTGACGGACACCTGGAACTATATAGATAGGCTCAGAAAGCGCACCTCCGTGCAACACTCTTCAACTGAATGCAGCATACTGCGCCTGTATGAGGCGGACCAATTTACTTGGAATCCCCTTTCTAGAAAGAGCATCCCAGATGCTCTGTTGTCTCAGACGGTCGAAAGATTTTATGTTTATTGACTAAAACCCTATTTCAGATTAAAATCTGAACACCAAAGAAACTCTTGCCTTATTCATACCATGAGTGAGAATATTTTGTTTTATTTCGTTACCACAAAGAGAATGGTCATTGAAACGATTTATACTTCGTAGTTCTCGCTCTCATCTCACATATTCTTAATATCAATAGTATATTTAAGTATTTCTTAAATGATTTTCCTTTTTCTTTCATCTGGCGACACTGATATTTATGAGTATAATATTTTTGCATGAACTTTATCGATATTTGTTCAAACCGTGTTCTGTTTTTCATTTGTAAATATTAGTATGTTTTTGTATAAGTGTACACAAACTAATATTAATGAATTTTACAATTGTAGTAGTAATTGAGAATCTCTCACTCGGGCCACTTTGCACTACGTTTTTCCACTTGTTTTCTCTTTACTTCTCTTTGTTTATTTTTTGCCTATGCGTGTGCCTACCAGTGTGACCATATAAGCTTTTTTTAAGCTATTTTTACCTTTTTTATGTTCGATTTGGCTTCGAAATTTTTCATTAGCTTTTAGCTTTCTTCAAAAATTCTTTAGCTTTTTCTGACATTTCAACAAAAAAGAATAGTAGAGCAAAAATAATACAAATATTGTAAAGTCTGACATCGAAAACAATAAAATTCTAGCATCAGAGAAACAATAGTTCCTTCATTGCTTACATGCTTATACTAATTAGTAAATTCATATTCTTTTTCACATGATTTTGAAAGAATAGTTTAAAATATTGCTTTTTGTTGCCCTTTCTATTTTTCATTAAAAAAAAAAATATTTATATTATTAGAAAAGGTTTTGTATTTATCTTCAAAAACGTTGCCTTTTGAAAATCCTGAATATTCTTAATTTTGACCGACGTTTAGCGACAAGGAATAGAAAAAAAAAAAAAAAAAAAAAAAAAACCCATAAGTAAATAAACAAGATTTTAATTTGATTATAAATTTGCTTCTTTTAATGTTTTTAAAAGTGTTACTACCTTAGTTAAGAAATTTACTTTTTTCTGGTTTTCTTTCTTTTCTATTGTGAACTTAATCGCCTGTGTTGTGTTTCTTAATTATATAAAATTTTTCCTATAAATCGTACACAAATAATTCGATTGTGCAAATGGACCACTTGTTTAAAAGATGACATTTCAATTTACATTTTTGGTATATAGTAAAAAATTTAAATTTTTTTATTGAATCAGTAAGGGGGATGAAAAGAAGAAAAAGGAATGACGATATTAAACGAAAGAAATCTTAATTAAAGTTAGATTTTTACAATATTAATGGACATTTTTCATTCGCCGAATATTTGCTAGGAACTTTCAATGTAACCTTGAGACCGGATTCTACCTTTTTTCAGGTTCTGCACAACTCTAATAAATATAAGATAAAATATTAGTCAATGACTAAAAAAATGTACTAAATAAAATCAAAATTTACCAAAAAATTTTTCTACAACTTTATTTAAAACTACCTTTACTCATTCGGTGTTGTTCGATAATCTACTTATATACATATATTACAAACGATATTAACATTCTCCTTTATCCTGATTTTATCAGTTTTTGGGCCATCTATTTGTTTATATAAGGAAAATGCAAAGACGTTTGAAGTAGATTATGGCTGTTGGCAATAAAAAATTGCTTTTAAAAGAGAACACTTGTCATTTCTGACAAAAAGCCACTAGTTTAGACGTATCCGATGTCTAGTAAAAAATAAAACCAAAAAACATTCCCGACTGCATTTTTGTAAGTTGGATCTATGTATTTGTGCTTTTAATTTAAACAAAATCGGTTTAGTCCTTTACGCGTGAATGGCTCACAAGCGAACTGAATAAACAAAACTATTTCTAAGTTTTATTCTCATACTTCTAGGTTTGCCAATTTAATAAATTTCTAATATTAAGTAACAACTCATATGACTTATTTGGCCCGTTTTCTCCAGATTTGAAAAACAGCAAAGCCTATTTCGTTAGCTGGATATTCTTCTGTCTTGAAAATTTCAGCAATATCGGTGCAGTCATTTACGAGTGATTGCTAAACAAAGAAACAATAATATATGTATGTGGATTTGAAAAATGTATGAATCTGAAAATTATGTACATTTATATATTTCATTTGAATTCTTATTGAAATTTGTTCAGTTAATAGTTAATCATTAATAGCTGATTAAATAGGTTTAAAAGTGATATTACCTAAACAATTGTTTTTAGTTCAGATTTAAAGAAAATACATAGTGCTATATCAACCTTATCTAACATCCAACCAATATATGTTAAAAAACAATTTAAAATTTTAGCTTATTTTTAAGCTGAAAATAACATTTTTTAGCTTTTGTTAGTTTCTTTTTTTTGAAAGTGATTTACAAGCACTGAAGATATTGTCTACATAGATCTCATTTCAGAATTTAATTATAGAGGCTGTTATTAGCGAATATAAATTATTAGAGAGTAAGGCAGAAAATAAACAATATAAATACAATTTTAAGTTTAAGAATTGTGAACATTATTGGCACACAATAGGTAATACTAAAAATTCATTAAATAAACCTTTGTACTTAAACTTATACAAGCTGGCTATGCATATGTTAACTCACAGCAGCGCATGCGCTGAACGAGTTTTTTCTAAATTAGGCCGTGAAAAATAAGTTAACAAATGATCAAAAGTAGAAATTTGTGCATCCATGTTGTCTTTATTAAATTTATTAGATAAGGAAATAGAAAATTGGATCCCAAATAGTGAACTGATAATAAAATATAGAAAGCAAGTTACAAAAAAATAAATTTAAAATAAAATGCAAATAATTACAAAAGTTTTATTCCACTTATGGGTCTTTCTTCTTCTGATTTTTTGCTATTACTTAATGAAAAAAATTAATTATTTAAACGAAATAAACCTATTATATTTTTGTATTAAAAAGTCTATAAAAGTGGTATATATAAAATATATAAAATTTTAAATATATACATACTTTCTTATTTAGAAATACATCATATACATATTGCTATAAAGTTATATTATAACAAATTAATATTAACATTAGTAATGAATTATTTGTTATTTATTAAACTATTGATATATTTTTGTTTTTCTCTGTTTAACTTTTTATTTAAATAAAAATGATTAAACAAACTGTGCGACTTTTTTTTTCTAAAATGCAACTTTTTGTGCGATTCTTTTTTAAATCCCCTTTTGTGCCACTACTTGAAAAAACTCAACGGTAATGCTGGTTGATTGTTCCATTTTCATAATTATTTATCTGTATTGAATAGAAACAAAATTAATAAAAAAAAAGTGATGAAGGTATCTTGATCAACATTATTAAGTTTCATGCAATGCTCTAATAGACACATATTCATCTTTAACGAGGATTTATTTGTGTTTAAATGCATTTAAACCTTATTTTTAAATATATTTTTGTATTTTTATGTGAATTTTTTTAATATTTAATATTAGAAGTATGAATTGTTTTTTTATGCTTAAGTATTTTATAGTTGTATGAAATTATATAAGTTTTTAAATTAATATTAACGTCTGAATCGGTTATTAGTTCCTCTTAGTACTTAAATTTTGTTTCTAAACATTTATTTTAACGAAAATCTTTTGTAAATTAACAATAGTTTATTTTATTTGTAACTATAATCTAACTTTAATATATTCTCTTGCGACATGCGGCTAACTCAGGAATTTGTGCGATAGCAAATTTTATGACATTAACATTTATATGTATATGATTGCGGCATTTGTAGCCGCCAGGGCTAGCGCATACAAGGCGCAATCTACAACAACAGTTTACACAAACTTTTCGCAGCATATGCGGATGTATTTCGCCAATAACTCTCCGAATGTCGATTTACAGGTGTTCAATTTTCCCTGGTTTATCGACGTAGACAAGTGACTTTACATAACGACAAAGGAAATAAATATCACGTGTAGCGCGGTCTCTGTGGTATGAGGCTCCGTCCTGTTAGAACCTCATGTCAGCAAGATTAATGCCAGCTTATTGAGATACGAAAAAATTTCTAATCATGTCACTTTTACTTTTTTACGCACCCATTCAACCCTTCATTGCAAAACAAAATTTTGAATAGGAATACAATTCAAATATTTCAAAAAATTGCATGCGTCACTCTGGTGTATGTCTATAATTTACTTATATTGCTATTTACAACCTCAGTTGGTGTGTAGCCAATCGTATAGAAGCCAATCACGTCGCTCTTGTGCGCTTCTTCTATAGTTAGTCACACCAACTTTCAAAAGTTTCTCATTGACCTAAATCGGTTGTCGAGTAAAGCAGTGTTGTCAACTCAAAGCCATATACTTCTAACAAAACAAGCCATAGCTTCCAGGCGCTGATAAACAACACTCTTATGGAAAAAATGTATTTAATAAAATAACCAATGAGCCGGCTATTAGATTAATTTTAACCGAAAACAAGTTTTTTTAATTTTTAACATTTCGAATTATTGAAAACCGGTTTTTGAAAAAAGTCGAGTAATCGGTCTCCCTAGTATGCATACACATAATTGGAAATAAAAATTGTATATTAATGTGTTTATTGAAAATTACTGCTCTTTTCATAATTTGATGGTAGTTAGTCTGCTTATAAATATTCAATCCCTGCAATCTTATCTCTCTTTTTACTTAATATCGATTTTTATTTGGTTACAATTAGTTCTCTTGATTTCAATTTGTATCGCTTTAAATCAGTGACGTGCAAAAATAAAAATATAGTTGTGTAAGTGAGAGCATGGAAATTAGAGAGTAAAGTTGATGTTTTAAAGAATTAAAAAAAAATCTACATGCACCCGCCAAACACGTGCATTCGTCGCTGTTTCAATGATAACTAAAAGCAAAATTGTAAGAAAATTTTATATTATACTTCTGTGCTTAAACAAATTTGCATACATTACCCGCGCATGTGCATTTGTCGCTGTTGCATTGACGACTAAAATCAAGAGCGTAAGAATACGTGTGAATTGAACGTGAACAATTGCTCTATGAAAAGCTCATGACTGCTTTAAATGATACAAAATTAAGCAATTTGCACGAAAATTACTCAAAACAAACACAAAAATTATTGCAACTAGTCAACTTAAAAAAAAATCACAAAACAAACACATACCAATTAGTTGCTAAATAAATGTTGCCAAATAGTATAATTCTTCATTCACAATAATTCCAGGGAATATCCACAAAATTTCCTGGGATTCGGGATTGAAAAATTTGTGTAATTCCCGGGAATTTTCGTGCAAAATACTACATATATGAGATGCACACTCTACGTATTGTATACTCTTTGATTTAACGCAATAAAATATAACTAAAATGTTTTAAAAACGTTAAAGCTTAATATTGGTGTCAGAACTGTAGTTGCGCATATAAAAATTAAATATTGCTATTATTTAAAAGTCAAATTCCAAGAATTGAAAGTTAAATAAATTGGAACTTCCAACAACCGGTAATAAAACTGCATTAAAAAAACGTCTCTAAGAGGAATTTCAGGGACGAGTAATGATAGAGAAACTGAAAGTCCAAAACATAATGATTTTAGCGGAGGTACAATAATCCTACTGAGCTGATAACGAAAAACTTTTGTCTGAGGTTCTAGAAACCTATAGAGCTAATAACGAGAAGCTTCTGGCTCAGGTAAAAGAAAGCTCATAAATCAAAAGCTCATAATCAAAGGCTTTTGACTTAGGTATTAGGAACATGTAGAGCCGAAATACGAAAAAACTTCTGAAGCTGAAAATCAGAAAATTCTGGAAAAATGTAATGGAAATTTGAGAAAACTTCTAAGAGTTACTAAAAGCTTCTTGCAATGATTCTGGCTGCTCTTCACACCAAATAAGGCAATTTTTCTTGATCACGTATCTATTCAACCTATGGTAGCCAGATGCTTAATTGACAAAAAAATACATTAGGGAAAAATGAGCAGTACAATTAATAATAAAAAACATTTTTTTTAAATCAAAACGTCTCAAAAATTCATTAAATAACACGCTTTTTTCGTCTAATATTTTCTTCAATGTATAACAGATGTACCAGGGTAGATTAAGTTACGCCAGGGATCACTGAGTAAATTAATTTAAAATAAAATATTTCCACTGTAATTCTTACCATTTATTTATTAATTAAAAATTCACTGACTTAACAGTCTTAATTAAATATTAATAATCGTGTACTCGCTACGATAGATAGAGACCCACTAACTCAGTTGTGATAATCCCAATCACATTATTCTTAATTATTTTTCTTTTAAAATTCAGTATATCATAATAACTTAATTTCATATAAAATAGACATATAATAATAATGATACTTAACTGCACTTTTCTCATAGTAAATAATTGTGCTCCACCTTAAGATCATTTCTACACAGAGTTTGTTGCTCAAGTCTTATTAATTCTTCTATACAGTAGAGAAATATAAAATAATAGAGAAATATAAAATAATAGAGAAATATAAAATATAAAAAAATCGTCTATTTAAAACTTAGTGGTGAACAAAACTGAGATTGAATTTAAGATTATGGTGATAGCAAAGAGAGAGCTAGAGAAATGCATTGGTATTAACCTATTTATAAATATAGTGGCAAAGAATATAAACATTAAAAATTAACTCTCCATATATAAATGCTGAGTACACTAAAAATATAATGATAATTATAAATACAGTAAATGATAATTGAAATATATATAACAGCTTAAGTTAATTTAAGTAATTTCTGTTACATGTAATAAACAAATATTAAATAATGAAATAAGTACAATGCGAGAAACTTCGTTACAAATGTGACCATACCTGTAGTTTAAATTTTAGACAATTAGATTTTATCACATATAAATTTTGAAGCCACATTGCTCTGTCAATCTTTGACTAATAAAAGTTTGAAAAAAGGTGTTATATGGGCTCTGAAACAGCGTCGTAAATATGTATTTTATCGGGATGTTTCGAGCTACTTTTTTTCTGGGATAAAAAACTTTTATTTTTATTAAAAACGTCTAACACAAAGGAAGTACAAAAAGCTAAAAAAAGTTCTTTAACGTACTTTTGTATGTGTTATGTAAAAAGCAGAACATTCACTAAAAAAAAGTACGCGTACCGCTGAAAAAAATACGTCTGGCTACCCTATATTATTCAAATTTCCTAATTGATCGCAATCCTATCCTATCTATAAACAAAAAAACAAACTAACCAGTATCAGTTGTTATTAGGTATTAGTTGTTATAAAACTTAATAGTAACAGTATTTTATGTTTCTTTTAAACTATACTTAAGGCTATGCGAAATTTTAAAAAATAGCAAATCAATTCTTGCAATAACTAAATTTATGCAACAAAAACGGAAGGTACTCTATATTTTAGGCCTGAAAAAATGTGCAAAGTACCACTGCACTAATTTGACGATTTCATATACTAAAAAAATTTTTTATAAATTATTATTTGTATTAGTTTTGTACTATTAGTGGTTCATATTAATTATTTTCTGCCTTAGATTGTAAAAGAACTTCGTTTGGCAAAAGTAAAAGAACTTCTTAAAGCAACAAATTTTTTTTTAAATGGGTCGACTAACTTAGGAAACTTGTTATAAATTTTCACAATAACGGTAAAATTTTAAAAGTCTTTAAAAACGATTAATTAAAATTTTTTTTGGGTGGTGGTCGGCCAAAAATTTTAAATAATGCCCAAATACGGAATTTTTTGCATGGTATAAGGAAAAGAATCCATTAAAAAATTAAGTTAAAATATCAGAAGAAATTTTAGCTGCATCAGATGTCAGTGGTGGAAACAGTAATACATGCAATTAGTTTCTTTGCTAAATTTCACTTAAAGACAGTTGTTGATACCAGCAGTAATTTAGAAGTGACTTCTTGATTATGTAAAAAATGTAAAACAATATCCTATTTAGCGGTGAGATCAAATGTTATGTGTTTGGTCAGAAAAAACCAAAACGAACAAAGTTTTACATTCACAAAAGTCCGGTGGAAATTTTGGTAATAGCGTGGAAGGACGGAAGTTTCCTTTTTGTGCAAAGTACCATGAATGAAACAGAGTTGTTAAGCCTATTCAAATAACAATTTGGTAACCAATGTGAAGAAATTAGGCGAGCAAGATTTGTGATTCGTCTAACAAGGCAATGATTCTAAACCCACTGCAAGAAAAGTCAAGGAATGATTTCTCTCTTGTGCTTCTGAAATTCTACATTTAAACCAATTCGACCAATTTCGGGAACATTTTGATCATCAAATTCAATAAGTGACTAATTGGAACAAGAAAAGAATCCACTATAATAGAGAAATGACAAAGAACCTCATCCGGATTTATAAAAAACTTAGTGGAATCTATTTCTCGAAGATTCTACGCTGTGTTTTAAGCACAAGGAAAAGAAACCGAATACTTAATATTCTCTCTTTTAAATATTCTTTTCTTACAAATGCTTTTGTCGTGTAAAATAAAGAGCACATTTTACTTTTGTTGCACTAAAACGTTTTTTGTTTTTTGTTGTCTTTTAACGATTTTGTAAAGCCTTATAGGTTAAAAAATTTTAAATGACGGATGTACAATTTTGCAACTCACAGTATATAAAAACTAGCAAAAATTTTAGTAAAAATTGTTATTTATATAAAAATATGTCATTTTTTTACTAGTTTTTCAAAATTGGTAGAGTTGTATTGATTTTGATAGATTTTTGAAGACATTTTGGTATAATTAAAATATTTTTAGTGGCAACACTGGTCGTAATCGTTATTCTATCATTCTTGGTTGTACCCTGTATTGAATGCACTCGTTTACTTGAGAACAGCCAGTGTAACAATGTATGAAATTATTTTTATTTTGTAAATGTTAAAGCAAATCAGTTCTTGTAAGTTAATGTATATATATAAAATTATAAATAGAAAAATAAAAAGTATTTTGTATTTAAATATGTAGACATGTACTTTCTTTAAATAAATTTGCTGCTGACAAAAAAAAAATGTTTGTGTTTATATTTTTCTTCCCAATATTTGTTATTAACATCGCCTTAATAGCACGGAGCCCGGAGCCCAACACAACTTTTTAAAAACATGAAAAATATTATATCAGTGTACGATTTTTTATATGAAAACTTCCAACACAAGCACACAATTTCTGTATTTCAGTACAATAAACTACCAGGCACAAACTTTTGAGAATTCGACATACATACGTACATATTGCTACGTTTTAACCTCTTAAAAACGTGTATATATGAGTGTGTATTTAGATTGTAGTCAAAATAAAATAAATCTTGCGTTTGGGATTTTAATTAAAATCTCTTATTAACACAGTTTGTGCTCCGCTGCTCGTAACCTTTTCACGAGCAATGACAATTTTTATTCTTAATTATACTCTCTGTTTACAACTTTATAAACGACAACTATTACTCGAAAGATCTTTTTACCAACCCGGCCGCTGTTACAACTTAGGTTCAATCACAACATTTTCCACCAGAGGTTATCCACACTTAACTCTCTTTACTGAGTTAGCTCCAACTAAACTGGTTTTTACTTCATGACTCACTTAACGACTTTACTCCTAATTTACTACATATCCACTGTGGTTTTCGATTTGGTTATTTGTAAATAGCACCTGTAGTTCTTTTCGCGTCTTTGGTTTATTCTTTTTAACAATGTGGTAAACCCAGGGGTGTCTAACCTGATTTTTGTAACAATATGTATGTATGTAACAAACAACCGTTTATCATTTTATTTGTTTATTATTGCTTTGGTTTTAATTTACAGAAGTTGCTAAGTATTTGTTTTTATTTCTAATATTTATAATGTATGTATGTATATCAAATACATATTTATTTCAGGAACAATTGCTTCAATCATTATTTTTTTAAATTTTAAAGTTTGTCATTTCTACACTACAAATTTCAGTGTTAGCTGTTTTTGCTGCTTTTATAATATTTACGGAGCCGACAGCATAGGTTGGTATTAGTCTTATTATCGTTACGAAAGACCAGTAAATTATTTTAGGTTTTAGACTCCACGTTTTACCATAGAGGCGCTGACAGGCATAATGCGTGTTTTCCGCATGTCAAAGTCCTATCCAGGATGATCCCTGGATATATCAATTCATTTAAGAATTCAATAGTCTTTCTAGATTCTTACATCTTCTGAGAGTAGTACATTAAACGTCTTGAAAGGGTTTAGAGTTAACCCCTTCTCCCTACACCTTCTAGTCTCCGTTGAGCCATACAGATCCAGCTTAACAACTCTAGATGCCAACATCTTCCCTATCTAGTTCCTTAAGATCATGGAAACATTTTTCCTATCGAGTGCACTTGTGATGGTATCGCAGAAAGTGTTTTCAGAGGTGCCCTGAATGTCGACGAAAGATCTTTTTCAATCATCGACGTAACATGATGAATATATAATATACATTGTTACGTTTTTACCTTTTTCAAAAAGTGTATTTATGAGTTCGTAGATTGTAATTAATATAAAATATATCTTGTTTCGTTTTTAATTAAAATCCTTTATTCAACATAGCTTTGTGCACCACTGCTTGTAACCTTTTTACAAGCAATAACAATTTTTATTCTTAATTACTCTTTCTGTTTACAACTTTGTAAACCGTTCGTAGTTACAACTTAGGTTCGATCACAACTTCTCCAACCAGTGTTTAACCACACTAAACTCTCTTACACTGAGTTCAAATCAATAACACGTTTGCTGAGTTTATACCAAATAAACTGTACCTGCTAAGTTTACTACAAATAAACTGATTGTGTTCGCACTGATGTGCTTTTTATATTGCTGAGTAAACAACACTTCGAAAGCTTTTTTTGCTTGTTATTGTCTGTTACTCTGTTCTCTCTACTAATGTTGGTTGTTGTATTATTTATTATAATGTATTGTATTATTATTATTGTATTATTTATATAATGTTGGTTGTTGTATTGTTATTGCAGTTTTTGTTTTTTATATTTTAGCGATGCGATAAACGCAGGGGTGCGCAACCTGATTTTTGTAACATTACCGCCCACTTAAGACTGTTTGTCCCGAAAAAGCTCATTACTTCCTCTCCCATAATTTGTTAATCGTTCTGTGTGCTCTACTTTCATTTTAGTTCTTGGACTGTTGTGTTGCTGTATTCGATAAACTATATCGTTCAATCTCTTGATCACCTTGTAGGGTCCATCTGAGTTAGACTGCAATTTTAGAGATAGTCCTTTGCTCCGTTGTGGATTATAAAGCAGTACTAATTGTCCATCTTGGAAGCCATCAGTATTTGCAGCTCGATCGTATGTAGTTTTCATTCTATCGCTGGGTAGATTTATGAAGCTCTTTGAGGCTTTGTAATTTCTCGATGCAAGTGGCTTCTTTTTCCGCGGTAGGTTTGGCTCTATACTCTAAGTCATCGGGTAATTTTAACTCAGTTCCAAAAAAAATCTTGGTGGGTGATCTAGACGTTGAATCGTGGACAGCTTATCGGTATGCTATTAGACATTTTGAATTCGCAAATATATCTCTAGAGCTCGATTGAATCGCTCTACCATTCCGTCCGATCGCGGGTGTAGCGACGTCGTTCTAGTCTTCTTTATAGCATATATCTTACACATTTCTTTGAAAATGCCGGACTCGAAATTTCTTTCTTGATCCGAATGCAACTCTATAGGAACACTACAGCGGCATACCCAGTTATTCACAAAAACATTTACGATTGTAGCCGCCTTGATTGGGTATAGCATACACTTCCGGCCATTTGATGAAGTAGTTCATTATAACGAGAACATAACGATTTCCGGCGTTGCTGACAGGAAAAGTACCTGCTGCGTCCATTGCTATCCGCTCGAACGAGCGTTCTGAGTTGTACTTGTGTTGGTGACCTCGGCTTCTTCTTACTGGGCCTTTAGTTACCAGGCACTATGTGCAGTTTGCTATCCAATCGGCCAACCCCATAAAAACGTTGTTTTAGCTTTTCCAAAGTCTTCGTTATATCAGGATGTCCTCCACTATGTCCATTAGGGAACTCATTCAAAACTTCATTCATCACTATTAGGGTACAAGCAGTTTTGCCATCTGTACTTTCCCAGTTCCAATATAAGCGCCCATCAATCAACTTTAAGGCTTCATAAGAGCGCTTTCTCCTAATATTTCATCGCAAGAAGGCCGTCTGTCCTCTTCTTCAGCCCCTATTATCTTTGCCAATATTAAGTCACTTCTTTGCGCTTTTGACCAGTCTTCATTAGCCTCTATCTGCGTTAGCCGAATATCAATGATGGCTTCTTTACTTTCAACCTTTCTAGAATGTTTGCATTCTGCATTACAAGGCCGTCGTAAGAGAGCTTCAGCATTTCCGTGTTTTATGCCCCTTCTGTGTTCAATGCTGATATCATAGGACTGGAGATGCTCAAGCCAACGCGCTAGCTGTCCTTCAAGGTTTTTAAATTGTAACACCCATCTGAGTGCAGAATGGTCAGTCCGCAGTAGAAAATTTTGTCCATAAAGATATTTGTGGTAATGTTTGAAGCATTCTAACACTGCTAATAGCTCCCTTCAAGTCACGCAATAATTCCGCTCAGGTTTCGACAGTGTTCGCCTGTAATAGCCTACGACCTTTTCTGTCAAATTCATTACTTGAGAAAGCACACCGCCAATACCATTACCAACGGTATCACTGTCTAACACGAATTTTTCATCTGGGACGGGATACGCCAAAACTGGTGCTGAACACAATAGATGTTTTGATGCCTTGAACGCTTTTGCTTTTGGCTCACCCCAATGATACGTCTCAATTTTTTGGTAAGCTCATGCAGGCTTGCTGCTAAACTCGTAAAATTAGGCACGAAACGCCGGTAATAGCTGCAAAGTTCCAAAAAGCTGCGCATTCATGAAGATTCTGGGAACGAGGTCAGTTCTTTACTGCCCGTATTTTATCCTCATCTGTTGATATATCATCTGGCGTAATAATATGCCACAAATATTTCACTTGAATTTGGTTTAATACACATTTCTTAGCGCTCAGTTTTAGCTAAGTCGTAGAGATACGTTATAGAACTTCTGCCAGGTTTTTAAAATGTTCATCGAAAGTTCTACCCATTACGATTATGTCATCCAGATAATAATAAGCCTCATCCACAATATCGGCGACAATAAATACATGGTTTACACTGATGTTAGCATAGTCACCTTTACCGCTATAATCCCGTAGACGATATTGTGCAATGTTTCACATTTTCCATTTACTATACTAGGTCTGATGATAAATTGCGTCGCTCCGGTGTCTATGGTAAAAACCGGTGTCTATGGTAAAAACCTGTTGTTTGCCATTGATATACCCGCTCGCAGTGAGGTTGCTATTCTTCTGTTGTATCACTTATATAAAGATTGTGGGGAGTTAGATCTTTGGGAGCTAGCTCTTGCCAGTTAGCGCTAGCTCGGTTTAGTTTCACGGGCACTATTGTGGTGACGGTTAGTAATTTGCCCGCTTTTTATTTTTTGATGTCGAGACGGATCTGGATCTTCTTCGTGGCCCTCTATAATCTCTCTGGAAAAGTTCACCTCTTCCACGTCTTAAATATTTAATCTTTGCCTTTTGATCGTTTTCGGCAAGGAGTTGTTTAAGCACCTTATTCAAATTATTAATTAGGCTCCTCTTATCCTCCTCTACCTCCATACTGCGCACTTTGTGTACCTGAGGCCTGGAAATCATGCGATCCGTCTCCTGCACCAGTGCGATGACTGCGGTATCCGCAAAAGTTGGCTTCTGAGCAGCACATACTGGAAGCTTAACATCAGGGTCTTGAATGCCATTGACAAACACTTCGGTTTTAAAATTATCTCTCAGCGGGTGATGTTCTCCATGGTAGGTAAGCTGCACTAACCTTTCAACTTCCATAGCAAAGGCTTGAAGTGACTCACCAGCTTTTGCGTCCGGCACCTTAACTCCATACGGTATAAGTCATGTTTATGTTCATCGCCGAATTTACGCTGTAGTACCGTAAGTGGATCGTCGTAGTTGTTTCTGCTGCTGGCTGGCATCGTTTCTAGGACTTCTGCTGCTGTGCCTTTAACGGCCAAATTAATTCTATAGCTTTTTCTTCTTCGCCCCATTGATTTCTGCTGGCCACGGTATCAAATTGAAATTTGATTACTGCTAGAGGAGGGCTACCATCGAAGCAAGGAACTTTCATTCTGCCGGATCCTTCGGACGCATTTCGTACTTGTTCCGACCGTTGACATCGGAGGCTGCTTACTTTCTCCTCAACTGCATTGAACTTCTCATCCATACTCTTTTCTAAATTTGCTACTTTTGCCTCGACGTCATCAACAATTTTATTATCCTTCACTTATACTCCTTTCAGCTTCTCGTCTACCACACTGGACGCTTCTTCTAATTTCTTTTCGATCTTTTCCAAGAGTTTTTCGTTATTAACTCTGGTAGTCTCTTTTGTCTCTTCAAATTTTCTTTCTAGTTTTTACATAAGCTTTAGGTTTTCAGCTCTGGATTTTTTCCATCACGTATTACTTTTAGCTGACGGGGCACTCACCTCATAATCAAATAAGTGAGTATCAACGTTAATGCCCTGCCGTTGGAAATCCTCATACAACCGCTTTTTCAATTCAGTCTTGGTACCAGTTGATGACAACTCCAATTTTGCCAACTCACGCCTAAGCCGATCGACATTGAATTCTCTGAACTTCATTCTTTTTTTGTATTTTATTTGTTTAAACATGTGTTTATGTGTTCGTAGATTGTGTTTAGTTTTAATTTAAAATAATTTATTCAATACAGTTTTGTGCACCACTGCTTGTAAACTTTTTACAATAACCATTTTTGTTCTTAATGACTCTTTCTGTTTACAACTTTGTAAATAACAACAATTACTCGACAGATAATTCTATTCTACTTAAAGATCTTAAAACCCGATCGTAGTTACAACTTAGGTTCGATCATAACCTCTGTAACGAGAGTTTAAACACATTAAACTCCCTCACGCTGAGTTCAAGCAAATAACACGTTCGCTGAGTTTACATCAAATAAACTGTGCTCGCTGAGTTTACTACAAATAAACTGATTGCTGTTCGCACCGATGTACTTTTTATTCAGGTAGATTCAATTTTTTTCTTTTACTTTCTATTTAGTTCTTATGTAGCCATTCGAATGTAAACATCTACTTCTTTCAGCTCTTAGTATTTGTTCTTGCTTGTTATTGTCTGTTACTCTGTTCTCTCAACTAATGCTTGTTGTTGTCGATTTGGTTATTTGTAAATAGCACGTATAGATTTTCTTGCAGTTTTTGTTTCAGCGGTGTAATAAACGCAGGGGCTCCCAACCTGATATTTGTAACAATATGTAACTTAAAATGATTATTATATTTACTGTAGAGCGTATATGACCAGATAAATTCACACGAGTATTATCTGGCTGAAAATTATATACTCCGTATATGTATACGAATAGATAATAACAAGGTAATGACAAAAAAGCAACAACTTCATTCAGCTTTGTCGCTTAGCACATTTGAATTGTTTATTTGTATTGTTGTCTCCCTTTTTAGTTTTTCTTTTCAACGCATACAGCACAAATTCTTTTCTCTTTTTGGTTACCCCTGATCTAGAGTTTTCCAAGTTCTACCTGTAATACACCTTTTCGCGATGACCGAGAGTATGGTTCAATTTTTGGAAAGTTGGGAGATCATCGATTACCCCAAAGAAGTGGAGAGAGTTATTTAGGTTTTTGGTATAACTTATTTTCATACAATTTAATGGTATGTTATATGCGATCAACTAGAATATGAACGTAAAAGAATGCGACTGTATAGATACAGAAACGTACAATTTAAATAAAATATACAAATATATAAGTGCACAAAAACATAAAACAAGTACATAAAACATTTACTTACTGCGAAAAATTTCCGCGGGCACTTTCTTCTTCTGTAATTAAAACGAATTGGATACTTCTGTGTGGAAGCCTTATCTAAATTCGATCTAATTGTGCTAGCCATAGTTGGAGTTTCTAAACGTTCAATCTTAAAAAAAGTAAAAATAAAAATTAATATTAATTTAATGTAAATATTAATTAATCTAAATATGTATATATAGATCTTATGTATAAAAATTAATGTATGTTTGTTTGAACTTCATAATGGTACCTCGCACACATAGTAAGTATTAATTTTTGTATATTATAAGAACGGTATTTGTGGAAGTCCCCAACCTTCGTCCAAATAACTTCTATGCTTAAACAAATCATCAGTTAAAAAGTGGGCGGAATTGGAAAAGTAAACAAAATAAATATTGATTTTTGCACATCTTTGCAACGGTAAAAGTGGAAGTTTCTGAATTTGGTCTAAATAGATAGAATTTGATAAGTGTGTGTGGCACTGAATAGTAAATAAAGATTTTTGCATATTTTGAGAACGGTAACGGAGAAGTATCTAAACTTCATCCAAACAACTTAGTGGCCAATGAAAATCATCAAACAAAAAGTAGGAATTGCATATTTGGTTGTGGCACTTTTTATACGTCGTAAATATTGCTTTTTGTATATCTTGAGAACGGTAATAGTAGAAGTTTCGAAATTTGGATCAACCAATTTTTGTGACCAATGCAGAGCACCTCGTCAATTTATATTATTCAGTCAAAGGTCGTAATACTTTGAATGGGCTTATATTTTTATTGGCTTCGTCAATTTGAATATTCTCGCCTTGTACATCATTTTGAAAATCATCCCTGAATAATTAATTCTCTAATCCACGTGCAGTTTCGTATAAAATTCTCGCTTACGTGCCATTATTATAACAGATTTTTTAAACAAATGTTCGAAAAATAACTAAAAGCTTTAAGGAAAATAAGAACACAATAAATTTAAAATATTACACAAATAATTACTATACGTCTGTCTTCAAGACGTATGGTCCTGCTATTTCTCAGTGATAAAATCAAATTATTCCACAAAAAAAATTACTACAAGCAAGATACTGATAAAGGCTGAGAATACTGAGAACAACAACTTTTTCTCATAACAAAAGGCAAAGGTGGAGTATAAAATTAATAAGGTGGAGTATAAATTAATAAATCGATTCAAAATACTACAGAAACAATGCAGAACCAATTAAGTATCTCATCTAAATGGTGTCTTGATAATGGCTTAATCAAAAAAACCTAAAAAACTAAACTAATGCACATAAAACCACCACACTTAACTGATACTAACATTGAAATTAAGTTTCACGATGCAAACTGCCTGCATAATAATAACGGCAATAAAGACACATGTACCACACTAATTGAACTCGTGACATCATACAAATATTTGGAGTATACGTTGATAATAAATTCAAATGGAATATTGATGTTAATAATCTGCAAAAGAAGTTACGTAAAGCTGCCTTAATATTGTATCATTATTATTACAAAATACTTAAGACCGGCTAATAAGAATTCTAAAAAACCAAACGCTTTAACGCAAATAATAGTTATTACACTGTAAACAACATCGTCAGTAATAATAACACTGTCAATAACCAAGAATGGTAAACTAAAGATTACGCCATCACGCACACAAAATTAAAACTTTCTGCTCATGTTGAATCAATGACGTCACGCAATTTGTGTTTCTATTGGCTAACGATTTTCGACTGTCAAACTATTATATTTATATGTAAATATAACAGTGGGACAATTTAACTTTTGTTTCTACAAAATTATTTATTAGCAAAAACTTTTTTTCAAAAATGTATTTATTGAAAACTCAATAGATAAAAATTGAACAATATTTTATTAATTGAAGTATTATATGAAAATAAAATAAAGTGAAAAAAGGTTTATTTATGTTATTATTTTATTCATTTTCCTTTTCCTTTGGTTAATATTTTAAGAAATATCAGTATTTAATAATCTCATTCTAAAGTACATTCTACATCTAAAAAAAAGTTTTTTCACTTCATCCTTTCCTTCAATGTTCTTTGCTTCCAACAAGTGTTTTTGAATATACCCGCCCGTAATCATCAACTGTTCTGCATTTAATTTAAAAAAAATGGCATCACACGATTTTAATGTTATCATTAGTGCATCTGATGGCTTACTTAGCCCACCTTCACTTAAGTGGTTGACCCATGTATAAGTCGAGTACTCCAAAGGATTCAATGCAAGATTGGAGTTTTCGTTTTTTAACTTGTAACAAATATATCCGGCCAAATTCTCTAAACCGTCATACTGTAGGTTTTCTAATTCTATTTCATTATTTTCGTGTAATATGTCCTATAGAGCATCAGTATTAATGTTCTTATTTTAAATTGTATGTCGAGATTTACCAGTTAGAGAATTATGTTCTTCTAAATCGGGAGTATTATCTATCTCCACATTTGCATTAGCAGCTAAAATGCCTTCGTTATAGCCCAGAATATATGACCGAAGTCTATATTTGAATTCTTGACCATCAGGGTGATCGTGGAGCCCGCCTTTTCTTTTAATTTCAATGTACAGTATTTTTAAAGCGTTGTTTGATTGAATTATGCCTGTGAAATAATATGTTAGTCAAATAATTTTAAAAGTATAAAATGGTAACAGTGTATTTTTCCCATTCACACGTATCTCTGAGATCATTTGCGACATATTATTTAAAATATCATTTTGTATTTCTGGCGCCAAACCTTCTGTCTTTCAACTCCAACCACATTTAAATTTTGTGCTGATATTTTATGTGTGATCTTTAAATCATTGGAGTGTAAAGACAGAAGATTTAAAATTATATGTATCTTTTTTAACATCTTTGTTATCAATGATGAATCCACTATCAATAAAATGGTATTTCAAAAGCTTGATTAGATGTGGAACGTCATTGAACACTAATATTTTTGTGTCGTCGTATAGAAAATTTAAAACATACAATAAAAACGTACCAAGGATTATTAAAATCTACTTCTAGTTCATTGAACAATTTTCTATTTCCACCACCTAAATCGCAAACAATTCCCAAAATTGTGAAACCACACTGCTTCATTGCTTTCAATATATTAAATAAAATAGTTTTTAACGTTTGGCAGTTAGGAACAAATTTTCTCCTTTTCAACATTTATGGCTTTCCATCTGTTGCAAAAGTTTACCCAAGACTTCCTTTGAACTGCATTTTTTGGAAATTTATAAAATGATACATCTACAGCATTTTAAAAATTATTAAAATTTCATTAAAAATACGGGATATTTTTTTTTTAAATTTCTCACTTGTGTTTTTACCACTATTTTGCTTGCAATTGCTCACTGCACACTTCATGTTTTTATTTTCCGACAATATTTCTTTTTAGTTTTTGTTTTGTAGCTTTTTTAAGAAACTTCGCTAAATTATTTTACAGTGTTAATTTTTTAACGTTCTTTTTCACTAAATTTTTCACAAAATTCGATATTTCAAGAATAAATAAATATTTTTTTTTTGAAAACTGTCAATGTAATTTATATTGCAGGGCTGCCAACTTGCACGTAATGCACACATTTTTCAGAGGAAATGTTAATTTTCACATATGAAAAACCCTGGAAACCTTTTAAATAGCCAACTACGTCATCTAACGGGAAATCATGTGCAAGGCGTAATCTTTAGTTTATCATTCTTGGTCAATAATAACATCATTCACAACAACAACTTCATCTACAGCAGCTACAATGAGAACCTTAATAGCCATACAAACGACATCATTAATAATTATAACAACTCCAATAGCAACCTTAGAAATAATAGTTTAGATAACAGCAGCTTTACTCAAAACAACTTATTAAACAACAACAACATAATCAACTACAATTCCAATCATAACAGTACCATTAGCAACAATAATACTACCGAAAGTCGAAACTTCAACAATAATATCGCCAACACATACAAGTACCCGAACTATAACGTCAGAAACAACAGAGGCAGCAACAACATAGTGAAAAATAGCCTAGCAAAGAAATAGCGCATATTAAATCGATTTATTGCATGAGATTAACTATCGAATTTTATAATGATTCAAGGTTTCTAAAAAATGATTGATAATCAATATAATACGAGGCGAAGAGTGAAGGGTAGACTTAAAACTGGAAGCTTCCATAATAATTACGGAAAAATACACTTGAAGTAACTCTACCTCAAATTTTCAACGTGTTACCAGTGGATCTTTTACATATCAAGCACAGGCAGAAGAGACTTTTCATAGACTTGCAATAAAAATTTACAAATTAGAAGAAATTATACTTCGACGCCTTTTGCACGTTAAAGTACTTTGCAAAGTACTTTGACAAACTCTTTTACATTTTCTTTTAAACTTTGTTTCGCTTCTGCGCGTTCAAATTTTGTTTTTTTTACAAATTTTGTTTTCTTTTATCGGGTGTTTTTTATACAACAAACTTCACTTTGCGAAATAAAATAAAATGTCAAATAAAATATGTAACCGAACGCAACTATGTATAAGTACGAACGAATAACAAATTAACTTTGCGAGTACATCAAAGTGTGTACTCATCCCCTCTCGTCTTTCTCTTCTCCCTAACAAACTCAAGACTTTGCAAAGTACTTTGCGAAGTACTTTGAAGGTGCAAAGGGCGTCTTATAATTATTTATGTTTATTACTATAATGGCAAAACTTATTTAGTTAATGCTTCTGCAGACAAGCTACATAGATTCGCGGAATTAGTAATTAAGAAAATTTTTGTAAGTATGAATAATAAAATAAATAAATAATAATTCTAGTGCTTCTTCAGACAAAGAACAAAAAAGAATTTTGAACTACTTCCCAGCTGTGAATCTACAATTTGTGTAGCGTTGGCGACATCTAATACCACTGATAATTTTTTATGATCGTTTATACGTATATACATATTCATATATATGTGGTATGGAAACCTTTTGTACGACAAAATAAAACTTTTAATGAAGTTTCAGTTTTAAGTTATTTTAGTTTAGTTTTTATTTATCTTAGTTGACTTATTATTTAGGCTTAGCATACTTTTATTGTAAGACTAGTCGTATAACCGTAGTTAATTAAATAATAATGTAATCTAGATAATATGTAGTTCAATTTAACAGTATTAATTTAATAATAGTTTTAGTAAATAGTTTCAATCAAATTGTTTTAATTTAACTGTAGCTTAGTTTAATAATTATGTAGTTTAACAAATTAGTTTAATTTAATAATAGTTGTAGTTCACTTCAATTGCTTAAATTTAAGATAGTTTAATTTATTTAATCTTTTTAATTACACTTCGGTTCACCCTTTCCACCACTCTGAAAGCACGTCTTCTCTCTTCAGAGTCTACTTCACTAATCATAATCTTTTCCTCTCAAATCTACTTATTCTTTCCTATTCAAACTTCAATTAACCCACTCAAAATACCGTTACCCAAGCACACTCCTAAATAGACCACGCCACCTACACTACCGTTATTTGAGTACATTCCTTTCTTTTGTCTGTCATGTCAAGTAGCAGGCAAGCGCGAATCAGATGCTCACCCTATATTCGGCCATCCTGACGGCAATACGGCCCGAATTGTCACAATTTCATAAACTCGGCCACGGTAGTGGTTCTGTTAGGACCCTCATGGTAACCCACTTTCTCGACCTCGTACCTCCCATGAGGCAGCTTCTTAACTACTTTGTATGGACCAAGGTATTTACCTCTCAATTTAAGACGACTGCCAAATTGAGTGCGCTGAATGGCCACCAACTCATCTACGGCATACTCAACCTCAGGCTTTCTTTTAACACAATTCTTGCAATTCTTTTTTGAATTCTTTCGATGTTCTCTTTCGCTTTGGATCTTATATCGTTTCATCTTCCAATATTTCTCTAAGGTTGGGGTAGTCGGGCAATCTCATTTCTACGCCAGTTAGCAATTTGAACGGGGATAAGCGAGTGCTTCTCGGAGTACTGGAATTAATTAACATTTGAACTCTCCTTACGTGTTTGTACAAGTTTTGAGGCGTTTCAGCACATAATTTTGAAAGCATTGGTATGACTATTTTATAACTCGTTCAACCTGACCGTTCCCACGCGGAACTCCTGTAGTTATTAACAGATGTTGGCTATTCTCCTCAGCACAGTAAACTTTAAAGGCATGTGAAATGAACGCCGCTCCGCGATCAGTCATTATTCTTCGAGGATTACCAAAAATAGCAGATTGTCTTTCCAAGGACTTGATGACTGCCTTAGTGTCAGTTGACTTCGTCTGGTGTAGCCAAACGAAATTCGTAAAACCATCAACAATCACGAACAGATGATTATGCGCCTTCTTTGTAACTTGCATTGGTCCTACGTGATCGACATGATAAGTCGCAAGGGGTCGATCGTCTTTGTCTATCGGATTAAGATAGCCCTTCTTTTTGCCTGTTCGGCACCTTGGAGCCAACCTCGGTATATAGTACTGCATCTCTATCAATTTACGGGTTTTAGAAACGCCAAAGTGACCCTGGTTGTGGGGTATGACGATAAGGCCCTTCGCGGGATCCTTATACAGTACTCTATTTTGCATGTAATAATTTTCATATGCCCCAATATTATAATACTGTTCTAATGGCTTTGGTACTGTCGTCATTTTCCTGTGCGTAAGGCTGCTTTCCACCACTAAACACGCCATACGGCTCAAAGCATCAACGTGCCTCATTCGAGTTCCGGATCTGTGTTCGATTTCATAGGAGAATTCTTGCAAGAACATGGCCCATCTTGATATTCTTGCAGGTACATCATCTTTGTTCATCGTCAGCTTAAACGCGTTGCAGTCAGTCACTAATTTAAATACTCCACTGGACGTAGATCCTGTTCACCGAGCTTTGCTGTAAGAGCACTGCTCCGTAACCGTACTTGCTGGCGTCGCTATGCACCTCTGTAATTCCGTCGGGGTCATATAATTTTAAAACTGGAGCACTGCAAGAGACTCTTTTAATTGGTGACACGCTAACAAAACTTCGGCATTGACCACAATTTGCACATTTTTCCTTAACATATCGGTCAAAGGCTTCGCCACTATCGCATAATTACCAATAAATTTTCTAAAATAAGAGGTTAGACCCAAAACTCTTCTTCCGATCGATGGGGATCGGGAATTTTTTCACTGCTTTGATCTTTTCTTCTGCTGGCCTTATTGAGCCCTTCCGAACAACATAACCAAGAAAATTAACTGTATCGCGTAGAATCTGGCATTTCTCCCATTTAATGCGTAACCTGTTTGATGCAGCTACCTCTAATACAAATTCACAAATTTTTCCAGGCCATCCATCACATCCTTGCCGGGAATAATGATGTCGTCCATGTACACTATCGCAACACCCTTACTTATTAAATCCCTGAACACAGCAGATATAAGCCGGGTAAACACTGCTGGCGAGTTACTTAAACCGAACGGAGTGAACAAAAACTCAAATTGTCCATTGTGAGTGACAAACGAGGTATATTTTCTTGAAGATTCTTCCAAAGGCACATGGAAGAAACCAGTTCGTAGGTCCAATGTTGTGTATAGCCCTTTGCAGTTTATCTAACACCTCACCCATCAATGGCATAGGGAAGTGGTCCCGCACAATTTTCTGAATTAATTTCCTGTAGTCGCAGCATAATCTTTTTGTACCGTCTTTCTTCGCAACTAAAACGATGGGGGATGCGTACTCCGAAGTACTGGGCTGCACAATTTTCTCCTGTAACCATTTTGAAATTTGATTTTCAACGATGACTTGATCAGCAATGGGTAAATGTTTGGGTCGATGATAAATTGGTATATCATCCTTCAACACTATATTCATCTTTACTGGGCCCTTCATATTTCGCTTGGGTTTATATTCAGTTATTGCTTCTCCTATCTGGCTCTGAATGGAGGCATTCAGATGTTCCAAGTCGACTGGGATATCCGGTTTGTATTCGTCTATGTTTAAACAATCTCTTGAAAATTTAACTGGCACTGTATTCTCCTTTACCGGCATCTTAAACTGCACTTTACCGTTCGATATCGTCACGTCAGCTTTGCGTATCAAACTATTTCCCAGCATGATAGAATGGTTAACATCACGTTCCCCAACGACATAAAAGGTGACCTCTATATCCAAACCATCGACGTGTACGACCTCATCAAACCGACCCATGGTGACTATAGTGCTATCGCCAATACCAAACAATTCCACCTTCTCCGGTACAAAATTTATCTTGCCTATTGTGAACAACATGTCAAACCTTATTATGCACACATCACACCCTGTATCTACCAACGCTGTTAACTCCTTACCACGCATCACTATATTCTTGAATATCAAACCCGGTCCCTTGCGAACCATATTCACTTGACTACGTTCCATTTTAACTTTATTTTCCATCTTGGAATTCGGATATTCAAAGGATCTATGGCCAAAGTTCCTACAAATGAAACATTTAGGTTGTTTTTCCGGACAATTTTTAACAATATGAGATCTTCCACCACACTTATAACACCTAATATCGGTTCCAACCGCTTCAACTGATACTCCGGACTTCTTTGGCACGATCATCGGCTCTTTCCTCTTGTATAACGACTGGAAACAGGTCGAGTTTTCTCGTACACTCTGATCGTCTTTTTCAACTCACTGATATTGTCGGCCTTTATTTGATCTTAAATCGGGAATTCCCTCTATAAAATATTCCACTACGCTCTTCTCGTCCAGGTTAATCTGAACCCCGATTTCCACTATGCTGTATAAATATTCAATCAGTGTCTCGTTCCTGTTTAATCGTCGGTTCTGAATACGGCGTATTACCTCAGCTGCTGAGTGTTGCACGCTGAATTCCTGTTTCAGGGCTGTATTTAGAGAGCACCAGTCACATATTCCCCTCTGACTTCTAACGAAAATTTTTGCCGCACCGATTAACATCTGCTTTCCGTAGACATAGAATTGCAATTGTGATCATTTCAAGATAACGCCCATCTCTTCGAATTCGTTTAGCCACTGAATAATGTCTGGAGAGCTAGTGCCGGAAAACTGAGTCAGACTTTCTTCCACATCCTTGAGGGTATACCTGCTCTTTTCCGATGGGTTATTTTCAACATCTTCACCGTTGTTCTGCCGCGGAGAGCCTCCTTCATTGGCGCCTCCCGCTGCCTCTCCGCTATAATTGTCCGTAGTACCGCCCTGGTCGGTTGAATGTAGTTCCAACCTTTCCAGAAGTCGCCTTTGCAAATCCTCCTTTAAAGCTTGCGTCCTTAATCCTAATTCCGTCAACTTTGCCCTAAGGGCACTAACGCTCATATTCAAAATTTCCTCACGATCCATATTACATATATATAATATATATGGAAGCTACAAATACAAATGCAATAGTAACGATTATGTTTTATAATAATACAAAGAAATAATAAGCTGAAACAATAAAAGTCAATACAATTCCAAAAATTCAACCATCCTAATTTACGTGTAATATTATTCAATTGTTATTTACAGATTACTTATTCAATAAAATACAAATAATTTCGTAAAAAAAGTTAACTGATACTTCAATTAATCGTTTGATTAAATTTTAATTTGTCTTCCTCTTTCCTCTCTTATTTTCATATATCTAATAAAATTAAAAATCTTTCAAATTCTTTTATTTATTTAAAATAATTCGAATATATCAAATGATCATAAGAAAAACATAAAATATTCTCTCAATTTATAGCATGCAAAATAATTTACTCATCTGAACATAAACTGCTTCACCCCACTGTATTTTAGTCTGCTATACCGCCTTCACTAACCACTGTCCGTAGCAACTCTTCACTATTAGCAACTGTATTTTATTCTGCAACGCCGCCTTCACTAATCAATGTCCACTGCAATTCTTTACTATTGGCAACTGCGCAGCCGCAATCCTCAGTACCTCTCAATAACATTAGCAACTCACAGCTTCACTAACACAGCAATCAACATCACATCACTTCCATCTCTGTGTGTGTGGCTCTCTCTTTTAATTATAATCTCTCTTATAATTTCTCACAACAGTGTTACACATTAGGGTTTTTTTTTAATTTTATTTATTTATTAAATCCACTAATTTTATTTTCGGATGAATGCGTTTAATTGTTCTTGTGTTTATTTTCTAATTAAACAGCTAATGCCTTTATTTATGTTCGACGCTTTTTACTTCACACTTTTTTTATGTAGTTACACTGTTCTCTCTCCCTTTCTCTATGTGTTAAATTTGGTGGTGGTTATTTTTTAAGTTCACTCAACACGATTTATTGCACTTCTCTAGCAAATTTGGTGGTGGTTTTTTCAAGTTTACTCTCACTCAAAAAATAAAGCAAATTAAAAAAAAAACACTCACTATCGTTGATATTATAACTGTTCTCTCTTGAGATGCTTTTATTTTTTTTAGTCCAGAAAATTCTTTATTGTTGTTTTTTTTTGCTTAGAGTAACAAGCTTTCTTCTTTATATATTATTTATTTTTAGTTCTCTTTTTTTAAGATTTTCTCTTGTAGTACAGTCGGCAGACTGCACTTTTCTTTATATTATTCCTTTTTTTATTTTCACCAAATTTAACACATTGATATTTTTAATCTTGGTAAATTTTGAGACAATTCACTTTTGAGTTTTTATTAAATGTTCTTTTTATGTTCGTTTACCACTACTGTACACAAATACACCTTGATGCTTTACCTAGTCAACTATTCACTTGGTTTCATCCCGGTTGAGCTCCCAAAAATTGTGGTATGGAAACTTTTGTACGACAAAATAAAACTTTTAATGAAGTTTTAGTTTTAAGTTATTTTAGTTTAGTTTTTATTTATCTTAGTTGACTTATTATTTAGGCTTAGCATACTTTTATTGTAAGACTAGTTGTATAACTGTAGTTAATTTAATAATAATGTAATCTAGATAATATGTAGTTCAATTTAACAGTATTAGTTTAATAATAGTTTTAGTAAAAAGTTTCAATCAAGTTGTTTTAATTTAACTGTAACTTAGTTTAATAATTATGTAGTTTAACCAATTAGTTTAATTTAACAATAGTTGTAGTTCACTTCAATCGTTTTAATTTAAGATAGTTTAGTTTATTTAATCTTTTTAATTACACTTGGGTTCACCCTTTCCGCCACTCTTAAAGCACGTCTTCTCTCTTCAGCGTCTACTTCACTAATCATAATCTTTTCCTTTCAAATCTACTTATTCTTTCCTATTAAAACTTCAATTAACCCACGCCACTCAAAGTACCGTTACCCAAGCACACTCCTAAATAGATCACGCCACCTACACTACCGTTATTTGAGTACATTCCTTTCTTGTCTGTCATGTCAAGTAACAGGCAAGCGCGAATCAGATGCTCACCCTATATATATAACTACATATATATATATATATATATATATATATATATATATATATATATATATATATATTTCGCAAAAAAATCCAAGATAAATGTTGACCTAAAAAAAGTATATATATATATATATATATATATATATATATATATATATATATATATATATATATATATATATATATATATTATACTTATATATATATACTTATATATATATATATATATATATATATATATATATATATATATATATATATATAGATATATGTTATTTGAAAGTAAAATCCTTCCGGTTAATGATGGAAAATAATTTCATTTCAATGGCTGCCTCGGCTGGCCATGCAGTAGCCTACACGAACGGTCTAATTTTTAAGCACATTATCGATTGCCTTCACGAATATTGTCCTTTAAAGCGTCAATTGTCTCTGGCTTGTTGGCGTAACACAATAATAGTCCAACGGTGTCAAATCGTAGTTCCGAGGTGGCCAAACTACATCAGCTCAGTGGCTGATAATGCGATCTTCAAAAACGTGGCGCAAAACATCGAGTGTAGCTTTGGCTGTGTGGCACGTAGCGCCGTCCTGTTGAAACCAAATGTTGCTAATATCCTCCTCTTAAATTGTTGTGAACAAAAATTCGTTCGTTATTTTTTATAGCATTTTCAAAAAAAAAAATTATTTGGCGGACTCTATATATATACCATGCATTGTGAACTGACGTGATATGTTGTTGCTTGTCCTTTTGAATCAAAAGATGCCAAAACAGTCGCAAGATTGTTAGTGGAGCATTTTGTCTTAAAATATGGATTATTTAAAGTTCTCAAGACAGACAGGGATACAGGATTTACCAATGAATCAATTGGAGAAGTTTGTATATTATTAAAAACAAAACAGAACTTTTCGACACCTTACCATCATGAAACATTGGGCACAATAGAGTGAAAACATCGCGTTCTGAATGAGTATATATACTAAATTTCGTAGATGAGAACAATTGGCATGAAGTGATACCATACCTTACTTTCGCTTTTAAAACAATCCCCAATGTTGACAGAGACTATTCACTATTTGAACTGATCTTTGGTAGGCTAAGCCGTCGCCTGGCTGGTGCTTTAGAAAAATTTAATCTCGATAGCCATTTGAACGTACTGAAGATTAGACTTCTTCACTCATTGCTAAGGGCACGTGGATTTGTTTTTGAGGTAAAGAGAAAAATAAAATTAGATTCGGAGATGAAACCAAATAAAATAGAAGTCAGCGCAGGAAACTTAGCTTTACTTAAAGTTGAAATATTATTTAAGCAGTTTAATTTGAAAGTGGCCAAATCCATTTTTATATTTTTTCAAGTTGTGGTGACATTTATAATTTATGCTGAACTGTGAAAAAACAAATCGGCATTGAAATAAATTTCAACGGACTTTGGTCACTTTCAAAATAAACGGTTTATTTATTAATAACAAACAAGAAAAAATAGATAATTTCGCTGAACAAAGTTGTTGGCACACCTCATTAGAAACTAAAATTTTAGTTATAGCGCGAAAATTAATTAATTGATTAATATTAAGTTGTTAATCCTGTTTTATAACTGCATCCAGACATTTTGGGATAGAATTGACAAATTTTTTGGTGACTATGCCTCTATATTTTAAAATTTTTGGACGAATACCTTCTTTATATAATAATTTCGGTTATTGCGCGATTTCTACTTGCCTATCCAAATCTTAACACAAATTCCTTATTGGATTTAGATCTAGCGATTGTGGCAGATGCGCTACAAAGTACAAACCGTTGTCTGCATCCAAATATGCCTAACACAATAAGCACATAGACGACAGGGAGCAACTGGTAATAAGATGACGGAAGTAGAGTACACATGTTTATATGATAATGAATTTTGTTACGAAAATAAAAAAATGCCAAAATTTTGGTATATTTGGCAGATATGTGTCACCCATGTCAATTTGGCAGCACTGTCTAATCGACAATCTTTACGTTACATTTGAATTAACGTATGTATATGAAAATAGAGGATGGCCAATACTTCCGGAACCTTCCAACCTGTATGCAATTAGGTATATAAAGCGGCTGCTTAACCTACAAGTTAGGTAGTTATCGTTTTGCGGTCCTAAGATAAACACGTGATTAAGCAGAAATAAAAGTGTTGTATAAGCGAATATTAAGTGTTTGTATTAAGATAAACTGTATAAAAGTTATAGTGAATAAAATTGTTTTAACAACAAAGTAGTGTTAATTTTATTTTCAACACAATTTGAACGAACTCAAAAAAAAAACAAAAAATGAAATTCCAAGAATTAAAAGTGGACAGGTTCAAGCGCGAATTAATAAATTAGAGCTTTCAACAACCACTAATAAAACCGAATTACAAAAAGTCTCTTAGAGGAATTTCAGAGACGCCGTATCGACATCGATACTCACGAAATTGACGATGAGAATGATCCTGAGATAAGTGCCCCTACAACAACAACTAATATGAACATTAACTCATTGCTGGTCGCTAGGATGGAAAAAATTCAAGTATTGGCCACTGCACATGAAACTTCTAGAGGTGATAACAAACACCTTTTGGCGCAGGAAAAAATTAATGCTGTGGCGAATGCACAAGAAATTTCTAAAGCTGATAATGAAAGGCTGTTAGCTCAGATACAGGAAACTTCTAGAGCCGAAATCCAGACTTTCCGCAAAAACAAAATTTGAGAAAATTTCTACTGTGGTACGAGAAATTTCCAAACAACATTAACACAAATTTGAAGAAAAAACTGACCAATTACGTGAAATATATGCGACGGTAAGCAAAAGGTAGATAGTGTGGGGACAAAGTGCAAAATTGCGTGAAAACTGTTGACGAAAAATTAAATGTAATGGAGGAATGTAAAGCCACAAATACACAAGGTATGTAATCTAGAAGTTGTAGCAGGTAGAGATAATGAAATCAATAAGATAGAGAAGGTGGTAAAGCGGCTCCTAGCTGAGCAGAAGTCAAAAGTAATATGTTTTAAATGTTGAAAGAGCGGCAACTTCTAGAGAAACTCTAAAGCTCCACGCAAAGGTCCAGATCCGTCTCATCACCGAGAAATAATAAGCGGGCCAACTACCATCAAACAACAAAAGAGTCCCTGTTAAACTAAAACGAGCTAGCGCTGAGGGACAAGAGCTAGCTCCCATAAACGATAACCCCACAACCGCCATATTAGTGATGCAGAAAAATAACAGCAACCTAACAGCGTGCGAGTACAGTAATGGCAGACAACACTCCATCACTATAGACAACGGTGCAACAAAGTGTATAATAGACCCGATGTAGTGAAGAAAAAGTGTGAGAAGCTTAATAATATCAGACTACGAACAGCTACTGTGGAGTCTGCCACCGTCTGCGGAAAAATTGAATATTACTGTAAGCCATATTTTTATTGTCGCCGATATTGTAGACGAGGTTATCATTGGTGCCAACTTTATGATAGTCCATGGTATCAATTTGAATATGTGGCAACAGATAATGAGTTGGCGTAATATAGATATACCTATTGACGTGGGATACCAGCATCAAGTGCACCCAAAAGGTTAGTTGCTGTCAACAAAAATTACCACCTTAGACTGAATCATTGATGTGAGCGAGTATGGAAGGAGATTGTGAGGACAACCGCTTGAGGGTGGTAGAACTAGGAGAAATTAAGATTGACTGGTTATCAGCAAAGGCCCTCGCTAAATCTAATAAACAAGGAATAGTCTCTGTGAAAGTCCTCAATCTATCAGGCCACGTACAATTTACTTTTGAAAGCTCCGAAGTAAGCCAATGTGCTCCAATAGAGGCGGTAATAAACAGCAAACAATTGCCGGAATCTGCCAATAATCAACCAAGGATCACCTGTTGACGAAAATGTTGAGAAATGGGTAGTGGATCTAGCAGCTTCAAAAAGAAATAAAGACAAAAAGCTGTTAAAGCAGTACGCCTGCGTATTCGCCACGAAAAATAACAATGAAGGCAGAACAGCCATAGTCAAACACCAAATAAATATTGGCGAAGAGAGACCGATAAAACAGGCTCCCAGAAGTATACCTCTGGGGAATCGTAATGAGGTTAAGAGGCTGAGTAGTTTAAAGGGTTTTGGGCTCTACAGTACGCCGGCCACATTCGAGCGGCTTATGAAGTGCGTACTAATAGGACTCCATTGGAAGACTTGTCTGGTTTACCTCGATGACATACTAGTGATGAGCAGAACTTTCGAGGAACACCTCAAAAACCTGGCAGAAGTTCTGCAACGAATATCAATAGGTCGACTAAAATTAAGCGTGAATGAATACGCATTGTTCCAAAAACAGGTAAAATATTTGAGGCATCTAGTTACGGCAGATGGCATTTCAACGGACGAAAATAAAAAAGGAGCAGTAAAGGACTGGCCTCAGCCACAGATCTTTATGAATTACGTAGCTTTTTAGGACTCTGCACATATTATAGACGCTTCGTGTCTAATTTTGCGATCGTGGCAGCAAGTTACATGAACTCGCTAAGAAATCCTTTGCTTCTAGTGCTAAATTAGGCTAAGTATGTTTTACTAAGTCTTCTTCATTTTGGATAACATAAATAGTCTTACATACGATGAGAATAACAATATGCTTAGAGCTATATGTGTCTTACTCTAATAACTAGAAAAATGTATAAAGCAATATTGAAATAATAGAATAGAATATAAAATATTTAAAAAGTTTGACAAGACCTGCTTTCAGTCTCCTAAAATCGTAAGCAGAGCAATTGTAAATAACATCCTTAAAACTAAATAACAATGAAAACAATAGTTCTGTTAAGCATATTTACAACATATTCATTGTCCAAACTATTTGGGACAATAAACTCGTTTTTTATTATTATTTAAATTACTATTAATTATATTTATTTTAAGTAATTATTTATTTTGCTACATAAGTTATGCTCAATGTTGTATACATGTTGCAATATTCCAATATTGATTTGATGGTTTATATAAACCGTGTATTCTTTTACGCTTACTAACAAACACTAAAATTACTCACATTTCAGTAATTAAGAAAAGAACATGGCATACAAGAAGGACAACGAGAAACTTATCTAACATACCAAATGACTTGAAAATAATATTATAATAAGCTTATTAACACAAGCCTTAAGCTTGAAAATTGTTTTATAATATATTAAAAAGACTATGGCAATAATTGTAGAAAAATCAAATCGGAACCCTTCTGAAATTATTATATATTGTTACGAAAATAAGGTTGCGCACCACAGTTGTTTGTTACATCGCTAAAATAAATAAACGAAAGTCGCAAAAAAACTATACGTGCTGTTTACAAATAACCAGAATAGACAACAAAAAACATTAGCAGAGATAAAGTAAATAAAAATAACACGTCAACAACAAATACTAAGAGCTGAAAGAAGTAGATGTTTACATTCGCATGGCTACATAAGAACTAAAAAGAAAGTAAAGGAAAGAAATGGAATCTACCTGAAATATCGCGAGGTTCGAGAGCTATCGAAGTGTTGTTTACTTAGCCATACAAAAAGCACATCCATGCGAATGACAATCAGTTTATGTCTTGTAAACTCAACGTGTACTGTTTATGTGGTGTAAACTCAGCGAAGAATTATTGGTTTAAACTCAGTGTAAAGATAGATTAGTTTGATTCAATTCTGGTTGAAGAGGTTGTGATCGAACCTAAGTAACCTAAAAAACTACGATCGGAAGATCTTTAAGCAGAAAGATGTGTCGAGTAATTGTTGTTGTTAACAATGTTGTTGCGCCATAATAATACAAATTTGAATTTGGTAATTATACCGATAATAATAAATAATATACCTAATGAATTTATAATACTTACCTTAATAATACTTATTTCTATAATACTTACCTTAATTGTACTTACCATAATACTTACCTTAATTGTGCTTACCATGAATTACGCCCAATATTGATGATAGCATTGAACCTTAGAGAATAATAATATTGAAATGTATAAATGTAACGACCGGAAATGTAAATAGAAACAGTTCTTTTGTTTTGTTTTTTAAAATAAAGAAAATATATAAATTACTTGCAAAGTAAACAGCGTCAAAACCGGTCGTGTTTTACTTAATTCGAGTGTCACACAAAAGTGAAGTTTTCAAATTATAAAATAGTTAATTTGAAGTGAAAAAAAGAAATTATAATTTGTTTAATTTCAAATCCTTAAAAAATATTAAGGATAAACATTAAAATATAAAACAATAAAAAATAAAAACAGTGATTAATAAATATCTTAAACTGAGTATAAGAGTGTTTAAACAGTGTTTTATAATAAATAAACAAAACTATTATATATTATTGTTAAAACATAAAGAATTAAATTAAAAAACAAAGACAAATTAACATGAGTGAAACAAAAGAAAAGTGACTTTATAAAACCTTATAAAACACCAACAAACACAAGCGAAACTTTATAGAAACAAAAGAGAAAACAACTACAACACATAAACAACATTATCACCAATCACCGGTATACATCGCTATAATCATCTTTATAGATGTCTCATCGCTGCAACTGCTTTTTGTGCAAAGCCGAGAGGAAACAGGGGAGTAACTCCGATACTGATTCCGTGTGTAAAAGTGTAAAAAATATTTGTGTTAATTATAGCCTAAAATTTGTAATCTAATCAAATTTAAGAGATTTTTGTAAATTAATCAAAAATTGTATCTGCTTTGCAAGTCGAACACTAAAATATTTTTTACACTTCAGTGTGAAAAACACATTTATTATTTAATATATTTTATAAAATATAAAAATATATATTATAAATTATTTAATATATTTATTAAAAACCACCCTTAAAAGTGAAACGATTGCGAGTGTAATATTACATATAAAACGTACTATATATACGGTGTATATTATACTACACACATATGAACATATACAATTTGCTCTCTTTGTTATTAAGACACATATTCTTACTTACCGTCGGCATTATTTCGCAACTAATATTTATTTTATTTGCAATTTTATATAAACGAAAATATTCGCGAGTGTTAATTATCATTTCATTTTTTTAAATAATTAACTTTAACTTCATTTCTTTTATTTTGTTTACCTGTTATTTTCTTATTTGTTTCATTCCTGTTATTCCTATACCATTTACATTGTTAACGGCTGTTTACAGTGTGAAACGTTCACACTAGAATTGAAAAGTTAAATTCATATGAATTTGAGAATACAATTGCTTTGTGTATTCACACTAGCATCGAATAAATTAATTTCATATAATAATAAAATATTTATTAATTAGTGTGTTCACACTTAAAGCAACTTATTCAAATAATATTGTTCAATGTATTAAAAACAAAAAAGATGTTTTGGTAATATATAATTTAATCGTATTAACCAAAGTCTTTGTTATCTGAAAGTGGTTATCGGGTTTGACATTTTTTATAAAAGAAAAGTTTTTGTAAATTAAGGGAAAATAATCCGAATATTTCGTTAGCCGACGGGAGAATTGTTTAAATTGAAATTGATTTCAATAATTTAATCTAAAATTAATTTGAATATTTTTGAATATTCAACTATATTATAATTCTTATTTCGAGAATTAACCAAAATGACTGGCAAAAAATGCCAAAATTCTCCTTCTGAATCGGAAAATTTGGAGAAATTAATTACAAAAAAAAAAAAACGAAGGTTGTACAGAATATTACGCGAATTCGTCAATCCATTACGAAAAGAACGTTCTCATTTAATCCGATTGAGTTAGAATGTCGATTAGATATTCTAAAAAATTATATCGAGCAAGCAATGACGCTTCAATCAGAGGTGGATAATTTAGATCCCGATAATGATGATAGAGCTGAGCTTGAGGATATTTGTGTTACTACAAAATCAATGTTTCTAAGTCTTCTGGCCAAGAATAGAGAACCACATCTTCCTGAAACTTCTTTCTTTTCCCAATCACACCAGTCAAGACTACCAAATATGAAGCTCCCGAAATTTAGCGGAAAATATTCTGATTACAAAAATTTCATGAGCTTATTTGAGAACTTAGTCTACAATGATCCGACGTTGACAGATATTGAAAAATTTAATCCTTTGGGTACAGTCAAAGCTTTTCAGATTTCAGAGGAAAATTATCCCAAAGTATTAGCCAGCTTGAAGAAGGTTTATGACAACGAATGTTTGATATTTTTTTGATAACATATCAAAACTTTTTGATCTACCGGAAATCACAAAACCTACGGCATCCGCTTTGAGAAGCACGATAGATACTGTTTCTGCCATATATGATTCTCTTTTGTTAATTGGTGATGACAAAAAGATAACAAATGGCATTTTTATACATCTAGTGATGTCTAAAGTAGATCCAGTGACCAGATCAAAGTGGGAAAAGCAACTAGATTTTGAAAAGCTGCCATTATGGTCGGACTGCGAAACCGCCTTGAACAAAAGATATCAGCATATTGCTGCTGATGAATCTTCAAGTTCAAGACCGAAATTTAATAGAAATAAAATTGGAAATTCTACCTAAAGATTTAATAGAATATCACTAAATTGTACGAAATCAAAATCATCTGCTGACAAATGTTTATTCTGTAAATCTAATCAACACGTTATAACAAATTGCCCTTCTTTTTCTGCTGAGCCAGTAAATCAAAGATTTGATTTTATAAAATCTGTGCCAGCTTGTATTAATTGCTTGAAAAAAGGACATACAGTACCACGATGCACAGCATCTAAGTGTAGAATTTGCAATGGTTCCCATAATTCACTTCTACACAGATATAATACGAGTGCAAGTTCTAATATCAATGGTTCTTCAAACAACAATTGTGAACGGCCATCAACTTCTCACGCATCGATAAATTATTCATCTTCTGATGAGAGAATTGTTCTCGCCACGGCCGTTGTGAGAGTTAAAAATAGTTCTGGCGATTTCGTTTTAGCCAGAATCCTATTAGGTTCCGGTTCTCAGCCAAATTTGATAACTGAGGAACAGCTGCTAAGAATAAAGAGAGAAGGAGGTAGATTGAATTTGAATGGTATTAGCGAAACAAATTCAGTTTCAAAATCATGTGTTAATGTAACTGTCACGTCGAGGGTTAACTGTACCGAATTTACTTCTAGGTTTTGGGTATTGAGTTCTATCACTAATTTACAACCTGATCACCGAATCAGCACGACTAGCCTAAATTTTCCTAAAAATATTGAACTGGCTGATCCTCGCTTTTATGAACCTCGGAAAATTTTATCGTTTAATAGGGGCTGGTATATTTTTTGACCTGATTTGCATTGGGCAAATAAAAACTGGCCCTAGTCTTCCGATTCTTCAAAAGACTTCGCTTGGTTGGATTGTTACTGGAAAGTATAATCAACCAAAGGGCTCTAGTGGAAATAACAATATTTGTCATTTGAGTACTGTAATAGTAGATGAGGATAATGTAGATTCAATTGTGAGAAAATTCTGGGAGTTGGAAGAACTTCCTGTTGAGTCGCCAAAAGTTTATACTTATGAGCAACAACAATGTGAGAAGATTTTTGAAAATACATTACGACGTTTGCCGTCAGGACGATTTGAAGTGTCTTTACCTTTGAAATCTTTATTATTATTATTATTATTATTATTATTATTATTATTATTATTATTATTATTATTATTATTATTATTATTATTATTATTATTATTATTATTATTATTATTATTATTATTATTATTATTAATATTATTATTATTATTATTATTATTATTATTATTATTATTATTATTATTATTATTATTATTATTATTATTATTATTATTATTATTATTATTATTATTATTATTATTATTATTATTATTATTATATTATTATTATTATTATTATTATTATTATTATTATTATTATTATTATTATTATTATTATTATTATTATTATTATTATTATTATTATTATTATTATTATTATTATTATTATTATTATTATTATTATTATTATTATTATTATTATTATTATTATATTATTATTATTATTATTATTATTATTATTATTATTATTATTATTATTATTATTATTATTATTATTATTATTATTATTATTATTATTATTATTATTATTATTATTATTATTATTATTATTATTATTATTATTATTATTATTATTATTATTATTATTATTATTATTATTATTATTATTATTATTATTATTATTATTATTATTATTATTATTATTATTATTATTTATTATTATTATTATTATTATTATTATTATTATTATTATTATTATTATTATATTATTATTATTATTATTATTATTATTATTATTATTATTATTTTATTATTATTATTATTATTATTATTATTATTATTATTATTATTATTATTATTATATTATTATTATTATTATTATTATTATTATTATTATTATTATTATTATTATTATTATTATTATTATTATTATTATTATTATTATTATTATTATTATTATTATTATTATTATTATTATTATTATTATTATTATTATTATTATTATTATTATATTATTATTATTATTATTATTATTATTATTATTATTATTATTATTATTATTATTATTATTATTATTATTATTATTATTATTATTATTATTATTATTATTATTATTATTATTATTATTATTATTATTATTATTATTATTATTATTATTATTATTATTATTATTATTATTATTATTATTTATTATTATTATTATTATTATTATTATTATTATTATTATTATTATTATTATTATTATTATTATTATTATTATTATTATTATTATTATTATTATTATTATTATTATTATTATTATTATTATTATTATTATTATTATTATTATTATTATTATTATTATATTATTATTATTATTATTATTATTATTATTATTATTATTATTATTATTATTATTATTATTATTATTATTATTATTATTATTATTATTATATTATTATTATTATTATTATTATATTATTATTATTATTATTATTATTATTATATTATTATTATTATTATTATTATTATTTATTATTATTATTATTATTATTATTATTATTATTATTATTATTATTATTATTATTATTATTATTATTATTATTATTATTATTATTATTATTATTATTATTATTATTATTATTATTATTATTATTATTATTATTATTATTATTATTATTATTATTATTATTATTATTATTATTATTATTATTATTATTATTATTATTATTATTATTATTATTATTATTATTATTATTATTATTATTATTATTATTATTATTATTATTATTATTATTATTATTATTATTATTATTATTATTATTATTATTATTATTATTATTATTATTATTATTATATTATTATTATTATTATTATTATTATTATTATTATTATTATTATTATTATTATTATTATTATTATTATTATTATTATTATTATTATTATTATTATTATTATTATTATTATTTATTATTATTATTATTATTATTATTATTATTATTATTATTATTATTATTATTATTATTATTATTATTATTATTATTATTATTATTATTATTATTATTATTATTATTATTATTATTATTATTATTATTATTATTATTATTATTATTATTATTATTATTATTATTATTATTATTATTATTATTATTAATATTATTATTATTATTATTATTATTATTATTATTATTATTATTATTATTATTATTATTATTATTATTATTATTATTATTATTATTATTATTATTATTATTATTATTATTATTATTATTATTATTATTATTATTATTATTATTATTATTATTATTATTATTATTATTATTATTATTATTATTATTATTATTATTATTATTATTATTATTATTTTATTATTATTATTATATTATTATTATTATTATTATTATTATTATTATTATTATTATTATTATTATTATTATTATTATTATTATTATTATTATTATTATTATTATTATTATTATTATTATTATTATTATTATTATTATTATTATTATATTATTATTATTATTATTATTATTATTATTATTATTATTATTATTATTATTATTATTATTATTAATATTATTATTATTATTATTATTATTATTATTATTATTATTATTATTATTATTATTATTATTATTATTATTATTATTATTATTATTATTATTATTATTATTATTATTATTATTATTATTATTATTATTATTATTATTATTATTATTATTATTATTATTATTATTATTATTATTATTATTATTATTATTATTATTATTATTATTATTATTATTATTATTATTATTATTATTATTATTATTATTATTATTATTATTATTATTATTATTATTATTATTATTATTATTATATTATTATTATTTATTATTATTATTATTATTATTATTATTATTATTATTATTATTATTATTATTATTATTATTATTATTATTATTATTATTATTATTATTATTATTATTATTATTATTATTATTATTATTATTAATTATTATTATTATTATTATTATTATTATTATTATTATTATTATTATTATTATTATTATTATTTTATTATTATTATTATTATTATTATTATTATTATTATTATTATTATTATTATTATTATATTATTATTATTATTATTATTATTATTATTATTATTATTATTATTATTATTATTATTATTATTATTATTATTATTATTATTATTATTATTATTATTATTATTATTAATATTATTATTATTATTATTATTATTATTATTATTATTATTATTATTATTATTATTATTATTATTATTATTATTAATATTATTATTATTATTATTATTATTATTATTATTATTATTATTATTATTATTATTATTATTATTATTATTATTATTATTATTATTATTATTATTATTATTATTATTATTATTATTATTATTATTATTATTATTATTATTATTATTATTATTATTATTATTATTATTTATTATTATTATTATTATTATTATTATTATTTATTATTATTATTATTATTATTATTATTATTATTATTATTATTATTATTATTATTATTATTATTATTATTATTATTATTATTATTATTATTATTATTATTATTATTATTATTATTATTATTATTATTATTATTATTATTATTATTATTATTATTATTATTATTATTATTATTATTATTATTATTATTATTATTATTATTATTATTATTATTATTATTATTATTATTATTATTATTATTATTATTATTATTATTATTATTATTATTATTATTATTATTATTATTATTATTATTATTATTATTATTATTATTATTATTATTATTATTATTATTATTATTATTATTATTATATTATTATTATTATTATTATTATTATTATTATTATTATTATTATTATATTATTATTATTATTATTATTATTATTATTATTATTATTATTATTATTATTATTATTATTATTATTATATTATTATTATTATTATTATTATTATTATTATTATATTATTATTTTATTATTATTATTATTATTATTATTATTATTATATTATTATTATTATTATTATTATTATTATTATTATTATTATTATTATTATTATTATTATTATTATTATTATTATTATTATTATTATTATTATTATTATTATTATTATTATTATTATTATTATTATTATTATTATTATTATTATTATTATTATTATATTATTATTATTATTATTATTATTATTATTATTATTATTATTATTATTATTATTATTATTATTATTATTATTATTATTATTATTATTATTATTATTATTATTATTATTATTATTATTATTATTATTATTATTATTATTATTATTATTATTATTATTATTATTATTATTATTATTATTATTATTATTATTATTATTATTATTATTATTATTATTATTATTATTATTATTATTATTATTATATTATTATTATTATTATTATTATTATTATTATTATTATTATTATTATTATTATTATTATTATTATTATTATTATTATTATTATTATTATTATTATTATTATTATTATTATTTTATTATTATTATTATTATTATTATTATTATTATTATTATTATTATTATTATTATTATTATTATATTATTATTATTATTATTATTATTATTATTATTATTATTATTATTATTATTATTATTATTATTATTATTATTATTATTATTATTATTATTATTATTATTATTATTATTATTATTATTATTATTATTATTATTATTATTATTATTATTATTATTATTATTATTATTATTATTATTATTATTATTATTATTATTATTATTATTATTATTATTATTATTATTATTATTATTATTATTATTTATTATTCTTATTATTATTATTATTATTATTATTATTATTATTATTATTATTATTATTATTATTATTATTATTATTATTATTATTATTATTATTTATTATTATTATTATTATTATTATTATTATATTATTATTATTATTATTATTATTATTATTATTATTATTATTATTATTATTATTATTATTATTATTATTATTATTATTATTATTATTATTATTATTATTATTATTATTATTATTATTATTATTATTATTATTATTATTATTATTATTATTATTATTATTATTATTATTATTATTATTATTATTATTATTATTATTATTATTATTATTATTATTATTATTATTATTATTATTATTATTATTATTATTATTATTATTATTATTTTATTATTATTATTATTATTATTATTATTATTATTATTATTATTATTATTATTATTATTATTATTATTATTATTATTATTATTATTATATTATTATTATTATTATTATTATTATTATTATTATTATTATTATTATTATTATTATTATTATTATTATTATTATTATTATTATTATTATTATTATTATTATTATTATTATTATTATTATTATTATTATTATTATTATTATTATTATTATTATTATTATTATTATTATTATTATTATTATTATTATTATTATTATTATTATTATTATTATTATTATTATTATTATTATTATTATTATTATTATTATTATTATTATTATTATTATTATTATTATTATTATTATTATTATTATTATTATTATTATTATTATTATTATTATTATTATTATTATTATTATTATTATTATTATTATTATTATTATTATTATTATTATTATTATTATTATTATTATTATTATTATTATTATATTATTATTATTATTATTATTATTATTATTATTATATTATTATTATTATTATTATTATTATTATTATTATTATTATTATTATTATTATTATTATTATTATTATTATTATTATTATTATTATTATTATTATTATTATTATTATTATTATTATTATTATTATTATTATTATTATTATTATTATTATTATTATTATTATTATTATTATTATTATTATTATTATTATTTATTATTATTATTATTATTATTATTATTATTATTATTATTATTATTATTATTATTATTATTATTATTATTATTATTATTATTATTATTATTATTATTATTATTATTATTATTATTATTATTATTTATTATTATTATTATTATTATTATTATTATTATTATTATTATTATTATTATTATTATTATTATTATTATTATTATTATTATTATTATTATTATTATTATTATTATTTATTATTATTATTATTATTATTATTATTATTATTATTATTATTATTATTATTATTATTATTATTATTATTATTATTATTATTATTTATTATTATTATTATTATTATTATTATTATTATTATTATTATTATTATTATTATTATTATTTATTATTATTATTATTATTATTATTATTATTATTATTATTATTATTATTATTATTATTATTATTATTATTATTATTATTATTATTATTATTATTATTATTATTATTATTATTATTATTATTATTATTATTATTATTATTATTATTATTATTATTATTATTATTATTTGCTCTTGGTATGTCTTTCGAATTTGCCAGAAGAAGATTTCTCTCATTGGTGCGCAAACTTTCCAAAGATTCGACTGTGAAAATAATGTATGACGATTTTATGAAAGAGTATTTTAACTTGGGCCATATGTCAATTGTTGACAAAATGGCAGATCTTTCTCACTATTTCATACCACATCAATGTGTGTTGCGACCTCAGAGCACAACTACTAAACTTAGAGTAGTTTTTGATGCATCCTGCCGAACTTCTTCACTGATTTCACTTAACGACTTGGTAATGGTTGGTCCCACAGTTCAGGAAGAATTATATTCCACATTGATCCGTTTCCGATTCCATAGATACACAATCACTGCGGATATAGAGAACATGTATCGTCAAGTATTAGTCGGCGAGAAAGATAGAAAATATGAACTAATCTTTTGGAGGCAGAGTCCATCTGATGCCTTGGAAGTATTTCGACTAAATACCATTTCTTACGGCACAGCTTCTGCGCCATTCTTGGCTGTCAGGTGTCTGATTCACTTAAGCGATGTATTCAAAGAGACTTTGCCTATCGGTTCAAAAGTTGTTCGTCGTGATTTTTATGTCGATGATTTGCTAACTGGAGCTGAAAGCTACCAAGATCTTAATATTATTCGAAACCAGACCACTGAAATTTTAAATTCAGCTGGTTTCAAGTCATCCGGACTTTATGGAATCAATACAACAGGAAAAGCTATTACAAAGTGAATCCGATTCTACTAGAGCTTTGGGAATACATTGGGAACCGAAGAATGATACATTTAAGTTTCATTGGGAAGACAATTTTCATAATTTAAAAGCAACGAAAAGAAACATTTTATCACTTTCTTCTCGATTATTCGATCCTCTCGGACTCTTATGCCCTATTGTTACAAAATCCAAAATGTTATTACAGGAACTTTGTGATGAATCAATTCCTATGAGACTAAATACGTCATGGGAAAATTTCAAATCTAATCTACTGGAAATTGATTCAATTGCAATCCCAAGATTCGTTTTCACAACATCAACGGCGAAAATTCAGATTCACGGATTTTCTGATGCATCGATTAGAGCGTATGGGTGCTGCATATATATTAGAAGTTCTGATTCAAATCGAACAGAGTCAAGGCTGCTCACAGCTAAATCGATAGTTGCACCACTCAAAACTAAGTCCGAGACTCGAGTTGTGTGCAGCAAACCTATTGGCTAAATTGTGAAATCGAATTAAGTTAATGATGAACTTTGAATTTGAAAACGTTTATTTCTGGACAGATTCAGAAATAACTTTATACTGGATAAAGACCCATCTGCTCTTGCAACGTTTGTGTCAAATAGGGTCGTTGAGATTCAAGAATATTCGACTCAAGCTCTTTGGCGTCATGTGCCAACGAAACAGAATCCAGCCGACATTGTTTCAAGAGGATGTGATGTAGCAGAACTCAAAAATTCTATTTGGTTCAATGGACCGTCGTTTTTATTAAAGGACAGTTCCAAGTGGCCTGTTAACGAACATTTCGAGTTAACAGAGAACCAGAAACTTCTGGAAGGGAGGAAGGCCAATGTAATTCTGGCAGTAGAAGATCGTTGATGCTTTGATGAAACGAAGAATAGATAAAAATCTCACACACTGCACAGGAATTGAAATGGTCTTTTTATCGACTTGTAGAGACTATCCAGAAATATTATTTTACTGAGGAAGTTTCAAAAATGCAAAAATCTGAAGTCTTGCCATCGAACATTCAGAGATTGACGCCATTTGTTCATAAGTTCTCTGAAGATGGAAGAAAGTTTTCACTTATAAGGGTAGGTGGGAGACTGCTCAACGCAGATTTGGACTATAATGCCAAATTCCCACTTTTGTTACCAAAAGGAAACAGTTTTTGTTACACTGTATTTGCGAAATCTTCACATTAAGATTTTTCATGCTGGCACTAAAGCTCTTATAGCCTTTTCACGGGAAAATATCTGGCTTATAAATGCCAAGGAAGAGTGCAGCAGAATAGTTCGCAAATGTATACATTGCTTCCGCTATAAACCAAAATTAATGTCCCAAATAATGGGAAATTCGCCCACTAATAGAGTGAGAGCTACTCGACCATTTTTGATAGTCGGCGTAGACATTTGTGGTCCTATAAACGTTTCATTAAGAATACGTAATAGGCCACCATTGAAAATGTATATAGCGGTTTTTGTGTGTTTCACTTCTATGGCAGTACATTTAGAATTAGTTTCAGATTTATCTACTGATTCATTTCTTCTTTGTTTTAAAAGGTTTGCTGCCAGGACAGGTCTTCCACACACCGTGGTTTGCGATAACGCGACAAATTTCATCGGAGCCAGCCGTGTAATGAGGGAGCTGAAAGACGCCTTCAACAAGAGTCCTACGCAGCGTCGTCCGAGGTGAAGTTCAGCTTCATACCACCTCGGGCACGTCACTTCGGAGGACTATGGGAAGCCGCGGTCAAGCAGGCGAAGTACCTACTTCTGCGAGTAGTAGGCAACGCGTCACTCACTCAAGAAGAAATGACAACAATGCTCGCAGAATAGAGGCGGTGCTCAACAGTCGCCCCACCGCTGTCCTCCAGACCCAAACGACGGAGAAACTCTCACGCCGTCGCATCTACTCATCGGAGAGGGTCTGCGTTCGCTGCCGCAAGAATACGCAGAAGGAGAGAGAGACAATGGGGCGAAGTTATGCAGGCGATGGCGTCTGCTTTGTGGTCTCAAGCAGACATTTTGGCAGGCCTGGTCTCGAGACTATATCCTGGGGTTGCAAGGCAAAGTGAAATGGTAAATGGAAATGCCCAACCTCAGAGTCGGTCAGGTGATTATAATCCACGAGGACAATTGCCCTCCTCAACAGTGGCTGACCGGGAGAGTCGTCAAAGTAATAGAGGGCGAAGATGGCAAGGTCAGGGTGGCGGAGGGTCCAAACAAAAAACGGAATCTATAAGAGTCCCTGTGCAGAAATTGGCTCCACTGCCTGATATTTGAAGATCCAATCCTTCAAAGGGGCCGGAATGTTGCACCATAATAATACAAATTTGAATTTTATAATAATAACTATAATAATAAATAACATACCTAATGAATTTATAATACTTACCTTAATAATACTTATTTCTATAATACTTACCTTAATTGTACTTACCATGAATTAATTCTTACGCCCAATATTGATGATAGCATTGAACCTTAGAGAATAATAATATTGAAATGTATAAATGTAACGGGTTCACTGGAAATGTAAATAGAAACAGTTCTTTTGTTTTGTTTTTAAAATTAAGAAAATATATAACTTTCTTGCAAAGTAAACAGCGTCAGAACCGGTCGTGTTTTATTTAATTCGAGTGTCCCACAAAAGTGAAGTTTTCAAATTATAAAACAGTTAATTTGAAGTGAAAAAAAAGAAATTATAATTTGTTTAATTTCAAATCATTAAAAATTATTAAGGATAAACAAATGTTGTAAACATAAAGAGTAATTAGAAATACAAATTTGTATTGCTTGTAAAAAGGTTACAAGCAGTGGTGCACAAAACTGTGTAAATAAAGGATTTTAATTAAGAACTAAACACAAGATTTATTTTATTTTAACTACAATCTGTGAACTCATAAATACACATTTTTAAAAAGGTAAAAACGTAACAATATGTAAGCTGCCTTTAAGCTTAACCTTGAAATTGTAGAATAAGCATACAAAAATATAATTATGTTAATAATTGTATAAAAAAGCTTATTCGGTTCAATATTTTCATAACATTTTTAACATAATAGCATAATAAGCATTAAAACACCAATAGAGTTTTTATTATTATTTATTGCAAAATTCTTTAATATTATTACACAAAAAATACAACAGATATTATGTGTTTGTTCTTTCTTATTGTATTATTTTCGCAACTTTGTAAGATTTTTTGCAAAACTGAAAGAAAGTTGAAATTAGTATTCTGTGATAATGCTGCATCTACGAGTTATAGAAATTTAGTGATTATTATTATTATTATTTTATTTAATTTTTTTAACACTTCACTCAAGAATTGCAAACTAAATGAAAACGCAGAACGTTTTGACATTTTATGCATAGCACATCCTGCTCAATTGTGGGAATCACGTAAATTGTAAAAAATATGGTCATATATTTTCTTGCACATAAATACATAAAATATTTCAAAAATACTTAGAAACAGTAGTTGTGAATTATTGAAAAATGCTTGTAAATTCAAATGTTTACTATTATAAATGAAGCTTAGAAATGTATTTCACTGTTTTTGTAAGCTTATTCTCAAGTTGCATTGTAGTTTGATTGTTATATGGTATGTTGGGTATCATTAATTACATACATATATGTACAAATTAATATATACACACATATATACATATATAAAAATCTAAATTAAAACATAATCTATACTAAAATTAAACATTAAAATCTACAAATACTATTACATAAATATATTTAAATCTACTTTTAACTAATTTAATACATAAAAATCTACTATACACTAAAATTAAATATATTTAAAATTATGAAAGTATTTACTCTAAAACGAAAATAAATAATTATTATAAATAAAGTCAAATACTTACATCTTTTATCGGCAGTCTGGTCTCTGCTCTAAAGGTAATTATAAATACTTACCAAATATTATCAATATTAAGCCCCAATATCTCTCTTCTCTCTCCACTACATATCCTACACAATATTTTCTCATCAAGAATATATAGTGACAAACCTCCTTTTATTAAGTTGAAATTTTATTTACCCCCCTCTACCAACTCTTATAGAAGAAAGTTTGTTTAAAATAGCCCAAAGGTAATTTTTCATTCATGCTACAATAAACAATATAATAAATTATACGAACGTACAAACAAAATTCTTTTTTCAATAAACCTACAGTAGGGAATAACATCTGCATTTTTATATTTATCATATTTTATATGAAGTTAACTTAATTTTTTTCCAATGCATTTTCTTAGAACCTTTCCTTCAAATTTTTGGCCACTATAAGAGATGTAGTAAACCAGATTAGGAAACCGTAGTATAGAATCGACCTAATAGCAACTTCATATATCAGTAATTTACTGTTTCAGGATAAGTATGAGTTGTTCATTAGAGTTGTAAACATTCCAGATATTTTTCTTGCTTTTTCCAAGATATTTCTTGCATGGCCATTATATTTTAACAATTTATCAAAAGTGATCCCTAGACACTTTATTGAGTTTTTATATAGTATATTTGTGCCATTCAATGTAAATCTAAGGGATTTCGCTTCTGGGTTCACATGCCTTAGACATTTACCGGACGGATTTCGAATACAGAAAGCTTCCTATTTGTTCACCGCTTGTATTGGTGATTTATCATGCCTGTAAATTAAACAGTTATCAGCATAAAGAATGCCTTTAGAACCTCCTGATTGGTGGGGAAAATCGTATAAGAAGATGTTAAAAAATGGGTCCAGAATGCTCCCCTTGGCTCCCCGCTTTTCACCGGACCCAACTCTGAGGACTTGTTGTTAATATACACACCAGAGAATGATAAGAAATGAGTGATAGAAAAAAGGGATTACGAATACTTGCAACAAAAAAAAAAAAAATAGTTTAAAAAGGCCAATAAGCAGCACATGTTGAAAACAACTTTGAAGAGCAATTGTCCTACAAGGTGGAAGTCGAATTTCGCAATGTATGAGTCAATTTTTGAAAGTTACGCAAAAATCAGTGAATTCTTATGGATAAAATTTAACTATTTTACATAAAGCAGGATTTTTTTTTATATCATCCGGCAATGTCTTTACAGTCAAATGGAATAAACAATACAAAGATTTTATCAAAACTTTGTATCAGTTTTTATTTTTTTATGCAAAACAGGTAATTTAATCTTTTAAATAGAAGCCATTGAAAATGTTTTGGAAATAGTCCACATATGTATATAGTCATATTAGCATTACTAAAATGCCATATAAAACACTTTTATTAACTGTATCACAGCGCTTTCAAAAGGTTTTATTTTGTAGAAATATACTCTAAACTCGAGTAGAAATATACACATTCTGAAGTATAAATATACCAATGCTCATAAACACTTTACACTTAAAGTGCGGGTATGATAGACACTTCACGCAACTCCTACTTGTAGTTATTTCAGTTGCGTTGGCTATGAATATGTTGTGTATGGTTATCGTTTTATTTTTAACTTTACTCATTCATACATCAATTAAGTAACTGCTTAGTATATCCACCAAATATGAGTCTACACCTAGTCTTATAAGCTTAAAAAATTCAGTTATGATGGACAGAATCAAAGGTCTTTTCAATATCCAATAGCAATAGTGCATTTTTTCCATTAGTGGTTTTTAAAATTTTTTTTCTTTGCCTTTTTTCAGGCAGCTGGAAAGTGACCATTATTTATATAATTGTAAAATATAATAGCCAGTAATTTTAAGAATTTGTTCGGCTAAAAATTTTTTTTGGTAAAATAATCAGAATATATTTTGCTTTAATATACGTATTTAAATAAATTTCCTTAATGTAACTTTTTAGTTATACATTTCCAATAGTTTTGTATTTTTATTTACACTTTTGTTAATAAAATGGGATAACACTGTTTTCAAATTATTTATAAAAAAAAAAACCCTATGGTAAAGTGCCATTTTTTGTGTTTCCCTGTTCTGTCATCACTAACAAATATCACCCAACACTTGAACAGCTAATCGCATATTAAATATTGTTGCAAAGGGCTGGGTAAGTTTATTTTTTACATTTAAAAAAGTTTAATACAATTAATTTTCATACATACATATTGTTATATTTTAACCTTTTTAAAACGTTTGAGTTCGTTTAAATTGCGTTAAAATAAAAATAAACACCACTTTCTTGTTGTTACAGATTTATTTCCTCACTCTATCTGTTATACAGTTTATCTTAATACAACAAAATATTAACTCGCACTTGATATTAGTTTATATAACACTTTCGTTTGCGCTTAAATACGACTTTACTTAATGACAGCAAAACGATGACGTATAAATACCAAATATACCAAAACATAGGCATTTTTACTTTGGTAACAATATGTACGAGTATTTATTTCAGAATAATTTATTGAAATGGATTTTGATGAAGAAGCGGGTCCATTAAAAAGAAGACACAACTTTATGCAAAAAGTGGAAAGAGTTTCCAAAGTATGCGAAATGGATACGGAAAAAGATATTTACACGGTTGGGTGTAAGTTGTGTCAAGCAGATATTTTAATCAAATACATATGAAGACTGCCGGTAGCTTGATAAGCGTTTGAAAACAAAAAACATGTTAAAATGGAAATGTCACAGAAATTGTCGCAATCTATGTATTTCAAATTTTGCAATGATTCTTCAACAATAATAGAGTTGCTTGATATAATGACTATACTTATCAACAGCCTTCATAGTAGAATAAATGACAAATATTTTAGTAGTAAGGTTAGCACAACTTTAACACGCTTTCGCCTACTGAACAAATAAATCGTAAGACTGAAGCAGAAATCTTTTTAAAAACATCTGGTAGATACATAGAATATCGTTACAATTTTGGAGATGATTGTTTTAATACAAAAATTTCTATTTTAAATTAAAATACTTTTTTTGTAATATATACTTCCACATAAACTTAAAATATTTAACGAAATTGATAATGATAAACTATGCATCGATTGTTGCTGTCTTCGCGCAGTTTATTCAGATTGCCAAAAAAAATTGTTAATTGACAAAATATGGTCCTTACTTTTCACAAAAACAGAAGGCAAAGTTTTAGAAAAGTTAAGAAAAATTATTTGTTTCGTGCTTTCAATACCAGTAAGCAACGCATTTTGTGAAATAGTTTTTATATTTTAAATAATTTATATAAAGAAGAAAGAAACCGAATGTCATTTGATCTTATTAGAGCGGAAATTTTAATAAGAAATTACAAATAGCAAAAGGCAAAAGTTAGCAAAGACCGTAAGCTTAAATACAAAATACAGTCATGGACATAAGTATAGACACAAACAAAACTTTAACAAAAAATATGAATTTTTACGTATTTCAAAACACAAAATAATAATTTTATTAACTTAGAATAACTACATAATATATATAGGATCCGCCAAATAATTTTTTTTTTTTTGAAAATGCTATAAAAAAAAACTACTGAATATTTTCTCAAATATCTTTTTTTATTTGAAAGTACAAACCTTCCGGTTAATAATTGAAAATAATTTCATTCAAATGGCTGCCTCGGCTGGCCATGCAGTAGCCTACACGATCGGTCCAATTTTTAAGCACATTATCGATTGTGTGCAGCTGTATTTCACCAACGGCTTCACGAATATTGTCCTTTAAAGCGTCAATTGTCTCTAACTTGTTGGCGTAACACTTATCTTTGACGGCACCCCACAAATAATAGTCCAGAGTTTTTATATAGTATATTTGTGCCATTCAATGTAAATCTAAGGGATTTCGCTTCTGGGTTCACATGCCTTAGACATTTACCGGACGGATTTCGAATACAGAAAGCTTCCTATTTGTTCACCGCTTGTATTGGTGATTTATCATGCCTGTAAATTAAACAGTTATCAGCATAAAGAATGCCTTTAGAACCTCCTGATTGGTGGGGAAAATCGTATAAGAAGATGTTAAAAAATGGGTCCAGAATGCTCCCCTTGGCTCCCCGCTTTTCACCGGACCCAACTCTGAGGACTTGTTGTTAATATACACACCAGAGAATGATAAGAAATGAGTGATAGAAAAAAGGGATTACGAATACTTGCAACAAAAAAAAAAAAAAAATAGGTTAAAAAGGCCAATAAGCAGCACATGTTGAAAACAACTTTGAAGAGCAATTGTCCTACAAGGTGGAAGTCGAATTTCGCAATGTATGAGTCAATTTTTGAAAGTTACGCAAAAATCAGTGAATTCTTATGGATAAAATTTAACTATTTTACATAAAGCAGGATTTTTTTTTATATCATCCGGCAATGTCTTTACAGTCAAATGGAATAAACAATACAAAGATTTTGCTTAAACGTACAAATATTTATAAGAGAATTTTTTCATAATATGAATTTTTAATGATGTTAATTTTATCAAAACTTTGTATCAGTTTTTATTTTTTTATGCAAAACAGGTAATTTAATCTTTTAAATAGAAGCCATTGAAAATGTTTTGGAAATAGTCCACATATGTATATAGTCATATTAGCATTACTAAAATGCCATATAAAACACTTTTATTAACTGTATCACAGCGCTTTCAAAAGGTTTTATTTTGTAGAAATATACTCTAAACTCGAGTAGAAATATACACATTCTGAAGTATAAATATACCAATGCTCATAAACACTTTACACTTAAAGTGCGGGTATGATAGACACTTCACGCAACTCCTACTTGTAGTTATTTCAGTTGCGTTGGCTATGAATATGTTGTGTATGGTTATCGTTTTATTTTTAACTTTACTCATTCATACATCAATTAAGTAACTGCTTAGTATATCCACCAAATATGAGTCTACACCTAGTCTTATAAGCTTAAAAAATTCAGTTATGATGGACAGAATCAAAGGTCTTTTCAATATCCAATAGCAATAGTGCATTTTTTCCATTAGTGGTTTTTAAAATTTTTTTTCTTTGCCTTTTTTCAGGCAGCTGGAAAGTGACCATTATTTATATAATTGTAAAATATAATAGCCAGTAATTTTAAGAATTTGTTCGGCTAAAAATTTTTTTTGGTAAAATAATCAGAATATATTTTGCTTTAATATACGTATTTAAATAAATTTCCTTAATGTAACTTTTTAGTTATACATTTCCAATAGTTTTGTATTTTTATTTACACTTTTGTTAATAAAATGGGATAACACTGTTTTCAAATTATTTATAAAAAAAAAAACCCTATGGTAAAGTGCCATTTTTTGTGTTTCCCTGTTCTGTCATCACTAACAAATATCACCCAACACTTGAACAGCTAATCGCATATTAAATATTGTTGCAAAGGGCTGGGTAAGTTTATTTTTTACATTTAAAAAAGTTTAATACAATTAATTTTCATACATACATATTGTTATATTTTAACCTTTTTAAAACGTTTGAGTTCGTTTAAATTGCGTTAAAATAAAAATAAACACCACTTTCTTGTTGTTACAGATTTATTTCCTCACTCTATCTGTTATACAGTTTATCTTAATACAACAAAATATTAACTCGCACTTGATATTAGTTTATATAACACTTTCGTTTGCGCTTAAATACGACTTTACTTAATGACAGCAAAACGATGACGTATAAATACCAAATATACCAAAACATAGGCATTTTTACTTTGGTAACAATATGTACGAGTATTTATTTCAGAATAATTTATTGAAATGGATTTTGATGAAGAAGCGGGTCCATTAAAAAGAAGACACAACTTTATGCAAAAAGTGGAAAGAGTTTCCAAAGTATGCGAAATGGATACGGAAAAAGATATTTACACGGTTGGGTGTAAGTTGTGTCAAGCAGATATTTTAATCAAATACATATGAAGACTGCCGGTAGCTTGATAAGCGTTTGAAAACAAAAAACATGTTAAAATGGAAATGTCACAGAAATTGTCGCAATCTATGTATTTCAAATTTTGCAATGATTCTTCAACAATAATAGAGTTGCTTGATATAATGACTATACTTATCAACAGCCTTCATAGTAGAATAAATGACAAATATTTTAGTAGTAAGGTTAGCACAACTTTAACACGCTTTCGCCTACTGAACAAATAAATCGTAAGACTGAAGCAGAAATCTTTTTAAAAACATCTGGTAGATACATAGAATATCGTTACAATTTTGGAGATGATTGTTTTAATACAAAAATTTCTATTTTAAATTAAAATACTTTTTTTGTAATATATACTTCCACATAAACTTAAAATATTTAACGAAATTGATAATGATAAACTATGCATCGATTGTTGCTGTCTTCGCGCAGTTTATTCAGATTGCCAAAAAAAATTGTTAATTGACAAAATATGGTCCTTACTTTTCACAAAAACAGAAGGCAAAGTTTTAGAAAAGTTAAGAAAAATTATTTGTTTCGTGCTTTCAATACCAGTAAGCAACGCATTTTGTGAAATAGTTTTTATATTTTAAATAATTTATATAAAGAAGAAAGAAACCGAATGTCATTTGATCTTATTAGAGCGGAAATTTTAATAAGAAATTACAAATAGCAAAAGGCAAAAGTTAGCAAAGACCGTAAGCTTAAATACAAAATACAGTCATGGACATAAGTATAGACACAAACAAAACTTTAACAAAAAATATGAATTTTTACGTATTTCAAAACACAAAATAATAATTTTATTAACTTAGAATAACTACATAATATATATAGGATCCGCCAAATAATTTTTTTTTTTTTGAAAATGCTATAAAAAAAAAACTACTGAATATTTTCTCAAATTTCTTTTTTTATTTGAAAGTACAAACCTTCCGGTTAATAATTGAAAATAATTTCATTCAAATGGCTGCCTCGGCTGGCCATGCAGTAGCCTACACGATCGGTCCAATTTTTAAGCACATTATCGATTGTGTGCAGCTGTATTTCACCAACGGCTTCACGAATATTGTCCTTTAAAGCGTCAATTGTCTCTAACTTGTTGGCGTAACACTTATCTTTGACGGCACCCCACAAATAATAGTCCAACGGTGTCAAATCGCAGCTCCGAAGTGGCCAAACGACATCAGCTCAGCAACTGATAATGCGATCTTCAAAAACATGGCGCAAAACATCGAGTGTAGCTTCGGCTGTGTGGCACGTAGCGCCGTCCTGTTGATACCAAATGTTGCTACTATCCTCCTCTTCAATTGTTGTGAACAAAAATTCGTTCAAGATGGCCCGATAGCGATCGCCATTGACTGTAACGGCCACTCCTTGCTCATTTTCGAATAAAAATGGCCCAACAATGCCTCTGGACCAAAATCCGTACCAAACAGTGACTCGTCTTGGGTGTATCGGCTTTTCAATGTATGCGTGCGGGTTTTCTGTGCCCCAAATGCAACAATTTTGCTTGTTTACATACCCGCCAAGATCAAAATGAGCTTCATCTGAAAAGATGATTTTTTGGCAAAATCGGAATCTTCTGTAAGTCGATCTCAGGCCCACTTAGCGAAGCGAAGTTCAAGCGTATACACAACCATATTCGTTCAGCGGAAGGATAAAACTAATTATCTGTCAAATTAGACATGAGCTAAGTATTACCATTCACGAAATAGGCACTAGTTGAAAAAAAACGTTAGATCGCGGACCCTATATATTAATAGAACAGCCAGAAAAAGTAAACAAATTCTCTTCGGGACAAAACTATAGGCACAGCCGTTGTTATGCAAGCGAAGATTATTATTTCCACCCATCTAGCAACGTTGTACATTTTATTAGAACTGGGAAGTCCAGTTATACTCTTTGCATATTTTGTTTTGATTCGTAAAAACTTGCAAGAATTCATTAAAAATATATTTTACTGACTTCTTTTTTTCAATGAGCCCTGAACTAAGAGAGACAACAGATTCCGAAAATTATTCTTCATCTGCATAACCATGGCAAATCTTTTGCCGAGATTGGAGAATTAATGGATCGTAGCCGTTTTACCATTCGAACAATTTTTAAATTTTTAAAGGCGAAAGTAACCTCAAAATTGCAGAGCGTAGCGGACGTCCACGTAAATTAACTGTTAGAGAACGTGTTCAAGCAGTACGGAAAGTTAAGGTAGGTCCAAAAATAACATCCACACATCTTGCTGCAAATATAAAGGAAGATTTTGGTAAGGATGTACACTCTAAAACTGTGCGGAGAATGCTGCATGAAGCTGGTTACAACTCAAGAGTGGCTAGACGAAAAGCACTGATATCTGCAACCAATTGAGAGAAAAGAATGTCATATGCAAAACAATTTGAAAATGAACCTTACAGCTTCTGGAATCAGGTGCTCTTCTCAGCTGAGAGTAAATTTAATATTTTCCAACCTGATGGACATTCTAGAGTGTGGAGTAATGGGCTGTGGCTGCATGACCGCTGCTATTGTTGGGTAATTTGTCTTTATAGAGGGAATAATGGACAAGACTGTTTACCTTAGCATTTTGAAAGAAAATGTTAAAAAAAGCGCTGGGAAATTAAATTTACCGCGGTCATTCACATTCCAGCATGATAATGACCCGAAACATTCGGCTCACAACGTAAAGGTGTGGCTCGCTTATAACACTACACATGTCTTGCCACACCCTCCGCAGTCCCCAGATCTAAATCCCATCGAACATTTTTGGGAAGAATTGGATCGAAGAATTCGAACACGGAAATTATCAAGTAAAGCTGATCTACAGGCAGCTTTGATCGAAGAATGGAATAATCTTGGCGAACATACCACAAAAAAGTTAGTGCTTTCCATGCCAAATAGGTTAAAGGCTGTTATAAAACAAAAAGGATTGCCAACAAAATATTAATTCAAGCTTCTGAAATTTTTGACCTGCACTACAATGTCTGTGCCTATAACTTTGTCCTATAGAAAACAGAGTATATTTAGCATTTTTTGTCATTGTTTTATTCCTGAAGAAAATTTGTTTAAGTTTCCTTATTATATATATCGTAGTATATGTAAGTTAATAGAATTATTATTTTGTCTTTTGAAATACGTAAAAATTCATATTTTTTATTGAAGTATTGTTTGTGCCTATACTTATGTTCATGACTGTATATGTGGCAGACAAAGTAATTAAAAAAAATAATATTTTGTTCATTCTAGCTGGTTTACTTATTTATGTATAATAATTTATATATATATAGATATATAGTATAATTTTTTAAATTAATTTTTTGAAACATTTTTTAACCCAAAATAAAATAATCGTTATTTCTTTGTTCATTCTTTTTTATGATATTGAATTTATAAAATGTAAGTTAAATTATAAATTTTATACACAAATTGCAGACTGAAACAACTATAATAGCTTTATATTTATATTGTATTAATTAATTATATTATATTAATTCAATATATCTTATAAAAAATAAAAAAAAATAAAATTTCTTTCGAAATGTCCAGTTTTTTTTTAATCAAGCTTTTTTCTTACAAAATGTCCAGTTTTTGTTAATCAGAATCTGGCAAGTCTACCTGGTGAAATTTTAGAAATCCTATTTCTTCCGTGGTGACAAGCTTTTTAATATTTGTTTATAATAATAAAATTTGCCTTGAAGTATTTTGTATTCACTGCTAATTTTTTGCCATTTTCTTCAATCCTTTCTGCCATACGTACTTTATTAGTAGTATCACAAGCACGCGTAATTTCTAAACCGTTGTTTTGCGGCCAGCCATGAATCACCTTTTCATTGCTATTGTCTGATGCATCTCCCCAATTTAAGCTTTTTGCATTCAGGTCACCACCGAATTTGACATAAACTGTCGATTAAGTCATGAGAAGGATATACACAAGGTATATATGTATACAGAACCTAATAGATATTTTTTTCTGATGTTATTTACAATCAATTCTATTTCAATAAAAACGTTAAAATAATACTATTAATATTTACTTTATTGTGATAGTGTTTTTGATGTCAATTGCCACTCCAAGTGGAGAATGTGTTAGTATGTAGATGAGACTCTTGAATGAATCCCAAATCGACTTGATTGTGATGAAGAATACTTGACAACTCTATTTGGCGACTAATATTTATAAGGGAGCGTATAATAAAAGCCATACATTTTATGGGTTTATGGGTCATATTTAGCATTAACTCTATTTAGGAGCCGAAAAAGCTCTTCTTTTGCTTCACTTTTGCATATTTTTAAAGTTTCTAAGAAAACTAGTCATTTGTTGCTCTAAAGGCTCCGATGCAACGCAAATACTTTTAAGTTTTAACTATTTGTCAATTGTTGTAGGCTTTTGATATAGTACTTGTGACGCATTTCCCTGAAATAAACTAGCAAATGGTTTGCCAGGAGAACGAATAGACTGATTTAAAATTTGTTTGACGTTGTTTTTGGCTAAAAGTTTTTCTTCACTGACTTTTCTTATACGTTCCCATCTAGAGACAAGAAATTTTTTGTATTATTGTAGATGAATATTACAACCAGGACTGCTAAAAGAAAAAATTCCTACCAAAAATATTTTTTAAATGTACTAAACTCATCTATACCTCTAATCTTTATTACATAGTATTTCAAATTATATATCGCACTGTATTTTTGGATATGCTTATTTAATTCATTAAAAAATATTTTTGTGTTATTTTCTTATCAAAAGTTTACGAAATTGTAACAAGTAAACATTGCCACAAAATCTGGTATAAAAAAAATTCATACGCTTTGTATATATTATTTCAAATATGTTTAACAAAAAATATGTGTGTGCGCCACAATTTTAATTCAGTCGCTTCCTTATTGCCAATGAAGAAGGACTGTATCGCATGTTTTTGTGTTTTTTGAATTTCATGTGATTTAGAAGAAAGCTAATATTTTGCATATTACACTGAGAAGTTGGATAATAAGCTACAAAATTTGTGCATGTTTATTTATACATTGTATGAATATATATTTCTTTACAGGACTTTGAAAGAAATTATTTAATAAGTATGTGTGATTGCTGAGTTGGAAACACTTTTTTATTTTCTATCAATATATGACGCTGAATACCTTGTATGTAATCAAGTAATAAAAAATATATTTGCATCTTGTCTTAAGCGACATTATGGTAGAATACATCCTGAATTGCATTGTGTTTCTGGAAATGATAGAAACCAATTAGTAAAAAAAAAAACTTAAAGAATAGTTTCGACTTAAAAATCTTTATGTTCAAAGTAGACATGCGAGTAGTTCTTTAGATTGCGCCACTGATAATCAAATGAAAGCTACATATATCATTAGTTTAGCTTAAGCAAAAAAAATGTTGCCCTTTTGAAGATGGAATTTTTGCTAAAGAACTATTCTTATCCATAATGCATTTATTTGGAGAAGTATGGACAAAAATGGGGAATATTATAAATGAAATGCCTTTATCTCGTGAAACAGAAGCACGCCGGATGGATGATATAGGGCTATTTATGCATTGGGAAGCGACAGAACGTATAAAAAATGCTAAATACTTGTCCGCGTGTTATATGAAAGTGTAGACATATCCGATAACAATTTATGATACTTTTAGCAATAATAGAAAAAGAAAAGCTACCTGTTATTTGCACTGATGAGGCAGCAGTAATGGTTGAGCGGAAACAAGGTTTTGCTAAAAGCAGGATTAAATATACGCAGGTTTCATTGCATTATACACCAGCAAGCGCTGTTTTCAAAAAGTATAGGTCTTGAAAAATCGATGAAAACAGCCGCTTAAATAATTAATCGCCTAAGAGGAGGTCACGACGCACTTTCAAATAGATATAATAGATGCAGATTATGGTGACCTCTTAATGTTTAGGGAGGTTAGATGTCTAAGTCGAAGAAAATGTTTAGAGTGCCTTTTCAATCTTAGATCGGAGTTAAAACTTTGTTTCCAATCACAGGTTTGTAGCAAAGATGCAGACTTTTTAAATGTTTTAAAAAGCCTCAATTTTCTCTACGACTTAGCCTTCCTTGCTGACATAACAAATTACATTAATAGTTTAAACCTTGTATTACAAGGCAATAATAAAAATATGACAGAACTTATACATGCAATAAATGAGTTTTCAAGAAAACTTCATTTTGAAAAATCAAGTTTAATGCCAAGATTATCCAATTTCCAAAAAACTCAGATAATTTCTACACAATTTCCAAATGTAGAAAAATTAAAAAAATAAAAGAAGAAATAAATTTGAAAAACTTTCAAGGTAGACTTAAAGATTTCTTGAGCTTGCAATGAATTATAAACATATTTGATAATCCTTTAACGTGTTCGTTAGAAAATCTATCACATAATATAGAAGAGGAATTAACACTGATGAGACATATTTATTTCAACGGAAATGGGTGTCAACTTTTAGAAAAATGTTTGCAAAAAAAATATCAGATTTTTAGGGATTTTATATTAAACCTCTTTTCAATGTTTGGCACCACATATATCTCCGAGTCTGCACTTTCATCAATGTCGCATATAAAAAACTTTTTTTGCCTCATAGCAAACTTTAATTACAATTTATCCTATAATGGATAATAAGCACATTAGATAAATTTAAAAAATTCATTCGTTGTTGTGCTCCAGCGAGGATAGCAACATTGTAACAATAAGGTTTGATATACAACTAATAAAAATATACAAATAAACAAATATACAAAAAATAAATAAATATAATCAATAGTTAACATATTAAATATTAAAATTTTAAATTATTTTGAAAAAAAGTCCATATAAGCGTGAACATAAGGTTATCATAAGGGTAAATCTAGAATATGATATCGCTTAAGTCTTCGCACTTCATTAGTATCGTCTAGTAATGATATTGCGAATGGGTTACAGTGATTAGTTAATCGCTAAAGATAATTTGCGCTAAACTTATTGATTTCATCTTTAATTTTAGAATAATAAATCATTTTGAAGTGTTCCTTTAGATACATAACTTGGGGCGTTGACAATTAATCTCAAAGTATTATTTTGGTCCCGTTGGAGAATTTCGATATTTGAATTTCTTGCAGTTTCTCACAATTGAATGCCGTAGGTCCGCACTGGTTTAAGTATGGTCTTATATATGACAAGCTTAGTTTCAATATTTAATCGAGACTTAGGGCCCAGCAGCCAATATAGTCGTTTAGTTTTTAATTTAAGATGTTCTTTTTAGCTTTTATGTGTGCTTTTCACGTTAATCTTTTATCAATATGAAGACCAAGATATTTGACACCGTCTTTTTGGGGAATTTCATTATAATTTATAGTTAAACGAGGACAAACTACTTTGCGTAACGTGAATAGAACATGTACCGAATTTTTAGTATTGACTTTAATGTTCCATTTAGACAAGCAGAGCTCCATTTGATATAACTGATTTTGAACTAGATTCGATGCTTCTACTGCTACTACTTTTTTATATTAACATTTTTATCAAAAAGAGAGATACAATCGCTAGCTGTTTTAATCCGCCCTTTTGTATCCCATTGCATATACTTACATATTTTTTGTTTGACAAAAAACAACAAATCGAAAAGCTTAATTTTTCTTTCAGTGTAGTTCTCTCATTTTAAGTGTGGCTCTCATTTTAAGCATCACTGCCTTAGATACATTGTATGATGTACAGTGTTGTCTAGAGCGGATTTAACCTCCTCAACGTCAGTGCCATGGTATGGACCTCTTAATAATAAATATATGAATATGAATGTATATTTTTCTTCCTTAGGAGAACTACCATTTCAGAGTGCACTGATTCGTCTGGAAGATATAATTTACTTTTGCGTTTATTAATATTTTTAATCTTAAAAATTATCTTTGGTGTTTTGTCTTCAAGTCATTCAACCAATCGCTTAATGTTGACATCAAACAAAAAAATTGGTGGGCATAACGACTTGCTAGTAGACTTTGCTGTTGGTTTATTTATTTTTAAAACCTTTCTCTGACCGGCGCCTTCTTCCATTTTTTCTATTTCCAACACAAAAATTAACGAAAAGCAATTTGTACCCAATTGAGAAATATTCACACTTTCCGGTGATAATAAAACCTCAGATCGGTTTCTCTTTAAATGAGTGTCTACATCTACTTTACCTGTAGATGGTTATGTGTGTATTAAATTGTCATCATTCGCCACAAACAAATCCATGTTTGTACTTTAAATCAGTACCAGTCAGACAATATGTACAAACAGTGGACTCAGAACTTTCTTCTTATCAAAATACTTCCAAATATAAATTTATTTTAATATTATAAAATTGCGAGCAAAAAAATATGACTGCCACAAATAAACGTCAGCTGGTTTTTTCCTCCCAACATAGGCTAATTACTACTCTATTGGGCAGCAGACAACAAATTAGTAATGCCAATACAACACAAAACTTTAAATAACAACGATTTCAAAAGTATTCGTGTTTTATTTAATAAAAAAAAGTACGAAATGAATATTTCTTCATTTATTTTACCTTATAATACTAAATAGTTACAAATAAAAATTGAATATACGTATTGCGTTTATTTATATTTATATTAATAACAAAGAAGTCTGAAAACAGGTTTTTCTACAAGCAGGTAAGTACGTAAGCAAATACGTTTTTGCACTGGCTTTATATCATTACTTTTTAAAAGAACAATAAATAATGTAATAATTCAAGGACATTTTATGGAAAATTAATTTAAAAATAACAGCAATAAAATGTAATTACTTATTCATAATTAAAAGCTTAAAGATTTTTGAAAAAGCCTTTATAAAGCACCCGAAATAAATAACGTTAACCTTTTTTAAAACGATTGTGTTCTTTTGAATTGAGTTAAATAAAATAAATAACTAGTAGTAGTAGTTGTTTTATTTTACAATCTCTTTCCACACTTTAACTTTTACTTATACACAAACTACCCAACACCTTTATTTACGCTTTAACACAACTTTACCTTATGTGTTACGACTTTACACAATGACTTTCAAACTATAACTAAACTCGTCACCAAATTTAGTTTGTAGCGCCAGCATTAATTCAGTATAGTTGTTTCTGCAGCTAGCTGGCATGGTTTCTAGAATTTCCACTGCAACACCTCTTAAGGCCAAAATTAATTTCTGTGTCTTCTCTCCATCTACCCATCTATTTTTGCTGACTACAGTGTTGAATTGAAATTTAAATACCGCCAAAGGTGTACTACCATCAAAGCAGAAGCGTATTATAATACGCTCTGGTTCTGGTTTTTGGCACTGGAGACTCTTGATTTTATCCTCAATTAACTCAACTGATTGTTCAAGGCTTGACATTTTGTTCTCCACTGCGTCTACCCTCTTGCTTACCATTTTAAATATATCCTGTAACTTATTAGTTGGTGCTTTAGAAGTTTCACGTAGTTCAGCCAAAAGCTTTTGATTTCAAGTTTTTCTTACTTGAGATAACAGCTTTTCGTTATCAGCCTTAGGAGTTTCCCGTACCTTATTAGAAGTTTATTTTCAATACTTGCTAGAAAAATCTCATTCTAAACTTGCATCCGTTTCATCATGGCAGCTAGCAGTGTATTGATGTCCAAACTGCTTGCGATGGCAGCGGCACTTATCTCAGCATCATTCTCATCATCAAATTCGTGTGTATCGATGTCTATGCCGCGTGTCTGAAATTCCTCTAGCAGACGTTTTTGTAATTCGGTTTTATTACCGGTTGTTGACAGCTCTAATTTAGTTAATTCCCGTTTGAGTCTGTCCACTTTTAATTCTGGGAAATTCATTTTACTCAGTTTTATTTATTTAATTTTTATCTTATTTGTAATAATTATATTTTTATTTATTTTATTTTTATTAATTTTACTTTATATACGCAATATTACTTCTGAAACATATGTTACGTTGTAACCTTTTAAAAAGTGTGAATTCATTTGAATTGCGTTAAAGAAAATAAGTAACACATAGTTGTTTTTATTTATTTACTGAAAAAATTCTCATTCCACTTCGTCCTGGCAGAGCAATCAATTGATCAAAATTTTCGGAGGTAGATTTTTCACTTTTCATGCATTTTATAGCATGTAGTTTTTGATATAACCATCTGCTAAAAACGCAGGTAGCTTTTTAAAGAGTTTACATTTTTTAAGAATTCGAAATGCGGAATAACTTTCGGCTTTTAATTATGAATTTACAATTACATTTTATTGCAGTTGTTAACTTAAATTTAAATGACATTCAATAGTCAGTAATCTCCTTAAATTCTTAACAGCACCATATTATATTTTCTATTTTAAGTTGAATTATTTATTGCTCTTCAGTGTAGAAACTTATTTGCTTACGTACTTGTTTCCATAGTTTTTATCTGCTTGTAAAAAACGGGCTATAAAATTTCTTTATTAAAATGGTCTACAGCAAAAAACGCCTTTAAATAAAACTATATAGAATATAATGATTTTGATGCGCTGAATTCAAATCCGTTTTCAATTTTTTTCTATCAGACTAAAATTTTTTTATGGCGTCGAAAATTTTTCGCCCAAAGTATGGTAGTTATGTCAATATATTTCATCATAACTTGACAACGACTAGACCGATTTCAATGCAATTACAAAATATCCTATAAATCACCTAAACACCATTTTTTTTTTTTTGTATTTTCAACAGTTTCGGAGTTATTTACAACTTAGCTGCGAAAAAAAATTTTGGCACAAAATTTGAGCAATTTTTTTTCAAAAACTCAAAAAAAATTTTCAGAACGACAATTTTAGATGTAAAGCATTTGAATTAAAGCTTATAATGTTGAGAAAAATAAATCATGAAAATCGGTTAGCTATAGCTGATTTTATTCAAAATTAGATGCAGGTACCTAACTCTGACGAAGGAAATTTTATTCCTAAACGTTTAATGGTAATTTCATCAAAATCGGTCGTCGTTTTCACGACCACAAAAAAATTTGAGCCCGATGAAAAAAACTGAAAACGGATTTGAATTCAACGCATCAAAATCATTATATTGCATATAGTTTTATTTAAATGCGAGAAAATTTTTTGTTTATTGTAGGCCGTGATGGGGAAGTAAATTGGCTTAAATACTATGGGAATTAATTATCTCGTCAATACAGCGCCGAATTTCATCTTTCAGAGTGTCAGTTGTTTCTAGTTTGTTCACGTAAACCCGGTCTTTCAAATGGCCCCAGAGAAAATAATACAGCGGCGTTAAGTCACAAGAACTAGGCGGCCAATTGACATCGCCAAATCGAAAAATTACGCGACCCGGAAATTTCTCGTACAATAACTGAATTGCTTGGCTGGCTGTGTGGCTTGTGGCAGCGTCTTGCTGAAACCAAAGGTCACTGATGGCCAGAAAAAATTGGTTATCATGGTTTGGTAGCGCAGAGAATTCACGGTAACGGCGTTGCTCAGTTTCGAAAAATACGGGCCGATGATGCTGGGGAATAGGACCCATCACTAAAGATGATTTTGTTAAAAATGCGTTGTTTGCTTTCAGTTTCTGAAACTGTGCATTTCCACAATTAAAATTCTTTGTTCAAAAGTGTAGCGTTCCATAGTTAAAATTTCCCAATTTTTTATTAAATAAGTGTCAAAGGTTGACAGCTCAATACTTTAAATTTCATCATTTGACAGCCAACTCACTTCCTAGCCACAAACTTGCCCACCCTGTATAAAAATGAATAGACGCAATACATAAAATAGCTGTGCTGCTTTTCAAATTCAGATATCCTGTAACCATTCAAGTTATTAAGCTAAAAACAAAAGCATTTAAAGTTAAATTAGCTTTATACAACAAAATTTTAATTAATTTAACAAATTTATTTTAATATCAAAAATAAGCCTAACTCAAAATAACTTAAATTTTCACAGCCAAAAAAGTTGTACACTTACTGTTCCTCTCGATGTAGTTGCTTAAAATAGGCCACAGATCAAAATTTAACAGTTATTTCAGTCAGCTTTACAGATTTATATCGTTTTCCCATATAATGTACTATATTCTTAGTGATGGTATATTTGCCCTTATATCCAGGAGGACAGTCTTGAGCTAATATTTTCTCCTAATTTGGCGGACATGTCATGCTATTTATTATGGTTCAATGATCTCGAATGCAGCTGAAAATCTTATTTTTCTATTTCTCGAGGATTCTATGCTGTTTTTTTTTAGCAAAATAAAAATAAACTTAACACTAAAATCTTTTCTCCTTTAAGAATAGTTTTCTTATACATTTTACAGTGTATACATTTATACATATAGTATACTGTAAAAAATGAGCGTGAACACTTAATTTCGGCGCTCACAGTATGGGCCTGTTCGTAAATGCATCACAGCACTGCATCATCACATTTAGCACTTTAAAACAACCCAAATTCACTATTTTACTCCAAAATTTGTTAATGCAAACCAAAGGTAGTGCCACCGCAAATTGTAATGTGAGATTTTTGAATAAAACGAATTTAGTAATAAAACCCTTATTGTTTACCTAAAATTTCATAACTTTTCCTCAATTTAATATTTTTTTAGTTCTATAAGAGTAATTTCAAAGAAAACATTCTTTTACTGTTAGCAAATATATGCACTGCTTTACCATTAATAAATAGTGTTACTTTTATTGAAAGTCTTTCTCCGTACTTCATATTCATGACAAAACCTGCTTTGAAAATTTTTATTCTTTTTGCACCTAAGATCGGCATGTACCGGTAGTCGGAAATTTTTGTACTTATACTTCAATAACTAAGAATAAAAGTAATTATGTAGTAAAGTAAAGCTATATGAAATTATTAAATATTCTCAGCTTTCTATATGTTAAAAACAATTTGAGCTTAGATAAGTATTTTTGACAGTATTTTTCTCTAATTATTGACCGTCTTTCGGTTTTTACGAAAATGCTTGTTTTCTTAACAAAAATCAGTGGGAATTGAATTAATAATGTCAATTATTTCTTTAAATTAATCAATTTTCAATCGGAAATGTTTTCTAAAGGTAGATAACTGTTGAAATATGGCTATAAAAGTGAAAGAGCTGAAAAAAATTATTTTTCTCTAATTTTAAGCGATGTCGGTAATAGGAACGAAAAATTTCTAAATGTTTTAGTAGTCGGCACTCTAATGCATACTACTAGAACACAACTGAAAATCACTTATTCCTATGGTCGGCAGTGGTTTTTAATATTAGTTTTGTTAAGGTTGAAATCACAAAATACTTTAAGACTTCTAGAAATAATAATTTATTAAATTTTTATATCTTTTTCAACCTCGTCTTAAGTAATACTGGCCAATGATCAATAATTTTACGCACGACAGTCAAATTAAAATCTGCCTCATCACGAGTCAATGAGGTCTTAAGAAAATTAATGTTGGGCTTTATTTTGTAGCAAAATATGACATTACAAGGATCAATTTGTAATACAGGGGATCAGGGCTACCACAGTTGGCAAATTTTTGGTAGCCGCGTTTGCGTCATTTTAGCCTTAAGGGTAGTCTCAAGATCCTGTTGTAAAATCTACAGTTGGTTTTGGAAAAGGGAATTATTAAGTGGCTTCATAACCATTTTCATACCGGATTTCTGGTAAATTTTGGCTGATGTTTTGATCCCTTGTACACAGATATGCAAGTCGGCGACCTCATAGTAAACCCTTTCGACACGTGGGGTGAGCTCAAGTACTTCTCTAGACTACTGTGCTTACATCTTGTCATTTCGTTTATTATACTTCTTTGGTTCGGTAAACATTTTTCATCCATAAACAAAGTTTTTCTGACCAAATTAGCATTGAACTTCTCTAAAAGGCGTTTGGATTTTTTACAAGTGTCCGGTATTCCGTTTTAAAGCCCCAAATTCTAGTCTATTTAAATGATTCAATTTCTGAACTTTTGCGTGATATTAATTTTACGTGTTATGACTTTCTGTTTCCGAAGAGGACATAGGAGAATTCTTGATTTGAAAGCTTTAATGATATGATATGTTCGAACTGTAACTGAGCGACTTCAGATGATGCTCATTATGTGACCCATCCATTGTAAAAGCTGACACATTTTGAAATACCAGTTATAGACTTACGCTTTAGAGGTTTGCTTTTAGAAGCCATATAATATAATTCCATATAATATATTCCTTTCTGATCTATTTTTTTCGTTTTTAGCTTTAACATGTAACCTATGTACAAAATCTGAATTATACACAAATAATATTCAGGATTTTTTGATATGAACTTATCTTTCGTGCCTAATTGATTTGATTGAAAATATAGAACGTGGAAAACATTTGTTTTAAGTAAGTAACAGTTTGAAATCAATCTTGATTTATTATTTTCTGTACTAAAATATGATATGCGACAATAGGAACATAGAATGCCAAAAACTTGAAAATTAGTGCCGACTACTGGCAAATTTGGTGTTTTTCACAAAAACAGTAAGTTTCTCAAGTTCAATAAAAAAATATTTAAATTTAGCTTAATAATCTCAAACAAAGCAAACTAATGAATTGTAATTACTATTCCAAATTCACATGCGTAGGGGCAGTAGCTTGAAATAAACTCAAGTCTTAAATTGCCGACTATTGGTACATTCACCCTACCTCTCGCACGTAGTTTTGTAGAAGCTTGTTTTATAATTCGACAACAGCAGAATAAATACACATAACGGTTAAATAGGAGCTAATAAATAGGCAAATTTTGGCAAAAATTACGTTCTATTTCACTTCAGAGTGCGAACAGTTAACATCAGAGTAAGAAATTATAAGTCATGAAGGTTAAAAAAACGTGGTGTTGTAAATAATTTAAAAAGTTAATAATGTCGACTTAGACAACATATGACATAACTATAACACATGGTTTAAGTCAATAATAGCAAGTATGGTATTTTGAAGGGTAGACGTCTGTCATTGTAATTCAGTATTCGATAGACGCCAAGGTGTAAGCACACATTTTTTTCAGTCGCTATAATAATGTCGAATTTTGTGCCTAAAAAAGATGTTTTGCAGGTAAGTCGGACAACCTTCTTTCATTTGAAAAAAAACGGCTGCTGAAAGCTATCGAACTCAAAAAACTTGTGAACGATGGGTTGCGCGATTCAAAAGTGGTTATTTCGACACGGAAGGTAAGGAGAGGTCTGGTTAGCCGAAAAAGTTTGAAGATGAGTAATTGGAAGCATTACTCGACGAAGATTGTTGTCAAACGCAAAAAGAACTTGCATTATCATTAGGAGTCACCACACAACAAGCCATTTTCATACGTTTAAAAGCTAGGATTCATTTAAAAGCAAAAAAATTGGGTCCCGTATGAATGGAAGCCGAGAGATTGTGAAAGGCGATTTTGCATGTCGGAAATGATGCTTGAAAGCTACAAAAGGAAGTCATTTTTACATCGTAATGTTACTGGTGATGAAAATTTGGTACATTTCGATAACCACAAGCGCAAAAAGTAATTTCTAAAGCCCGGCCAACCAGCCAAATCAACGCAGTTGACGTATATCCATGACGCCACAGTAATGCTCTGTACTTGGTGTTTTTTAAGCTGTTGAAATTGGATCAGGTGATCACAGGTTACCTGTACCGAACACAATTGTTTCGTTTGAAGACGGCAATTAACGAAAAACAACCAGAATATTCGACCAGACACGAGACCATAATCTCCCATTATGACAACGCTCGGCCACATTTTGGAAGACCGGTCAAAAGCTATTTGAAAACAGTGAATGGGAAGTTTTGGCTGACCTGCCTTAAAGCCTAGACCTTGCCCCTTCTAACTAACATTTGTTTCGATCGATGCGGAACGGAATAGGATTCACTTCAGAAAACTGTAACAGAAATGGCTTGATTCATTCTTTACCTCAAATCCGGAGCAGTTTTTTGGCGCGGAGTCCAGATATCGGAATTTGTGCTACCCGAAAGATGGGAAAAAGTAGTGGCTAACGATGGACATTATTTTAATAATGTATCAATTCAATTTGTTATTATAATAAATGCATTTTTCAAGAAAAAAATCAACATTATTAACTTGTATGCCAAACATAAAGTTTGTGAAAAGTTTGAAATAAGTGTAGCTAAAGTTTTAAAGAAAAGAATTTTGGAAGAAAATTTTTTAAATTATTTATTTTAAATTAGTTCATCTAAAGAAAAGAAGGTTATATTCGATAAATTACTCGGAAAATAGGTCATTTTACTTAATAGACGTTTGTTTATATATAGACGAAAACAGCAGATCACTATTTGGGACGGTCGCCTTGCTACCAAAATCCCAATTTCCATCGTCATAATACTTCCCAAAATGATATTAACGTCCCGCAGTACAGTCCGTCTTCTCATCAGTTTCTATTGTGCGAAGCAAGTGGCCGAAACATCCCCTTACATATATACTTAATACTATCTTAACATTCCACAATTAAAAAAGAAATTAATTATGGCTATAACACTATTAAGTACAATTTTCTAAGACTTCACTTTTATACAATTGGTCCTATTTAAAGATATAAAAATTAAACAAACAAAATCTTATTTATTCATAAAACACTATTATATAAAATTTGTTTCTACAATCTTAATAAACACAAAATTAAACTACTTGACTACGCTTGATACTGCCTAAAAATGCTAAAATGCAACACGAACAACTGCTAAAAGATTACAAATGAATTAAGTTGTTCTAAAATTATTACATTTAGCTAAAGTTAAATACTAATTAAATTAAACTATCCCTATTAGACATACATAATAATCATGATTCTACTTTAATCTAGAACTTAATTTACAAACAATATTTTAGAAAATGTCTAAAATGCTAACCTAAAATATTCAAATTAATCTATATTGTTCCGTTTTAGCCTTTTCTAAACGTCTGAGTTCTTTTTAATTGCTATAAATAAAATAACACGTTTATTGTTGGTTTACTTTATGCATTTATTTATTTCCACACTTTTACGGTATATAATTATAACTATACGGTCTCCAACTTAATATTCGCTTAAATGGTACCAAGACATTACTTTAAACTTTCATATTTAAATTTTAATAATTTCTGAAGCTTAAGGTTTTTAAATAAAAATTAGAAATTATAATATCGAAATATCGATAAAAAAGTAAAGAAATTTTTATTTAAAAATATCTTAGGCTTGAATAGTTATTAACATTTGATTAATAAGGTAAAAAAACCAGAATAATAGAATAACTTATATGTAATTAGATTATAATTTTGGTTTTCCACATGCATACATTACTGGGTACAATATATTATACTTATAAAAACCTTTATAATTTTTATTCTTATTGTTATTTATATTATCTATTATGTGTATTGTTACTTATATTATCTATGATCGTACGTACAATTATTTTGCAATCCTTAGCGTAAACATACTATATACATGCATACCTACAACTTTATACATGCTAACCTATAACTTTTGGTACAAAGAAACATATATGATTGACAAATGCTCTTTCGAAGTTAAAAAAATATAAATACAAACAATAAACATATTTAATATTTTATGTATTTACTAAAGAATATAAGCACCGAAAAAAGAGTAAAAATATCCCCATAACATTCCACATACAAACAGCTCATTGCTTGATAAATGTCACGTAACGTTGCTTCAGATTGGGACGTTATATTATATAATATATATACATATACATATATATATATATATATATATATATATATTATATATTATTATATTATATAATATATTATATATTATTATTATATAATATATATATATATATATATATATATATATATATATATATATTATATAATATATAATATATAATTTATATATATATATATATTATAATATATATATATATATATTATATAATATATATATATATATATATATATATACATATATATATATATATATATATATATATATATACATATATATTATATTTAAAGTATTGTCTATTGCAAAGCCCAAGTATTTCTTATGATCTACCTTTTCTATTTCTTCATTATTGATTTTGAAGGTAATGTTGGTCTTAGTTTTAATTTCCATTATTTTAGTTTTATTCTCGTTTAGTTTAAGTTTATTTATCCACAGCCATTTGTTTAAGTTTTCAATATCTTTACCGAGTCCTTCATAACATTGTTCATCTGTATTACCCTCAATATATATAAGTGTTTCATCCGCATATAAAGTTATTTCACAATGACTTATTACATTTGGCATATCATTTATATTTTTAATAAAAATATTTGGATTCTTTGTCTCTCTCTACATATCCTTTTGATCTGTAGCATTAATTATTTTGTTATTTATAAAATTTCTCTTTTCATTTTCAATTTGCACCTTATATAAATTTCGAACGACTTTGTAGTCATACCATAATTCGTTACTACTATCTATTTTCGCTATTTGGTATTTATTAATTTTTTCCCTTTTTAATTGCCTTAATTCATTCTCCAAATATCCGTCAAAGACGTAAACTTTGCTATTAAGTTCCTCATTTTCAATTATTTGTCTTATACCTTCAATTTCTCTATTATATTGGGTGCTGTCGTATTTAAAAATTTTAACTTCCTTATTCCTTTTACCCATTTCTATGCACTGATCACAGTCATTAATTATTATATCAATTGATTCATGATCAGCAATTTTATTCGAGTCATTAATTTTGGCTGTGTTTGAACTTCCTGTTATCCGTGTAAATTCTGTCATTATTTGCCTAAGGCCATTATCATTTATTATGCATTCTATTTTGTCCTTGTAAAAACCATTTTTGCTCCAATCTATATTAAAATCGCCTGCTATTATTATACCACAGTTTGCTTCGTTTATATTCTCCAAAATTTCCTCGAATGCTGTAATAAACTCTGTCTTTGCGCAACTTGGTGATCTATATACAGCCGTAATTATACCCTTGTAGTTTTCATATTTAACGATGTATGCAGTTATCCAAATTTTAGAGTTAATAAGTTTTTCGGCCACTATTCTCACATCCCATCTTTTTGTGAAATAAACTATTACGCCTCCAGTTCTTGCTGAGTTTGATAGAGTTGTCTTGTAATTTTCTATTTGTATTTCTTATTCCCCTATATCTTCTGTTAAATGAGTTTCCGACAAAATAATAAATTCTGGTTTTTCCATTTCCTTAATTATCTCTAGCTAATTAAAGTTGTTAAGTAACCCTTGCATATTGGTATAAATGCCGTATATTTACCTTAATTGTTAGGCTGTTAATCCTATTCTTTTTTTTAGCATTTAACTTGTTCTGATATACCGGACATTCTCTGCTTGCTGTTACATGATTTTCATCTAAGCCCAAATTTAACCTTTTATTAATTCTAACACAATTAATAAATTTATTCATTACTTCCCTGTTGCATTCCTTTGACTTGTGTTCTCCATGGCATTTATAACATATTTCTTGATTTTTACATTCTGACGACTTATGGTTATAGCCACCCTCTACACTGCATTGTATAATATCAGTGTCATCATATATTTTACATTTTTCCCATCCAATGTTAACTTTTTGTACGGTCATTATTTGCATATACGATGCGTTATCAATTTTTATTTTTGCGTTGTAAAAGGTGCGACCATTTCTTTTATATTCAAACAATTTTAGCACTTTTAATTCGCTATTTTTTAAAATATCATTCTGTTTTTTTAATTTATCAATTATTTCATTTTTTGAAAATTGAAATGACATTCCTGTTACTGCTATTTTCATTTCCGGTTGACTTGGAACTTTTATTTCGTATTTTCCACTCATTTCGTTTTGTACTGCTTTTATTTTTTCTCTTTCTTCACTTTGGATAACAACAGCTCCATTTTTTCTCTCTTCAACATTTACAATTTTCAATTTGGTTGGATTTACCTTTCTATTGAGATCTTCTTTTGTTTTGTCTATACCTTGTTTTACCTTTGGCTTAATTATCAGCGGGTTTTGTTTATTCTTATCTGGTATCACCGTTTTATTTTTTAATGCATATGCAAATGATAGCTTACTGGTTGCTCTGACATTTTTCTCCGTTATAGCTAGCACATCATTTTGTTATTTACTTCAATTGTATCACACATCTTTTTGTTTTTGTTTTCATGTTCATTTATTGTTATGTATAGCTTTTTAACTTCTTTTATATTTTTGTCACAGTATTTTTGTGCTTCATCTATATTTTTTAGCCTCTCTTCATATCTTCTCTCAATCGCTTGTAGCAGTTGTTTTATTTCACATTCGTTTTGTTTTAGTGCTGATTCAAATTCGCCTTTATATGTTATTAAGTTCTCTTTATTTTTTATTACACTGCTCTGAATTTCTGAAAGCGCCAAATCCACGTTATGGATATATTGCTGGCAGTCATCACACATAAAGCGTATGTAGCCACCGGAGTCCAATATGACAATAAAGTATTGATCCACTCCCGAGCATCTTTTAGCACAGTGAAACCCTTTTTTGCATACACCCGCACTCATTATGCCTGACTCTCCGTGTATTGCAATTTTTCAATGATGGCATTCGGCCAGCTTTGCAATCTTTATTTTCAAATATTTTCTATTTAGTATAGAGCTTAGAGCTTTATTTTACACACCCGTTTCTGACAACTGTAGGCTTTTGATAATTCTTATACTAACTAAAAAACAATTCACAGATACATTCAAATATTAGTCATATTATCAGAAAGAAAGATATACTTTTTCTATATTTTGTAATTATTTTTTACTTGGAGTCAATTTTCCCAGCCACGATTCGAGCAAATTGTGAAAGGAAAGCATGGACTACAAGTTTATATTTTAAGTTTGTTTATTTTTAATCAGTGATAGTTTTGAAAAATTATTTTAGCGGAAGCACTACTAGGAGGCAAGGTCAATATATATGTATGTAACGAATTCACATATATTCGCGCAGGAATGTATACATATTCCCTCGAAGCTTAAAATAAAAAAAAATATAAATTCAATTTTCTGCACACAGAAAAGTATACATACTCTGCGGTATTAGATAACTAATTATCCCCAAAAAATGTTAAAAATTGTTTTATTGCTAATATATATTTTATAGAGCCATATTTAATCATTAAATTTAAATAACATTTTTTATCGTAGTTTCACTTGAATTATTGTGATATCCTTTAGGAAGAGCAGTCTTACAGCCTTGTTTGTTTTTAATTGCACTTTTTTGTACTAGGTTATCCAATTTATCAAATAAATTGCCTGTGGGACTTATGTCAGGTGACTAATAAGTAGAATAAAGCCGTCAAGTCAAGTTCTGATGTCGGAACTTCTATTTTGTAACCTTTTGTTTGCGTCAAACGACTTTACTCCAAAATTCTTCAGCATAAAATTTTAATACCCGCGATAAATTTATGTAAGGCAGTTTTCTTATGGTTTTCCATATTGCTTGAGGAAGCCTGCTCCTCATCTATTCTTTTTGATTTAACCACAAACAAGCAAATATATTTTTATACATAGTTAATATAATTAGATATTTGGGAATGTAATACTTACTCGTCAATTCGCATTTATTTTTTGCAAATATGAACATATGTGTATATGGATGGCACGCGAAACTAAAAAATGGAAATCTTCTGAAAAAAGATATAAAAGCTTCTCGCTGTCAAAGCTTAAGCCTAAACACATAATTAAATCGGGGCATAATCGTAGTTGATCATCAATTCATTTTACACAATTGTCAAACTATATGAAAAAAATAGGTATGCATAGAATATGACAGTTGCATAAAAGTTAGTTGTTGTAATAATAATATCGAATGCAATTTTTATATATGAATATCTTAACAAAACTTATGCATGTTATGTATATATACAACATACATATATAAAAGCTAAGTGTACTGAGAATTTTCGTGAGGAATTGTGTACTTTACTCATTTTTAAAAAGGGTCAAAAGACGGATAACTAAAAAAGGGTCATAAAAAGTGTTATGGCATGAAAAAGGGTCAAAAGTGATACTTTAGTGCTACAGCGGCAACGCTGGTCGTCAGAGACAGTGAATGCACGTGTATGGTAAATGTACGCGAATTTTTTTAAGGCACAGAAAAATATTAAAAAAGCTTCTTTCGCTTTTGCTTTTAGTTGTCACCACAGTGTACACAGTGACGACACCAATGACAACTTAAAAAGCGAAGATCAGCTGTTTTTCTTTGTTTACAACAATTTACAAAGCAGCTGGAGCAAAAGAAAAAGCAACATTATTTTCAATAAGAAAATAAAGCAGTGCGAAATACACAAAATATATATGCTCTTTCGTATGTGTATGCAAAAAAAGTAAATAAAAATAAAATGTAATGTAAAAAAATTTAATTGGTTGTGATTTTTTAAAGATATACAAAATTTTCTGTTTTATTTGTAGTTTTTTCAACTAATAAAAATATATATATATGTATATGTGTATATGTATATATATATATGTATATGTTATATGATACATGTTGATTTTTTAAAAATTTTTTTTATATATCAACTTTACTTTCTCTAAAAGAGTAATTTCCATGTTCTTACCAACACAACTACATTTTTACTTTTGATCAACAGGGTTGTCAGACCTTTTTTACGCTTTTTCGCCAACTTAAATTTTAAAAGTCTCCAAAATCGGCAAATCATCTTTCTTTTAGATTTTGGAAATAAAATTTATTAAAAAAAAATTAATTGAAAAAAAAGCAAATGAAAAATAAGCTTTTTTGATTTCTTAAATTTCGCCAAAAGTAGAAAAAATTCGCCATAATATATATTTTGATAATTTTGTTAAGCAAAAATATAAGCAAAAAGAAAAAGTGCACAATGTTTACTATAACATAGTTTATAGTTTACTGAGAGCTAGAAGACTATAAAAAAATAATTTTTATGGTTAATTTAAAATACAGTTTGGATATAAATATGTTGTCTCATTATTGTTATATATCTAAAACGTTATACACTATATTTTCGACACATTTCACATTGCCTTGTATGGGAATTAAATTACTATATGCGACAAAAAAAAAAAAAAAAAACGAAGTTAAAATACCTGAAAAGTTTTACTATTTTTCAAATAAACGCTATTGAGTACAAGCTTTTTTTTAATTACGGGTAAAAGATCAGTTTTTTGTACCTTCATATACTTATAGGCTTATAACTTAGTGGAATACTATCCGATTTTAAGCTTTTCAGTGGATTTGGAGAGAATTGAAGTAGAACTTTTTAATGATGATATACTTCATAGACCTGAGGTATGCATATGTGTGAATTTTTCAAGCAAACACATTCATTTTTTCCCACATATTCAACTTTTTTCGTAGCATTTATGAACTTTTTACGTTGTCAGTTGCGGAAGATTGCATTAAATAAGTAAGCTGGACAAAAATCTATTAGTTTCAGTTCCATATAAGCAACTACAAATTTCTCTTTGCCGAGAACACAGTTAAAGTTCGGCTGCCATCTATAATCGACACAGTAAAATAAACCATTTTCACGAATATCGTACATAAAAATACCAAAATAATAATTTCAATTTTTCGTATTTTTTTATCAAAAATGACCAACTAAATCGCCAACTAATTTATAAATCGCCAAAAAGTCACCAAGTCGCCAAACAGAAAATTAGGACGACCAATAACTTTTAAAATCGCGTTGGGAGAAATCGCCAGATTTGACAACCCTGTTGAATAACACTGTTTTATACCAAGCGATATTTTCTTTTACATATGGTTATATTGTATCACAGTTACTCTGTATGGAGAATTAAAGAGCATAGTATAAAATCTCAAAGAGATTTTATCATGTTACAACTTTACTTTATCATTTTCTTTTACATTTAAATTTTACAATATATTCATATTTAACACTCTTATTCCCACTTTAATTTTAAGTAATATCGTTCAGAACGGATAACAATACTTTTTTTTGTTTATTAATAAATTAAATTGAATTTAAATATGAATAAGAAATTTTTTAGATAAATAACTTCAGGGTGTAATGAAATACACCCCTTTTTAGGGGTTTTCTATGGAAATTTATGAAACAACAGAAAACCATTTGCCGGGAAGGTATAGAGTTCCAGAACGGTACATTATCGTTCTTAAGATCTTCCGGAGAGCAAAATTGATGAGTTTTCTTGTTTGTTAAAGATTTTTTTTATTTTGTATGACGTTAGGTCAATAGGAAAACAAGATCCCCGCCCATATCTCCCGAACTGAACTAGTCTGCAAGCACGTGCGAAAGGTTTTCCATGTTGATCATAGTGTTGAGAAGAAATTATGGAGGATAACATCATTCTGATCGAGTACTACCGAATCTAGAACACAAAATCACCCTATATAAGTATTTCAAGTATGTGTATCTACACGGTCACATACACATACACAAACCCAACAGAATGTTTAAATTTCGGGCTCCGTGGCCACCGTGGAGCCCGAGGGAAGCAATATCTGAAGGTGGCAAGCTTTAAGTCGACGAAGTTTTTGCATTTGTGCATGAACGAGCAAATAATCGGAATACATTATCTCTTATTGTGTCGTTGAAATTTTGGGAACCATAAATATAACATCTTTAGTTCGATTTTACTCGGAGGAAAATTTTTTGCTTGTTTTTTTATTTGGTTTTATTGGAATTACTGTTTTTTAAGTAGTCGTTTTTACTTAAACAGTCCTTGACAATATTGTGGATTATTCATTCCTTTATGTTTAGTGGAATAAAATCTTAACTTTCATTCTAGGAGAATGATAGAGAGGATGTAGGAATTTTTGGAATTGCAATTATGGAGCATATTATGTTTCAGCTCTGATTGACGACTTTTCCTTTTGCATTCAAGCAAACTTTTCATCAAAGCTCGAGTTGTCATTACCGAAACGCCAATTTGGTTCTAATAGAAGATCTTAGTTTATTTTTTTTTACTATTACATACACTTTTTGCAAAAGACTCTAATGAAGTTCTTTTAATTAATGATGCAAGTGTCAATTAGTCACAGTCATGAGGATATTTCCTCAATTGAGGATGATCAGAATAGGAAATATTGCACTATCCATAGTGTAATGAAAAATGTTTTTGTTTCCCTATAGGATTCTTAATTTTTGTGGGAGCCTTAGAATCTTAGGCGGCTCTATATTATGGCAAAGATAATTGCCGAAGCGTACGAGGAATAAAAGAAATAATATTTTGTTCAGCTTATATACTATTCTTATTCTATGTTTTCTTACTTGTTTCTCCTAATTTCTATGTTAACCTATTTTACTTCCCCTACTTAAAATTATTTGTTTACATTTAATTTTTTCTGTACTCAAATTACATTATTTTTGTTCAATATATTTTTAGTGACCTACTTCAATTGACACCAGTCACTTGTAGTTGTATATAGTTAATTGTCTCTTTTATTTTGTGTTCGGTTTTGTTTATGTTTCTGGTTTTAGGTTTTATTTTATTTTTGTTTTTATGTATGTTCTTTTGAAGAAAAACGTCTTAACGTTTTGAATTACATAACTTAAAATAATTTTATTCTATTTTTGTGCACGTCATTGGTTCATTATTTTTTAAGATTGTGACATTTACATTTTCTGTGTCTATTACTTCAAAAGGACCGATATACTAGTTTTCGCTTTTCTTAGCGTTTTATTTTCTTAAAAATACTTTATCTCTTAATTTTACATTAATGTTATTAGTATTCTTATGTTTAGTATTTTTCTGTTTTATTTTGGTTTTAACAATTTCTTATTTGCTATTTCATGTGCATGTTTTAATTTAATTTTCAATTCTGTTATATATTCTTCATAATTTTAAAATCTTTCATTTTACATGAGCTCAGTTGGCATTGAAGCTCATCAATCTTCCATATACGAGTTCAAATGGAGAAAAGCCTGAGAATGTGTGTGGTGGTCTGTTGTACGCAAACGTATAGTATGGAACCCATTCATCCAAATTATATTGTTCTGAGAAAGCACGCATGTACTCATTTGAAACCTTAAGATTTCTTTCAATACTACCTAACCTTTCATGGTAGTATGTTCATTAACAAATTCAATTCCTCTGTCTGTCTTTATTGTGTCAAATCTTCCATATTTTAATATAAAAATTCTTTTTATCGTTGTCACTTTTCTTTGGAACCAAGAGTAATGCGGAATTTTAAGGACTAACAGATGGTTCCATCAAATCTTCTTCTATTAATTTATGAACCTGTGTTTCGATTTCTTTCTGTTGTGACTGTGGTAATCTATAATTTTTGATGTAAACAGGTGCATGGTGTGTAGTTTGTAGCTTCTGTTGGTAGAAATTATTTGCTGTTAAGTGATCTCCCTCTAAATGAAAAATATCTTGAAATTCTCTGCATATTTTCTCTATGGTTTTCTTTGCTGTGATGTCGAAAGTATCTATATTTAGTAAATTGTGCAATTTTTCCCATCTAGCTTATTGATAATTAATTTTTTGTATTGAATGACTTTTCCTTTCATAAATAATGTTATAATTTGATATAGGTTTGATTTGTAAATCTAAGTGTGATATCTTGACTTCCACATTTGAAGCACTTACAATTTTGATCGTTCCATCTATTGGAATTATCGTGTTATCGTAAAATTATTGATGTTTGCTCTTAATGGTAAAACGTATTCAGTCTCATTTACTATGATTGCCAAAGTGTAAGTATAATCTATTTTTTCCAAATATTTAGTTAAGAAATCCCTACCCAGAATTCCATCTGTTGCTATTGGAAATTCTGTGTTCACGATCTGATATTCATGGCTTACTATGTGATCAGGGAGTAATAGTTTCAATATTGAAGTACCCATTGTGTGTTTTGACTTACTTTGAATACCCGTAATTCTGCAAGCATTAGGTTCTTTTATTTCCTTATTTCTTATAAAATTCTCCCTGCATATAGAAATGTCCGCACCTGTGTCTATCAAAAACATTAAAAAAATCCTTCATCAGTCCTAAAAGTTGCAAAATGTTGTGCATTCGCGTGTGAGTTGTAAGTTTTCAAAGCATATTCTCTTTTATATATTAGTTGATTTTTTCTTACGTCTCTGGTTTTAGGTTTTATTTTATTTTTGTTTTTATGTATGTATATTTGTGTATGCATGTTTATACTACATGCATTACCGTAGAAACGATTATGAAGTTGTTGATGTTGTTGTTTCTACTCCATGTAGCCATATATCTCTTAAAAATTGTATAGTTAATGTTATTAAGGGTACATAAGCTTGTCCTGTGTGTGCACCGGCAGACCAGGCTTAAGAGTCATAATATTTAATGGAGGCCAAATGTTGCACCTGCCACTACACCTGCAGCATCTAATACAGTTAATCAGGGAGCAATACCTTAAGCTATGAGTCAGAGAAAAAACAGCCTAGATGTAATTTAGTGGATTTACAGTATTTTATAAATGAAACAGTTCGACAGCAACTAACTAATTTTAATATTCAACCGAATCAAGAATACAGGACAGCTTAGGAGAGCGTAATGTTGAAAACAGCTCTAGAAATTCTTTTAATAGAAATAATTTAACACAGTCGCGTCAATATAAACAGGAATTTTAGATTTAATAAGACTTTAGATAAAATTTCAGCTATTATATCAGGATAGCATACTAAATTTAATGGTTTACCCAAAATTGGATTTTCAACAGATAATTTCATTTATCGAGTTCAGGTTCTAACAATTCAAAGCTTGAAAGGATATTTCAGCATATTCATACTTTATTTTCCGATAAGGCCATGGATTGGTATTGGCGTTTACATACCACTGTAGATAGAGTAGATTAGGATACACTGTGTAGAGAATTAAGGAACTAATCCAGAGACCGTAGGACTGATTTTGATCTGGAAGAGCAAATGAGAAGTCAAAAAAAAAGAGTTTGTAAAAAATTTTAATGCTTTTATTATGCTATACTGCAAGTAACAGATCGAAAAAGTTTGCGTCCAGAGGTTCGTAAAGAAATTTTACATTTTAAAACAAATTCTATTTATGAACTAAGAGATTTCGTCAGAGAATATGAGATTTTAGAAGAAGAATTAGGAAGGTATAGAACTAATAGATCTCTTGTACCCAAAAAAATAATTTCAGAAATAGAAGTTGAAGACTCGGACTAAGAATAAATAGAAGTAGAAGAAAAACGGAACTCATTTGTTAGGACTGTTCGACAACAAGTCATAAGTTTGAATTTTCTTTAGGTGAAAGAAGAGTATTTTGCTACGGTTGTGGAACTCTTAATGTTTTTAAGCCTAAATGTTTCAAGTTATGAAGTATTCCAAAAACTTCCAAAACAAGACCATGAAAACAAAGTTTTAATCCAAGGGAACACAAATGTAAAGCCTTCTGAATGTCAAACAGGCCCCATACCACAATATTTGAAGCTATACCATATTATATTAAAGGAATATAAGCAAGCAAAAGCTCGAATTTTTCATGATGAAATTTCAAAACTATATTAAGAAGAAACTCTGAAGATCAACAAAGAGACTGAGGGAGTTTTGAAAATTTTATTAGGAAATAGAAAACATGTTTGTTCAGCTATTATATCAGATGAGTAAATTTGATTTAAGATCCTTTGCAACAGTCAGGATGTTTGAGGATAATATAGTCGGAATAATCGATACAGGAGCCACTGCTTCATGCATTGCATCTAATTATGCAAAGAAGTTTCTGCGGGAAATGAAAACATTCTTATCAGAAATTTTAAGTGATTAATAGATCAGCAGATGGTAAACAGCACTCCACGATAACCTCTAGAGGCAAGACTGAGTCAATAAAATTATTAATAATATTCAATTTGAGTCATAATTTATATTTAGGTATAGATTTTATGAAGACTTTTAGATTACCTAAAGATTTATTTTACGAGAACGTGATGTCCATGGAAAATGTTTGTGTAAATTCTAGGGATGACGATTATAGCGCTTATGTGTTATCTGAAGGCGAATCTGACCATTACCATTGACAAAAGTATGTTTGGTTTAAAGCAAGTAAAATATTTGGGACATGTAATCGACCACGGCCATCCATATTATCCGCTTTCAAAGTCCGTCCGACAGTCAAGACGTTTCTTGGGATTGTGTAAGAAATAAGAAATAAGAAATTTATTTGGTCCAAATAAGCCTTTATGTTATTTGAGGAAGTGAAATGCAATTTATGTTCCGCAACGGTATTGCATAACCCGAATTTTACCCGTACGTGATGTAAGTCGGTATGGGGTAAGGGCAGTACTTGTACAGACGAACGACAACGCTGACGAAGAACCGATAGCTTTCATGAATCAAAATTTGACTTCAGCCCAAAGAAACTACTCTGTTTCTGAGCAAGAGTGTTTTACAGCAGTGATGGCAAGAAAGAAGTTTAGCGCTTACGTAAAGGGCCATCAATTTGAAATTGTGACGGACCATGCTTCTCTCAAGTGGCTGATGAGTCAATCAGATATGTACAGGAGACTCTAAAGATGAGCATTAAAGCTACAGGGCTCCAATTTTACGATACGTCACAGAAAAGGAAGCCAGAATGTAGTGCCAGATTCGTTATCGAGAATGTATGTAGAAAATAATGATGAGTTGAGTAATTTAAATGTGCAAAGTGTTTTTGTAAATGAAAAATTCGATAGGAATTGATTTAGAACCGCTGGAATTTAAATCTTAAGAATATTTATTGTTGATTCAGAAACTTCAAAATAAGCTAATATATTTGCTTGATATCAAGTTTAAGGATGGTTTTGTATATAAGACGGCAGAAAACGCTTCAGAAAATTAAATTCAAGAAAAAATGTCTCGGAAACTATGGGTTTCATCTACAATGACCGATGATTTGATTAGAAGAGCTCATGTTCATCCGCTTTGTGCTCATGAAGGTATAGGTAAAACTCTTAGACGATTGAAAACGTTTTTCTTATGGCTCAAAATGACAAAACAGGTTACAGATTATGCATTAGCCTGTGAGGCTTGTAAATAAACGAAGGCAACCGACAAAACTTTAACCGTCAGCGGGTCAACAGAATGTCTCCGTTCGTGCTTTTCACAAGCTTTATATAGATTTATTAGGTCAGTAACCAAGGTCGACTACAGGTGACATAGGTATCATTATAGTATTGGATCATTTATAAAAATTCCATTTTCTTGAACCAATCAAAAAATTTACTTCGAACGTAATAGTAGAATTTTTGTAGAAACCTATATTCTATATCTTTGGTGTACAATTTAAGTCAAACTTATTTAAGGACTTTTTAAATTTAATATTTTTAGTTTTTCGCTTTTGAGATCATAAGCTAATTTTTATTCTAAGTGAATAGAAAATTGTTGTTTCCAATGACTTAAACAAGAGAATTGACAACCGTGAAGGAATATGCAACAACAACACCAACAGAACTGAACATGTTTTCGACCCCAGCCACGGAAGTAAGCGTCAGAGTTCTTTGTGTTGTACATATTCATTCACACTTCCCTTAGAGTGAGATAAATTATGCACCATTGACATAATTTGGTGACGAAATTCACTTGGAATGTATAACCGAATACGGCACGTAGATGTGTCGCAAATTAGTGGACTGCTACAACCCGGCAGTAAAAAATATTTGAGCTTACGTGAATTTTTTGGGTTATTTGAATTCTGTAACAGTAGCATCAGTTTGTTAAGCACACGCGATTTTACAATAGTCCACTGAATTCCCGGTGTTGTCAGAGCTTGTTTTTTTTTTGATTTGAGAAAGAGCGTCTGTCGAAGTATTTGCCGATCCTGGTGTTAAGCGAATATCGGTGGTGAATTGATTAATAAAGTCTAATTAGCGAATTCTTCTAACCGGCGCTTTCTCAAGTTTCTGCTGGCACGCAAAAGTTAGCGGTCGGTGACGGTAAAACAGCTTCGTTCTTCTTTCATGGAGCGAAAATGACACACGGCTTGATATATTGCCGTAAGTCTCCTGTCGTACGTTGAATACTTTTGCTGAGTAGTCGGAAACTTTTTTGAATAAAATGCTAAGGGCTAAAATTTTTTGATATTATGTCTCACCGAGAACTGTATCTGAAGCGTGCACTTAATTGACAACTTCATCGCCAGCAAAAGGATGTGCCAAGAGTGTTGCGTTAGCTAGCTCGTTTTTGCAACGTTAGAAAGCGTCGCTAGTGATTTGGGTCTATTGTAAAAGAGTGCGAGTTTTGTTTCCAACTATAAGCTCGTGTAGTAACATAAGATACCTGATTGCATTGGGCAAGAATTTCCTGTAGAAATTTACTATGGCAATAAACCTTTTCAATTCTTGATCCACTTTCGGTATTGGGAAATTTTTTATTGCATTAACCTTCTCCGGTGGGGTACGAATACCGTCTGCGTCGACTAAATGCCCGAGGAAACTTATTTCTTTCTTTCCGAAATTATTTTAAATTAATAGAAATGTTGTGCTTACGCAGGCGACGAAAGACTTCTATGAGGTCGCGACGGTGTTGTTCTGGCGAGGGCGATGTAGGGCTGCAAAACAATCGACAGTACTATCGATAGTATCGATAGTTTTGATTTTGGCCGGGAACTTTTTGATCAAAGTAGTAATCTTAATTTCGTCAGACAATGATGTTGCTTCCGTTCGCTGAGAAATGATACATTTCGAGGACTCTTATCATAAGTCTAGCTTCCATAAGTTTTTTTCTTATTGTGCGACTGGAAATAGGGAAATAAGTTCATTTTTGAGGCTTTTTGATGACTTTAAGAGAATAATCTTTGCAGTACGAATTAGAAGTTTACAGTTGTTCTACGCTTTCTTCCCATAGTCTTGCAGTTTTCTTTCACTGGATCATATTAATTACTTTAGTTTTGGAGCACTTCATTGTCTGCCTAATTTTCGCTATATATAAGGATTAATCCTCCATCAAAAAACTTCAATACATAAAATTTTATGATATACTGGAACAAAATAAAGAATAGCTATTTTTTGTTTCAACACTATATTTGTTATTATTCATTCCCTTTCACTTAAATTATAACATTGTTGTTGTCTAGCACTTAAAAAAATCCGGTATTATCGATAGGTTTTTCAAACTATCGAAACTATCGAGTGGGCCAACTATCGACAGTTTTGCAGCTCTATGGCGATGCGATGCAAGTGTCGTCTATGTACGGCAACGCGAAATCCAGGCCTCTCAAAACTTGATTAATTGGATGTTAAAACGTTTGTGCGACATTGCAGAGCCCGAATGTCATAAATTTAAATTCGAATAGGCCGAACGGTGTGATAGTGGCCGTTTTTGGTATATTTCTTACCTTGTAAATTAGCCGCGAAATCTGTCAGGTAAGGCAATGGATATCTGTCAGGTAACGTCTGTGCATGTAAGGCCCGGTACCATAGCCTCCAAGTACCATCTGCTTTTTTAATCATGTGTAGAGGACTCGACCAGGTACTGTTCGATGCTTGACATATACCAGTCTTAATAAGGAAATCGAATTCCGATTTCGCATGGGCTAGTTCTTCTGGTGTGAGACGTCGCAGTCGGCAGAAAACTGGTTGTCCAGTATTAAAGGTGGTAGAATTTGTACTTGAACAAATGGTACGAGCCTGGCTATGTCGGAGAACTCTAATAGATGTCAGCAAAGGGATCGATGGCGTCGAATGCTTTCATTGTGGCTGTAGCAGGAATCTTTGATGAAGTAAGTTTGGTTGTGCTTATTGTTGAATTGTCGATGAAGCGGCTGCGTCGAAGGTCAATGAGCAGGACGTGGAATTTTATACAATCTGACCCAATTATGGGGGACGTTACGTCCGCGACGATGAATGTCCACTTGAAATTACGGCGTAAGCCGAGGTCCAATTTTATTTTTTGTTTGCCGAATACTTTAATTTTGGAACCGTTAGCAGCATATGAAACAGTACTCGTTGGATAAATGTTTGGCGATTTGGACACATCGGCCCCATTGTCTATGAGAAATTTTTTGTCTGAATATTTATCTTTAATTTTCAGGCGGAATATTTGGCACTTGTTGGAGGCCTGCTGCGTCAAGCAGAAGAGGGTGAAGCCGTAGACCGTATGGCGTTCACGTGTTGTTGTCGATGTCTACACGGGCTGCGACATTTCTTGACATCTCGGCCGTATTTCTAATGGTACCAGCACTCATAACCGATGGCATTTAGTTTATAAACTTGGCGGCTTTTCTAGCGATAGCGCCAGGTGGAACGTGCGCGTGATTGAAAGCGAGTGTAGAGTTTTAAAATTTCCTACCTAATTCTTCGACGGCTGCACGTAGTTCGGTCGGCTGTTCTGCCCGAACTTGCTGAACATGGCTTGGCGTAATAGCATCTAAGACCGAGTCAACAATTTTCGTGAACTTCATTGGAGAGCCGGAGGAGGCAGTGACAACTGGTTACGCCAATACTGGTAGCAGTTTTGTACACAGGCCCTTTTATGCTGCATTTCCTAGAGCATTACCCGCTTCATCTCGAAGTACAGCTCCGAAGGTTTTTTGACGCCGGGGCGTGGTTCAGATAAAAGGCGATTAAGGCGACGTTGTTCGCTATCAGCGAAGTGATCGATTATCTTTGTTTTGACGTACTCATACTTTTCAACTTATGGTAATGTGGTTATGAATCCGGACAGCTGTGAAATAATGTTAGGGTCAATTGTTGCCGTTTTTTGCCTATCGGTTGTTATAGCAGATGTCTTAAGCCAAAATGCATGGTTGTGAACGAAGCATCTATGTTACAGTTTGTCATTGGTGGCACTGTCAATCTGGCTTAACGATGGAGAAGTTAGACGTAGAAGGTGCCTGCGAAATACCACTATCGTTGGTGGCCGGTTGGTTTGGCTCTTGTAAAGACATTGTCATTATTCTTTAAGTCCGTAATTTCAAGTGGTATTTTTTGACTAAAATTTAAATATGCAATCGCACAACAAAATGACCGAAATTTGCAAGAAAAAAAATCTATTCGTGCAGTAGAGACTTGCAGGACGTTTAAGTACGCGTCGGTATCACCAGTTTAGCGATTCTGATTAAAATTGTTTAATTAAACGAATATGATCTATTTAAAATTACTTTTATTTAAATTAATTTTATATTAATGTTTACTCGCATTGCGTGAACGTCCTTTTGTATGTTTGTTTTAAGTGCTTCGTTAAGTTTTGTATCTCGCGCTTGTTTGTTATTTTGCTCCTATTTGTTAATTTACTTACATTGTAAACCCTAAAGTGTACGGTACGTACTACTATTGAAAGGAAAAACCCGTGTTAATAAAACAGTATTTTATAATATTTAAAATTATTATTATTATTTTTTATTTTCCATATTTTCTGAGAGAAATATTTCAAGGAAAAACGTTTTGGTCCTTTCGAACCCGCAACCCCTTGGATCCTTAAAATATTTAATAAAAGAAAAGTTTTTTATTTTCAGATGCAGAATAGAAGAGAATTAGGTATATTAGAATATATATTATTATTGGGGTGTGTCTTGGGTACATTGACGAACATACATACATACATGAAAAAAAGTTGAAAAGAAATATATATGATTTTTATACATTTTTGAATAGATTGTGCGAAAAAAAATGACTATGAACACTTAACATCATGGTTCGTACGGCAGTTTTAGTGGAAAAAATTGACAAAAGAAAATGATTTCACACCCATACATATTTGATCAGCTAAAGTGACAAAACTGACAGAACCTCTGACAATGCGTTTATTCAGCTTAATATACTGAGAAAATCGATAAAAACATCATTTTAGAAGAGAATTAGGTGGATGGTACCTAAATGGAAGAGAATTAGGTGTATTAGAGAATTGTGGGGTTTGGGGTGTATCTGCCCCAATTGTCATCCTTTTTGGACCCATCAGATTTTTTGTATTTTATTCGATTTTTTTTTTTAATTATTAAAAAAGGTATTTATTATGTGATCAAAAAGTGAATTTTAATGTGTGCGTAAGTGACAATAAAAAGTGAAAAAGAAAAAAAGAAACAAATTTGAAAGAAAACCCACCGCCGTTTAAAAGAAAAAAACAACAACAATAACAGTATGCAAGGTTTAATTTACCGTCGGGAAAACATTAAATATTTTTTACTCTATTTTTTATGAATTTGTGCATGATTAATTTGTAGTACCCCTGTTATATAATTTTTGATTGAAAATGAGAAAAAATAAAATTGTTTTAACACTCGAGTTTAATTTTGATTTTATTGCATTTTATTTATCCTTTTTTTTCGTAGTTTAAAAAGTGATATATTTTTTATTATTGTCCCCAAAAAACATTGTGTTGTTGTTTTATTATTTTTTATTCTTTGTTTATATATATTCTGCTGTATTACAGGTTGGTGAAGATAGGCATACACACATTCCATATGTATGTACATTAGGCTTGCCAGATGGCCTGGATTCGCCTGAATTTTCCATTTTTTTATGTCTGGTCGTTTCCAGAAAAAATGCAATCAGTCCAGTTTTTTCATATTTTATATTCTTTTATAATGAAGTTAATATTTTGTACAGAAAAATTGCTTTCTAAATACAACGAAATTACAACTATATTTGCAAATGTTTAGATTTTATCTTTTTCTAACTCCAATTAGTACAATTTTTACGATTCATTAAAGTATCATAACTGTCATTTTCAGCTAATTGTATATTTAAGTCCAACTCTAGTAATTTGCCAACAATAAACAGCTGTTTGGAAACCAGTGAAAATTTTTGTAAATAACTAAGTAGGAAGCAAATATTTTTTTAATTTCATTAAAATAATTAAAAACAATTCATGTTCTTCCCATTCTCAGAACGATTTATTGGTGGTTAAATTGACAATACGCATAAGCATGGAGTGCAACAATGATGCTGGACCTTCCAAGAAAAGAAAACTAGCAACCTTTTGCGATAGGTGGACTCAGGATCCAAATTATTCGCCATGGATAAAAAAGATTGATGAATATCCTCCTTTTTACAAATTATGTCAGTCGGAAATTTCAGTTAAATATGAAGGGAGTCTGTCGTTAAATAAATACCTCAAAACCTCAAAACATAATAAAATTGTACTGTCGCAAAAATTGTCACACAGTATTTCAAATTTTGTTACTGCAGCAGATCTAAAGATGAATTTCTAGTCTCAAAAGCTGAATTAATGTTCGTTTATCACAATGTCGTTCATGGGTTAAGTCAACACAGCTTAGATTGTCAAATCAAATTGAGTTCATCTATATTTTGTGACAGTAAAATAGCTTTGAAAATTAGTTGTGGCCGTACTAAAGCAGCATCTATAACAAGAAATGTTTTGGCTCCGTATTCTCAAGGAACAGTTTCTAGTGCCTTAAAAGAAAGTTATTTTTTTCACTAAGCAGCGACGCATCAAATATTGGAAACGTTAAAACCTTCCCATATGCCGTACAATATTTTAATGCTGATACAGGAATACGTAAACAGGTTTTAGATTTTTACGAAGATCCTAATGAAGCTTCTAAAGATATTTTCGGTAATATTATTAGAATTTATAATTAAAATAATTTGAAATTTGACCAAACTACGGCATATTGCGCTGATAATGCAGCAGTAAAGTAATTAATAATTGCGTAAAAAATTCTTTAAATGTTTTGTCAGTTGATGTGGAAAACATTGTAATCAAAACATTTAATGAATTTAGTACTTCAGCTTTGACAAATGAAAAATTAAAAGATTGTTTCGAGTTTGCAAACATTGAATATAAGAATCTTCTCCGACATGTCCCTACGCGATGGCTTTCTCTCTTACCAGCAATTGACCGGTTAATATATTCCTGGCCAGCAGTAAAAATTTATTTTTTGCAAAAAGAATGAATACTTTTCTGAAGGTTTGTCAGAGGCTTATTTGTATTTTCTGCACAACGTATTACATGAGTTTCATTCAGTAGTATTAGCCCTAGAAAGTGATTCATGTACTATTATAGAACTACACACAATAATGTTTAATCTCTTGAATAGTCTTAAAAATAGGTTAAAAGATGAGTTCTATGGAAGCAAAGTTATGACTATTTTAAAAAAGATTTCCTATCAGGAATCTAACACCTTCAAATTAGAAGCAAATCAGATTTTAAGAAACGCTATAACTTACTTGGAGCAACGGTACGATTTGGAGATGACTCACTTCACAGCAAAATTTCCGTTTTAAATTTAAAGCAGTTCCTTTTATCGTGGAGTCAGTTATCAGAGCTTCCAAGAGTCTTACAGATTTCAAATTTAATTGACAACGATTTATTGCATACTGACTTCTGCTGCCTGCGAGGAATATTTGATAATTTGCCAAAAAATATTCCAATCGGTAAAATATGGTCCGTCTTTTTTCAAAAATTTGATAAAAATAAAGTACAAAATCTGTATAAATTGGTCTCATTCGTTCTTTCCATTCCAATAAGCAATGCTTTTTTGCGAAAGGACCGTTAGTATTTTAAATAATTTATACTCTCAGGAGAGACATAGAATGTCTTTGGACTTAATAAAGGCTGAAATTTTAATAAGATTTACTTTGATGAAAGTTACAAAAATTTTCAAACTTTTTTGCATACTAATAAAGCAAAAGAGTTAGTAAATTCTATAAATAAAAATTCAAAATATATGTGGCAAAAGACGTAGTTATACCTTTTTATTTAAGTTACTATGTACCTATGTATAAATATGTACTTAATATAACGTAAGATTGAATTAAATTGTTATGTTAACGTGTTTTTTTTTTTTAAATTTTTAATAAAATAACACCTTTTGGAACAACAAGTTCATTTTCAACAGGTCAGTTTTTTTTCTAAAATCCAGGCGCAAATTTTACGTTTTTCAGTTTTCAGGCTTTTGGGATCGGGCAAGCCTAATGTACATGCATAGATATATACTCGTACTGTAGTACCGTGAAGCAATAAACAAAGATGACGCCGACAGATTTTCAAAATAATTTTCTACTGCGCATGTACGTCATAATAGAACAAAATTGCCTGTATTTTACGAAATTTTAATGAAAATCGAAAAAAAAGAATATTATGTTTATTTTTTTCATATGTAACATATAAAAAGTCTATTTAAGATAGTTAATTAGATTAATATTTAATAAAATAAAATTATTACACCCATATTTATCTAAAGCAAAACATATTTGAAATACCTTTTAAGAAATTTTTAGTGTGTAAAATTTAAAATAAATACATTTCAAAATTATTTTAGGTTTTATTTCATTAAACCTAATTAAAATTAAATATACATTATGTAAACGAACTTTATCGGTATATTTTTGTCATTGTAATTTATTGTTATAATAAGTTGTTCTAAAGGTAATATTTTCAAAAAGTGCTAAATTTTTCGGAAAATACTAAAAACTTCATAAAAAAAGGCTTTGACTTTAGAACACATGCATGTTTATTTATTTTTTATATGACCTTCGTTCATAGCAACTACGATTTTCCAGATGTCTCCACAATGCAGTTGAAATTGCGCACATAGCCTTAACCTGTAAATGTTCTTTTAGATTTATATCCGGAAATTGGGGTGCACAGTCAAGTACTTTGAGTCCGTACTCTGAGTACAAGTTTTGAAGATTATATCCGAAACAATTTTGACCCAAATTTCTGAAATTTTATAGAAACCTTAATGCAAAATATCGTCGTGTACTATATTGACGTCCACTCTTTGCAAAATCTTAACGCATTTGCCTACTCCATCTATCCACACACATCATTATGTTACCCGCTCTAGACCTCACTATTGGTTAAACAATCATTTAATGTTAAAAATTTTTCTTCAACAATTTATGAAACAAATTTCTAAACTGTCGTAGTGTCTACGGTTTCTTACTTGCTAAAATTTCCACACGAATTTCGTGCTAAATTCAGGAAACTAATTTGTAAAATGACTTCTACTCTGCAAGCAGTGGAAGACCAAAATAAAATCTTTGCCCACATTGAACGCTTGTCTACAGCCTTTCAAGCAAAACCTAAGGAAGCGTTATCAAGGGGATACATACAAACAATTCTTGAGGATTTAGAGACAAACTACAAAGCCTTCAAGGATGGACATGAACAGATTAACGAGATAATCCGTGAAACTTCTACTGCTGAAAAGGACGTGCCATATTTGAGTACTAACACTTTTTACAAGTGTTTTGATGTCTACATAGGTTTAAAAACTAATCTTTTAGATTTACTTTTTGAATTTGATTCCCCACAGACTCCTACTGTACACGCAAGTACTTTTACGACAACTAGCCGCAACGAATCTTTCTGCGCCGGAGCAAGACTTCCGAAAATTGATTTGCCAACTTTTTCTGTGGATTACCTAGAATGGATTGCATATAGGGATATGCTTAAGTCGCTGGTACATCAAAATAATGCCCTTACAAAAGTACAAAAATATTTTTGTTTAAAGTCTTCATGTACTGGAACACCACTTAGTATGGTCAACGAATATCCGGCAGCAGATTTAAGTTATGATTTAGCATGGGATGCTCTCGAGAAGAGATTCCATAATGAAAGAAAGCTTGTAGAGCAAATACTGAAGCGTTTGTTTTCATTACTGCCCTCCAATGGGTCTTATAAAAATATAAAAGAGCTGCTAGATACAACACGAACTTGTCTTTCGCAATTAAAATCACTAGGAATAGATATTTCCACCTGGGACTCAATTCTGGTGTATTTGATTACGCAAAAACTAGATATGCAGACTCGAAGAGAATGGGAACAGTCGCTCAAGGCAAGCACTTCGTTTCCTCTCATGTTGACATGCTAATATTTCTTGAAACCGCTTTCCGCACTATGGAGACTTTAGAGGAAGAAGCTGTTTCTACTACCCGTCACGACTCTAAGGAAAATCGCAAAAAACCTATAAAATTTATTCGAGCTCACAGTGCTTCAACTATAACTGATGAAAACTGCCCTTACTGCCATAAACGTCATCCTCTTTATAAATGTTTCCGATTTACAATATTGCCTTCCGCGGAGAAGAAAGACTTCGTAAATGAGCATCGGCTTTGTCGAAACTGCTTGAACACTGGATATTTACAATCATCTTGCCGTTTGAACACCAGATGTCATACTTGCCATGAGCGGCATCATACTATTATTCATAACGAATTTTGCAAAAACATTTCAGTGCCTACTACCTCACCTCTGCCTTACAATCAAATTAATAATCAGAAAGTCCAAGCACCTGGTACAGCGTCCACCTCTAACCCAGCTACTGTAAGTACAAATATTTCTAATTTAATTGACACAAATCAGAGTGCGTTATTGCCTACCGTAAAGGTTTATATAAGAACAGTAAATAAAACATACAGTGTAAGAGCTCTAGTAGATCAGGGTCGCAGCTCTCACTTATTTCAGAAGAGCTTTCTGAACTACTTCCCGTACCAAAATTTAAAACACCAGTTAATGTTTCAGGTATTTGTAGAAGCAAGTAGTTACAGCGAAGAAATATGTACGTTTCATAATTCATTCAAGATATGAAGAACGGTTTGAGTTACCTATAACAGCTTTAGTAATTCCTAGTGTATATTTCAAATAAAATTTATTGTAATTCGATTCCAGACCTTTCGGTTTTTTTTTGGTCGATCCAGATTTTCAATCTTCGCAAAAGATTGATCTTCTTCTTGGAAACGATGTCTATGGCGATTTAATACTACCTATGATGAAAAAATTCGCAAATAGTTTTCTTTTGCAAGAAATTTATTTGGGCTGGATGATATCAAGATCTCCAAAGTCACATCTAACAGTAAACAAAATTTCCACAAACGTCTGTACTCTAGAGGAGCAGCTTCGTTTGTTTTGGGAACAAGAGGAATTGCTAGAAACAAAACCATGGTCCACTAAAGAGGAACTTTGTGAAAAATTATTTAAAGAAACTCATACCCGTGATGTAGAGGGTCGATATACCGTCTACTTACCATTTAAAAAGTTACTTCAAGGTCAGGAGCTACCTATGTTTTCCCACACGGACTACAATGCAATAAAATGGTTAAAACAATTGGAATTATCTTTTAAACAAAAACCACAATTTGCTGAAGAGTACAAAAAATTTATGTTAGAATATGAACTACTTAATCATATGACTAACCTTGGTGAGTACCCGAAAGCTATACCTGAAAATGCATATTTTTTTCCTCACCACGACGAACTTAGGGAGAGTAGCTCAACAACTAAACTGAGAGTTGTTTTTGATGGTGGAAACCGAAAGGCACCTCAAACTTCTATATACTAGGAATTATCACCAGGCCCTGCATTACAAAATGATTTGCCTACAGTCATCACACGTTGGAGGAAACATTATGTAGCTTTTACAGCAGACTTGGAAAAAATGTTCAGACAAATAAATGTGTTTCCTGAGCACCAGTGCTTTCAAAGCATTCTTTGGAGAAATGCTACAAATAAAATATGTGTATATGCACTTCAAACAGTGAGATACGGCACAACCCCTGTTCCTTATCTAGCAATTAGAGTATTGCAGCAGCTAGCGGAGGATAAAGAAGAAAATTTTCCAAAAGCTAGTCAAATACTTCGAACAGACACTTATGTTGATGATGTTATATCAGGGGCAGATACCTTAGAGAAGCTATAAAATTACAAAAACAACTTTCTACACTTTTAAAAGCAGGTGGGTTCCATTTAAGGAAGTGGAAATTAAACTCACTAGAGCTTATGATGAGCGTTCCTGAAGAAGATCGTGATTATTAATAATTCATTTTTTATTTACCAACCCAATATGTCAAAAGTACTCGGTATTAATTGGAATACTAATAACGATTATTTTTGTTTTTCTATTAATTTTCTGTGCAAATAAATAAAAGTAGCTTACTTTCAGAAGTCTCAAGATTATTTGATGCATTAGGATGGCTATCTGCTACGACTATTCTAGCCAAAATAATGTTTCAACAACTATGGAAGTTAAAGCTTGATTGGAGGGATACTTTACCAGAAGAAATACAGCAAGAATGGGTTCACTTTCAAACTAAATTAAAGGCTCTAGAAGATATTAAAATTCCACGATGGATCGGATACAAGTCCAGTAAGTCCATTATTGATCTTCATGGTTTCAGTGATGCATCTAAAGTGGCCTATACTGCCGTCGTCTATGCTCGTGTCACAAATTCATATGGTGAAGTACTAATAAATTTACTACAGGCAAAAACAAAGGTAGTTCCATTGAAAGGTGAAACAATTCCCAGGCTAGAATTAAATGCCGCAACACTCATGGCAAAATTAGTTGCAAAAGTAAAAGCCAGCGTAGATTTCATTATCATCAAAATCGTATACTGGGCGGATAGAACCATTGTTCTTGCGTAGCTGAATAATAAATCACGGTTGGAAGTTTACGTGGCAAATCGAGTCGCAAAAATTCAACGTTTATCTGATGTCAATGAATGGAGATACGTTCCAACAAAAGATAACACGGTAGACTGCGCGTCTAGAGGTTTAATGCCTGAACATTTAGTGAATCATAAACTGTGGTGGAAAGGACCACAATGGCTTCAAAATACATCTGATTCTTGGCCTATTTCCCCTATTTTCCCTACCAATTGAAACTTATCCAGAAATAACACAAAGATTTTCAAGGCTATCTACATTGATACGTGTGACGTCATATATTCTACAACAACATTAAATTAAAGAAAGGCAACAGAGAAGTTGGTTTTCATAAAACATATGAATTAACAGAAGCTTTACACTTGCTTATCAAACTAACTCAAGAGATTTCATTCCGATATGAAATCACATCACTGAAATTGGGAAATAGGATTTCTAATCAAAGTAATATAGTTAAACTCTCCCCGTTTCTAGATGAAAGGGGAATCCTTCGAGTTGGTGGTAGAATAATAAATGCCCCCATTTTATACAACACTAAGCACCCGATTTTGTTATCGAAACAAAATCCTCTCTCTTTTCTTATATTTTTAGATGCTCACTTAAAAACGCTTCATGGTAGTCTCCAGCTAATGCAGTCTTACGTTTCTCGCAATTATTGGATAGTTTCAGCTAGAAACCTAGCTAAACGCGTGCAGCGTGAATGTATGGTATGCTTTAAGTATAAAGCACAATCCAGTCAACAACTTATGGGTAACCTGCCTTCCGTTCGCCTACAGCTCACTAGAGCTTTCAAGCATAGTGGATTTGACTATGCTGGACCCATAAATATAAGCACCTCATTTTTACGAACTGCATCTACTACGAAGGGCTACATATCACTATTCATCTGTATGTGTACGAAAGCGATCCATTTAGAAGCGGTCACCAGTCTAAGTATAGACTCTTTTTTAGCTGCGTTTCGTCGTTTCACTGCACGTAGAGGCTTATGTACCGATTTGTACTACAATTGTGGTACCAATTTTGTGGGTTTAAACAAAGAGCTTCAAGTCCTCTATCATCGGAATAAGTTATTCCTTCCAGAGCATCTGGCAGAAACTCTGGCAAACCAAGGTGCAACTTGGCATTTTATTCCTCCAGCTTCACCTCATTTTGGCGGACTTTGGGAGGCTGGCGTAAAATCCACGAAACATCATTTGCGACGCATAATGAAAGATCGCACCCTCACCTATGAAGAACTCAGCGCCCTTTTAGCACAAATTGAAAGCTCCAGACCTTTATGTCCAATGTCTGCTGATACTGCAGATGTAGATGTTCTGACACCGGCGCACTTCTTATTGGAGAACCAACAAATTGCATCCCCGGTGATGGATTGCTTGATGTCAATATTGATCGTTTAAGCCGTTGGAAGTTAGTTGAGCATCTCAAGCAACATTTCTGGAATCGCTAGAACAAAGAATATTTATGCCGCCTACAAGCACGACCAAAGTGAAACAAAGTTAAAAGAAACATAAAAGTCGGTGATATAGTCCTTCTGCTACACGAAAGAAGTGTTCCAGGCCAATGGCCACTTGCCAAGGTTGAAGCAATACATCCTGGTTCAGATGGACTGGTACGAGTTGTAACTCTTTATTGCAACGGCAAATACCTAAAGCGCCCTATATCAAATATTTGCATTCTACCATCTAATGATAAATTTTATACGACTTAAGAACAAACTGTTCATCGTGGGGGAGAATATTTGGGATTTTTTCCCAAACTTGTAAAAAAAAACTTTAACTGCAAACCCTAGAAAAGATTTAAGTCTCAAAAATTTCATATTTTCTTAATTTGCTTAAATTTGTCATTTGTCTACTGAAAGTGTTTAAAATACATACCGGTTAATTTTAATTGTAATAACATTTATACATACATGTAAACATACAAGTACTTGTTTGTCTAGTCAATCTATATTGACTGTTTATAGATAAAAACATAGAATTACAATTGTATAAGCAGATCTTCGCAGCATCAACAAATCTGCGAGTTTTTTGTTTGATATTTTAGTTAACCGCAAGAGGCGGATTTCTTTTTAATAAATCAGAGTAGATTAAATCTAAATCTTGAATAGTAAAGAACATTTGTATAAATTTAAAATAAATTAATTTTAATAAAATCAAATTTTAAGTAATTTTTTTCTGAATTTTTGATCCTGAGGATCATTCTGAAAAATTAAAACTCCTACAATGGAAATGACTACTTTCATTCGTAACGCCGATCGGTTGGCGGAATTTTAGGCATATATTGCCAATATACCAGTCTCGAACCATCAGATTGGCTCACTAAGTAGTCACGAGACTGAACTCAATTGTTTATGGGAAGCTGTTCGGTCAACCTATGACTCAATATTGATCGAGGCCGTTAAGGTTAAAAATACCCTAATCGTCGAAATTAAGACCCGATATATGGCCGCTTATAGCACATACACTCACGGAATTCCAATGATAACGGATCATTTGGAAAGTTTGAAATTGGCCAGTCGGACTAAAATAGGTTCGACTCCCACAATGATTTTACCCCCATGTGATGCCATAGAATTCAGGGGTTCACAATTGTTGACCAATTGCAAAAGGGTACAAATCGCTATATACGGTGAACAGTTCACTCCGAACGTGACCGTATAAGCTCATAGTACAACACTTCAGCTACAGGATCCTTGCAGTACGAAAAAAGCTGACCGTCGATCGGGACGAATCAATATTTGGCGATGCATCTTCTCGATATCCGCATTAAAAACATAGCGACTGTCGGACCTACTATATATCGAAGTTTGACAAAGTTCTTTGCTATATGTCTCATCTTCGGGAAGTCGAGTGACTTTTGGAACTTCTTTAAGCTCCCCAAAACGGGCCATTTGAGTGTTTAATTCAACGTTGGTGCAAAACGATGGAATAGAGTGCGGGGGTTGAGACATAGGAACTTCACCAGTAAATATCCAACCAAAAAAAAAAAGTTTTCTGAGCGATCAGGTTGCCATTTTGATTTATTTGCACATCCGTACTTAATATTTTCGGATATACATATCCTCCCATGATACCGGTCATTGTAATGTCAGGAAAACTAGGGGTTATCAATTCTGATATAGAACACGAGGGCAACCGACCGGTAATGTATGCTCAAATTTCGAGCTTAAAATATGGGTTGATCGTAGATCCGACCGTAAGTACGCACATAGTAGATGCTTTATCAACTAAACAAGCCATCAGGCAGTCACTTTAGTGGCAGGCACCGAAAAAGTTGCGATAGCAAGCCTGCTTTTCAACTTGCTTGAGATGAAGGTAACTTGAGATCCAGCGCTCGAGCCGTACATCTATTTTATCAATGTGCACAACAGAAATTGCCGTGCCCAAAAGGACTGTGGAAGTAGGGGGTGCTTCGAGCTGTGCGGAATACGTATGAAAATTCCGGGCCGCTTCAGATGTTGATGGGTTAAAATTCAATAGGGGTTGTATCTGACTGTTAGCGGGAGCTGAATTAGATTCACGAAGGGGAGATGCAGGTCAAGTCATACCAGAAGCTACAGTGAGCTGGGGTGTATTACAGGTATAACTATTTAACCGAACATCTCTATAAAGCAAAGAGTGATGCTTCAGTTTACATAAAGACATGAACACTCTTACATCCCCTAAAAATATGGGAAGTTGCCAGACAGTTCGAGCAACATTTAAGTCTCTTTACTGTTGATATTCCCTCATAAACATTTTGACTCAAAAACGAAGGACAGAATCTTAAGTCATCGGGACCAAAGTTGAAATTCTTTCGGAAATTGACAGTACTATTGGTTTTGTCCTGGGGTTGGACGGGTTGGGGGTGAGACTGTCTAATGTGAGATATCGATTCTAGGGCTTTCAACCGAACTGTCAAGAATGCATCCATCCTTCCACTTGGAAGATTCATGAGAATGCTTCTTTTACTGTTCCCAGCGACTTAGAGCATTCTCGCGTAGTTTTGTGGAGCAAATATATACCAATATAAAATACTTCAGGGGTGACCTCAAGTAAAGACAAATTAGTTACGCAATCGTTTATGGTGCGTTGCTGATTTTTAATGTTCGGATCTAATTCATGGGTAATGGGTTTGATACTCAGAAGATATATATCATATATATATATATATATATATATATATATATATATATATATATATATATATTATATATATATAGATATATAATATATATATATATATATATATATATATATATATATATATATATATAATATATATATATAATATATATTTATATATTAATATATATATTATATAAGTAAAACTAAATACTAATATATAATATATATATATATATATATAATATATATATATATATATATATATATATATATAATATATATATATATATATATATATATATATATATATATATTATATATATATATATAATATATATATATAATATATATATATTATATATATATATATATATATTATATATAATATATATATTATATATTATTATATATATTATATAAGTAAAACTAAATAATAATTACATTAAACTACCCCTATTATACATAATAATCATGATTCTACAATTTAATTTACAACAATATTTTATAATATGTCTAAAATGCTAATCTAATAAAGGATGTCCAAAATTGAGGCATCATTTTAATTTTGCTGCCATTTTTTTCTACTTGTAATTTTTATTTTCAGATTCTAAATACATTCCGGTTAGTTAATATGGAAAGTTACACGAAGGAACAACGTGTTTTTATTATTAAAACATTTTTTGAAAATGGCAAAAGTTTTCAAGATGTAAAGTTTAAAAGAAAAGTTCAAAATCGAATTTCTCGTAGAGAAGGAGTAAATTGGCCACCTTTTTGGCGATTGACACCTTTAGATTTTTTGTGGTGTTTTTCTTTTTTTTGAAATTGAGTGTACAACAATAGTTCGAGAGCTTAAAACCAACATTGTCGAGCAGATATCAACCATTGACAACAGATTATTGCAAAACGTGATTGATAATTTTGGTAAAAGATTGGGAGCCTGCAGAGCCCCCGTGGTCACTTGACCGAGATAATTTTTCCTTTTTAACCGGAACCTATTTGTAATAAACTGAAATAAAAAATTGTTAATATCTGAAAATAAGTCTTTTTTTTTATTAAAATTAAAACGATAACTCAATTTTGGGCACTCTATATATACAAATTTATCTACAAGAAAAAATCAATTTTAATGTAAAATACGCAAATTAAAACCCTAAAATACTAATTACTTATAATTTACCTCATACATCATACATTATATACACTTGATTGTTATAAGTATAACAAATTTAAAATCGGCGTTACCCTATGACAATATAGTTCTATGCAACAAAAAGCTGGAGGCCTTCAAGCAACGTCGGATACGTAAGAGAATGTAAGTTTACTTTTTATCATTGCTTTATTTGTTATGCTCTCTCTTTTCTGATTATTTTGATCTTACAAGGGATGATCAAGATGAGAAATTGGTGGTGTAGTAGTTTTACTGAATTTATGCTGAAAATAACTAAAAAGGTAAACAACAACACAAACAAACAATTTTTTAAGCAAAGCGATATACGTCTGCTCTCATTGAGATCTATTCCACAACTAAATAATATTTGTTGCTTTATTTATTATCTTGTTATTATCTGCTCATTTTGGTTCGGTTGTATATATATGCGCTAGGGTGGTCCTTTGATAAGCGTAACTGCCACTAAAAATTTTTGTTATAGTTTAAGAATATGGTGTGAAAAATAGCATCACGTTTGGGAATAGTAAATACGTAGCTCATCGGACTTGAACTTTACTTGAAAGCTATAAAAATATAATTTCGATGTTTATGAAAATTAAATTTTTTCACATACACATGTCTAAATGTATAGTATAAATAACTAAAAATTTATTTAAAAAAAGGTAGGAAAATACTATTTTTACTAGTTTGTATGTTATTTCATTTAAAAAAAGTGGTCAACTTAAGAGGCGATGCGCCACTCCTACCTTTTATTCGACGACCATAACTTTTTGCACTACGTATTTTTACACAAAACCACACATTTTAAGGGAAAGTTACGGTCTCTAACTTGAAAAAAAAAATTTTCCATACATCTTAAGACCACCCTAATATACGCTGCAGATAATTCTCAGCCAGAGGCTCATACGAGCTTATCTGTTCAACTATGTTTTAAAAACAATAATAAAGATATTTTATACCGATATTTTCTTTTACATGTGGTTATATTGCAATGGTGTTCATTTCATAGAACTATTGTTCTTGTTCAATTCACACGTATTCTTACGAAATTGCTTTAGTCGTCAATGAGACACTGACGAAGGCACATGTGAGGAGAATGTACGCATATTTTTTAGACACAGAAAAATAATTTGAAAAAGTTCTTACGATCTTGCTTTTAGTTATCATTGAAAGAGCGACAAATGCACATTTTCATTTTTACTTCTCTTAGAGAGTAAATTTCATGTTCACTAACACAACTAAATTTTCTTTTGCACATGTCTGTTATATTGTATCACAGTTACTCTGTATGGAGAATAAAAGAGCATAGTATAAAATATCATGTTATTTCTTTATTATATTATATTCTCTTATATTTAAATTTTACAATATATTCATATTTAACACTATTATTACCAATTAAATTGTAAGTAATATCGTTTAGAATGGATAACTTTATTTTTTGTTTATTAATAAATTAAAATAGAATTTAAATATGAATTAGAAATTGTTTAGATAAAAACCTCATTGTCTGGTGAAAAGGGACTGTATTATTCGTTTTCTATGGAAATATATGGAACAACAGAAAACCATTGGTTGGGAGGGTATAAAATTCCAGAACGTTACCATTATCGTTCATAAGATCTTCCGGAGAGAAAAATTGATCAGTTTTCTTGTTTGTTAAAGGACATTTAAATCGCACGGTTTTTTTATATTTTGTATAACATTAGGTCAATAGGAAAATAAGATCCCCGGTCATATCTCCCGAACTGAACTAGTCTGCAAGCACGTGCGTTAGTTTTTTCATGTTGATCATATGGTTGAAAAGAAATTATGGAGGATAATATCATTCTGATCGCATGCTACCCAATCTAAAACACAAAATCACCCTATATAGGTATTTTAAGTATGTGTATCTAAAAGTACACATACACAAACCCAACAGTATGTTTATCTTTCGTTACAAAATAAAATGGCGCTCTGCGTGGGACATACCTATTAGAGACCTGTATTACTGCATTAATTTCTTTTACCCACATTAAATTCAATTTAACATTGTTAAGTTATTTACTACACTGCATACACTAAATAAAAATATTAATAAGAGAAAGAAAAAACGTCACTAAAAATGTTGCATTCATTTTAACGTGTATACTATTTACTACACAATATATCAGTAAAACAAATAAATTGCGTATGCGATCAAATTTAGAAGATGAGCTATTAAACACAGAGAGCAAGTGCAAGTTAACAGGCATCACTACAGAGGAAATACATTCATCAAGGACAGTAAAACTTGACCTTTGATTAGCAGACGAGACATGTGAACACACTAATGTTCCAATAGAAACAGACGGGATAATAGGAAGAGACTTCTTAAAAAGGTACTTATGTTAGATAGATTTTGAAACATTCACAATTTCTTTGTGCACCAATAATACAACTATAACCCTTCTAATGCAAACAAAACCATACAACACATTACAGATAACTATACCACCACGAACAGAAGTTATACAACCGGTTAAATTAAACCTCACTGAAGATTGCGTCATATTTAATAACGAATTAAAAGAGGGATTCTTTTTGAGTAATTCAATAGCGCCAAAAACCGGCATGGCACTCATAAATATACTTGTTGAATAACTTTAACTGGCATTAAACTGCACACTGATCCACTAAAAATCTACAATATATTAAATTGCAATAACACTAACAGTGAAGAACACTTCAACCGTATTTTGAATGACTTACAATTGAATAATAATGATGAGTATACAAAATCAGAAATGATCAATATGTTTAAAAAATATCAGAACATTTTCCATTCGGAAGACGAAATTTTATCCGTAAACAATTTCTACGAGCAAAAGATTACAACCACAGACAATATAACAGTATACATACTGATATAATTAACGAACAAGTACAGAAAATGTTAAACGGTGACATAATAGAACCATAAGTAAGCCTCTACAATGCTCCACTCCGTTTAGTACCCAAAAAGAATACTGAAGACAAAAGAAAATGTAGACATGTAGTGGATTTTATATAAGTCAATGACAAAATAGTTAATGACAAATTTCCACTAACTAGATTAGAGGACATCTTGGACAAACTAGGCAGAGTGAAGTGGTTTTCAACCCTTGATAGGACCTGCTCATTCTATCAGATACAACTAGACAAAACTCGAGACCACTCACAGCTTTCTCTACACAAAAAGGACATTACCAATTTGAAAGACTTCCATTTGGACTAAAAATCTCATCAAATAGTTTCCAGAGAATGCTTACAATAGCGCTCTCAGGACTTGATACAGAATCTTTTCTCTATGTGGATGACATAATTGTTTATGGATGTAGTTTAAAGAACCACAATCAAAACCTTGTTAAGTTTCTGGACAGACTACAACAATATAACTTAAAACTAAACCCAAAGAAGTTTTGTTTTCTTAGACCTGAAGTAGTATACTTAAGACATCTAATAACAAAAGACGGAATAAAATACCGACCCAGCAAAATACAAGGTGATAAAAAATTACCCAATACCCAAGAATGCAGACGAGGTTAGACGCTTTACTGCGTTTTGCAATTATTATATATAATTTGTACCCAATTTTGCTGATCTAAATGTATTGTTAAAAAAATGAGCAAGATTTACTTGGACTAATGAATGCCAATATGCTTTTGACACGTTAAGAGAAATGATAAATCCCCCAATTTTACAATATCCAAATTTCGAAAAACCATTCATCCTTTCATCTGATGCTTCAAATTACGCACTGGTAGCAGTCTCTTATGGAAGTAAATCTTTTCAAAAACACGACATGAACAAACCAATAATTGAGAAAGATTTGCTTGCGATTCATTGGGGAATAAACTTCTTTAGACCATACCTATATCGTGAAAATTCATTGTAGTAACAGACAACAGAACATTGATTTCTCTGTTCTCAAACAGAAATCCATCATCTGAAATGACTAGATATAGATTAGATTAAATCGATTATGATTTCACAATAATCTATAAAAAATGAAAATTAATACTAATGCAGACGAATTATCCAGGATAGAAATAAACACAGAGGTTCTTAAACAAATGGTACCGTTAGAAAATGATGAAAAAGCAAAGAAAATACTAGTGACCACAAGGGCTATAAAAGAAAAGAATAAAAAAAATAATAAAGCAAATGAAATAAATAAGAATGACATGATAAAAAATGCATCTCTCAGAAGTCTGATCAACTTCAAATATGGGAATGAACATCTATTACTGACGTCAAAAATATGAAGAAATTAAAATTTTATGAAATTGAGAATATAGAAGATATCGATATAAAAAAGACAATGTTGTGCATGTAGGACGCAATGATATTTCATCGAAACAAGATTCGTATATAAAGAAATTACATACCCAAAATTTAAGTAATAATGTTAAAAACATAGGACAAGACTATAATTCATCGAAACCAGTTTCGAACATGACGAAATCTCGTACCCAAAATGATAAAATTAATAATGAAGATGAAAGTATGCTTACAGGAATCAGCGATAACTCAGCGAAACTAGATTCGATTCTGAGAAAACTGATATCTAAAATGGAAAAAGAAAATATAAATAAATTGGCGCTATCAAATGATGATGAAATATTTAAAATATATGCGAGAGAAAAATTAAAAGAAGCGTACGCAAAGATAAGAATTAAATACTAATTTACAATGCCCAAAAAAAAAATAACGGATGATATGTTAAAATATAAACTAATTAATGAAAAAAACAATTTGTTACACAGTAGCAGGAATAAACAAACAAAGCACATAAAGGAACCACTTACGATGATAAATACCCCAGTCAACAGCTTTGAAATAATTTCAATTGACACAGTAGGACCACTTCGTATTTCAAACGAATACCTGTACATTTTGACGATGCAATGCGAACTAACGAAATTCGTTGTTGCACACCCCATGCAGACGAAAGATGCACTTACAATTCCCAAAACAGTAGTAGAACAACTGATTCTAAAATATGGTAAATTTAAAGTGCACAAGTCAGACAATGGAGCAGAATTTACAACAAACTAATGCGGAGTATATGTTCATTACTAGAAATCAAAAAAATTTTTTCAACCCCTTATCACCATGAAATACTTGGTTCAATTGAAAGAAACCATCAATTGAAAGAAACCATAGAGTCCCTAATGAGTTCCTGCTAACAACCGCAAACGATTATGAATGGGATAAATGGATTCCATATTTATCCCACTAATAGATAGTGATGATGGAATCATATGTTCTTGCAATATGGATATCGGAATATTCTAGTATATTAATAATTGATGCAGAGGATAATTCACGTTCAGAAACTTTTCTGTTATCATGAATATCAAATGCCCCTGCTAAGTATTCATTATTTTTGGCTGCGTTTATTGTTCTCACTGATGACAATAGTTGGTCATGGTTTTGCTCGAGTACTATATGATTTCCCATTTCTGCTCCTTGCATGGAATCCAGTAGTTTTTCAAATCTCGAGTTAATTATTCTTTGTTTTACGTTATTTTTGATTAAGGCATTGACTTTCGTTTCTACGTGAATTATATTGTCATGGTCTGGAACACCAGTAATAAACTTTAAATATGATCATAAGTAAATTAATCCTCGTTTTTTAATTCTATGTTCGTTAGTTGGCTCTTTAATATTTCTATTCTAATGTGTTCTTTGATAGTTGGGTAAGAGTACTTGTTTAATATTTGCTCAGATGACGTGTAGATTTTTGTTAAGTTGGTTGCGTGAAATAGAAATGTGAATTCATCAAAGACGAAGGCATCGTCGGTGTTAGTTAAAATGTTACAAAATAAAAATATTTTCTATCTTCGACGTGTTCTATCTTAACAGTTGCTTCTAGCTTCTAGAATAACATTACCAGTACGGCTACAATCTGGTATACTTGCTTCATGTCTTGTAAATGTAATATTCTTTATACATATTATTTTTATGTACGGTTTTTTCGTTTTTAGTTAAGATAATGTCTCCTAAGTCTTCATCGACAATGATTTCTGATACCAACTACTTTTACTAATATCTGTTTTCGTTTTTCTAATGTTCTGTGTTTTTGTTGAGACGGTTCAGGACTTTTCCAGATGAATCCTTTAGGGTTTTTTATTGTTTTTTCACTACTTGTTTAATTAAACCGAAATATATGTATTTTGGACGATAGCCTTTTATGCTGTACTCCGTGTTAAGTTCTTTGATGGCTCTAAATATTTCTTCTCTGCTAGAAGAGTTGTTGCGAAATTTAAGAATTCGATTTGATTCGCTTATTGAGTTATGCAGTCTTTCCACTTGTTCATTGCTGACGTTCTATGTGCTGACGTTTCTAATTTTTGAATACCGTATTTATAACACATTTGTTTAATGACTAATATTATAAAAGATGCTCCGTATTCAATCATTAATCGCGTACACTCAGAAACACTAGTAGTAAGTTTCCTACTGCTGCTTTAGTTCGTATTTCTTGTGCTACTATGTATTTGGAGAATTTATCTATAGTTATTAAGTGCATAACCTCATCATTAAAATAAGTATCTGCGTGTATAAATTCTCTGGCTTGTATTGTAATAGTTGAGTCGCGTAATGGTTCTCTACCGGGATTCCTTTCATATTTACCGTATAAACATGTCGAACAATTGTTATTATAAGTTTTTGCATCTCTTTTCAATTCTGGCCAGTAATACTTTTCTCATACTTCGTTTATCACATTTATATAGCTTCTATGGATTCTATCATGCGTTTCTTTAATTATACGTATTTGTTCATTTTTGTCTAATACGTCTTTTAATTTTTTCGGAGTGTACACAAAATTACTTACTGAAAATGTGTTTCTGATTTTGTTTACATATTTATGCATGTATGTATGGATTGCTACCGTTCATTTGGAGGTACAATTTTCTTTAATTTTCTTATTAGATTGTTGTTGATAGTAAAGTTAACGCTGCACCGTATCTTCCCTATGAACATAATTCGAATTCGTGTTTCCACTACATTTTTAGTTGGTGCTGTCTGTATTCCGTATGAGTTAAATGGTTGTAAAACTAATTTGATTATATTTCTATGTGAGTTTTCAGCTAAATGTGCTGTATTAATTGAAGAGACGTTTACTATTTGTCTAAATAATGCATCGCTGATATGTTTTGGGGGCGTGGTTCGTATTTGATTTTGCTGTAATCTTCTATTATACGATAGCCTTCCAGCGCTTTAGTTTGTGATTAGAATTTTTTCTGAAATAGCCTGTGTCAACGATCAATGATCTGTAAAAGTAGTAAGGTTGGCTATGATGTACGAGTATATATAATTTCTTAGTTTTTGTAAGGCCAGAATTATGGCCACTAGCTCTTTCTCGTTGGTGCTGTAATTTTGTTCCGTTGTACAAAGTGCGTGGGACAAAAAATTTATCGTTTTCTGTTCTGACTTAGCACGGCTCCAATAGCTATATTGGATGCGTCCGTGGTGAGTTCAAATGGTTTATTTAAGTCCGGTTGATATAGTTCAACTTTTTCCTTCAGCTTAATTTTTGTACTACTTCTATAGAAGCTTGGTCCAACTGTAATTTTTTTGTCAAAGGTCTTGCAACTTGTGTATAGTCTTTCACAAATAAGCAATAGAACAAAACATACAGTAAGATTACAATAACAACACAACAATTCAAAACGGAACAAACAACAAATAAAAGAAAGCACATAATAAATGCAATAGCACTATCCAACAATACTTTCCACAAATAGTGCAATATACAATTTTTAACAAAAAAATTTATTCTAATCAATAGAAACACACCATATACAAATATGTATTCCAAACGTCAAAAACCAAATAAGAAAAAGAAAATTTCCATCCATAAACAACATGAAAAAACACAAAAATTTGTTAAAAACATAATTTACTAAAACACAAGAATTTATTAAATACTTTCACACATAAATAGTTCATTTACATTTTTGAAATTATTTTTATATTTTCTTTAAAAAAAATATTTTGTGTTTTTCTTCTTTACATTAATAGCATCCAATACAACTTTTTAAAAATACTTGGAAAACAGTGTATGAGTGTAACAAATTTTGATATGAAAATTACCAACAAAAGCGTACAACTATTGTATTGCAATATAATAAAACACTCTATACAATGATACCAGTGGCTTTGTGAATTGACCAAATATTTAAATTTTCTTGTGTTGCGCATTAAGACAAATAAATAAAAAAAAGAAAATTGCAAACAAAACAAAAAAATCTGTTCTGGTTGCAAGAAGTACTGCCAAGTTATTTTAAATTTTACAAGAACTTTTTTAATTTGAACGGTTTGAAAGTTATTGCTAGATGTGGTAGTTAATTTTAGTAACAATTAAATTTAAATATTCTCCAAAATAAACAACAACTTTCTGACTAATGTAGAATTTAAGGAAAGAGAAAACACAAAAAAAAATTTGCGATAAGTCTAAAGTTACACGTTATTCGCAAGTGTTAACTTAAGATGCGTTAACGAATACCCCAACTAATAAACGCATAAATGAAGTTTTTCACCAATCAGCAGTATGTTCATCGTGTTCTCTAATCACCTTTTGAAATCATAAACTGCATGGATAAAAGGTTTGATAAATTCGCAGAACAAATCCTGCTCACGATTGACAACAAATTTCAGGAGTTTAAGAAGGATTTATTAAAAATTTAAGTGAGAAGTACAAAGTTTTAGATAATTAGCTTCTTAAAATTAATGATAGAGTAACAATCTTGGAAAATATCCCCGAATCGAATCGATTATTAACAATTTTGAGTGGAACCAAGAATGATAAACTAAAGATTACGCCATCACGCACACAAAATTAAAACTTTCTGCGCACGTTGAATCAATGACGTCACGCAATTTGTGTTTATATTGGCTAACGATTTTCGACTGTCAAACTATTATATTTATATGTAAATATAACAGTGGAACAATTTAACTTTTGTTTCTACAAAATTATTTATTAGCAAAAACTTTTTTTTCAAAAATGTATTTATTGAAAACTCAATAAATAAAAATTATCCAACAATATTTTATTAATTGAAATATTATATGAAAATAAAATAAAGTGAATAAAGGTTTTTTTATGTTATTATTTTTCTTTTTCTTTTTTTAATATTTTGAGAAATTTCAATATTTAATAATCTCATTCTAAAGTACATTCTACATCTAAAAAAATTTTTTTCACTTCATCCTTTCCTTCAATGTCCTTTGCTTCCAACAAGTGTTTTTGGATATAATTTAAAAAAAAATGGCATCACACGATTTTAATGTTTTCATTAGTGCATCTGATAGCTTACTTAGCCTTAGGTGGTTGACCGATGTATACGTCGAGTTCTCTAAAGGATTCATTGCAATATTGGGGTTTTCGTTTTTTAACTTGTGACAAATATATCCGGCCAAATTCTCTAAACCGTCATACTGTAGGTTTTCTAATTCTATTTCATTATTTTCGTGTAATATGTCCTCTAGGATATCAGCACTAATGTTCTTAAATATAGTACCTGTAGAAACCAGAAGGAAAATTAAACACCTTTATTTTAAATTGTATGTCCTCCACATTTGCATTAGCAGCTAAAATGCCTTCGTTATAGCCCAGAATATACGACCGAAGTCTATATTTGAATTCTTGACGATCAGGGTGATCGTGGAGTCCACCTTTCGATCTAATTATTCCAAAAAAAATTTCCAGGACATCCTGATTTAGGCGATATGTTAAAATAAATTCAATATTATATATATTTTTTTAAATTTCAATGTACAGCATTTTTAAAACGTTGTTGATTGAATTATGCCTGTGAAATAATATGTTAGTCAAATAATTTTAAAAGTATAAAATTATACCTTTTTGAAATGGTAACAGTGTATTTTTCCTACTCACACGTATCTCTGAGATAATTTGCGACATATTATTTAAAATATCATTTTGTATTTCTGGCGCCAAACCGTATGCGTGGGATCGTTTTCTTGAATCATGTCTTGGCACTGTTGAATTCATGACATCAAACCAGTTATTTGTCTAGGGAAGAAAAATCACAAAATCACTTATGGAATTATTTAAAAAATGGTATTACCAGTTTAAACAACTTATGACACTCGCTCCAATTTTGATTTTCCAAATATCTTTAACTGGTAGCTCGCGTAATAGATTGTGTAATTGTATGTGAGAAAAGTTTGGTAGCTAGTTTAACCTTCTGCCTTTCAGCTCCAACCACATTTAAATTTTGTGCTGATATTTTATGTGTGATCTTTAAATCATTGGAGTGTAAAGACAGAAGATTTAAAATTATATGTATCTTTTTTAACATCTTTGTTATCAGTGATGAATCCACTATCAATAAAATGGTTTCTCAAAAGCTTGATTAGATGTGGAACATAATTGAACACAAATATTTTTGTGTCGTCGTATAGAAACCTAAAAATGTAAAAAATACAATAACAATCTGATAGATGAATATTTGTATAAAACGTACCAAGGATTATTAAAATCTACTTCTAGTTCATTGAACAATTTTCTATTTCACCACCTAAATCGCAAACAATTCCCAAAATTGTGAAACCACACTGCTTCATTGCTTTCAATATATTAAATAAAATAGTTTTTAACGTTTGGCAGTCGTAATCATAATATATTAGTTGCTTCCAATTTGCAATTAAACCTTTTTAATCGAATAGAAAAACGTTATATTCAAAAACTTTAAGTTGACATAAGTAACTGACCTCTCAGCAAAGCTACTTGGATGTAATTAGCTTGAGCTAGCATAGAGTCTGTTGGCTTGTCGTAGCAGTTCTTTTTTTCGCTTTCATTTCGTCAAAATTCAATACACATAGCTTTTCTTTTTCTGACATTTGGTTAGCCGCAGACTATATTTTAACAACAGGCTCCAAAATACCCGTTGTTTGCGACCATCTCTGCAACGTTCTCATCGAGGGAAGAGGAAAATGCTTTTTCCTTAACAACCTGTAAGCCTTGGCACTTGTGGAATACAAAGTAATGAATTGGGCAATATCTGCCTCTGTAAAATTTTGCCTTTGATCCCAATTTTTAAGTTTTTTTATTCGGCCTTTTGTAAATAAACATCTCAATGATTTCTCCAAATTTACGTTTGAAGAACTTAAGCTCTGATTTTGCCGAATAAAATTTTTTATGGTGATGGCTGATTGACTTTGTGACATTTTCAGAATACCATTCTCCTGGCGCAATGCATCTCTAAAAATAATTTTAAATGAGCATTTGTAATTTTTTTCAAAAACTTACATACATTTTCATTTCCAAACTTTTTATGTACTGTTGTAAACTGTCTTCTTGAATTCCAGTCGTCACTGGAGAGCTTTTTTCGTCGCACTTTAGAATTTCAACGTTGTTTTCAATTTCAACTTCGTTTGCAGTTTCAACTTTGCTTGGAATTTCAGTTTCCTTTGCTGTATTGACAGTATCTATGGTCGAAACTGCTACCGCTTTCAATTTTGGTGTACGCCGGTTGCTAAATCCTGTTCTTAACTATTAAGTAAAGGACTGCTAAATTTATATCGTGGAACTTACCCATTTCAAATTTTATATTTCTTTCAAAATCTTCTTGGGTGAAATGTAAGGAACTAATTTTCTCCTTTTCAACATTTATGGCTTTCCATCTGTTGCAAAAATTTACCCAAGACTTCCTTTGAACTGCATTTTTTGGAAATTTATAAAATGATACATCTACATCATTTTAAAAATTATTAAAATTTCATTAAAAATACGGGATATTTTATTTTTTTAAATTTCTCACTTGTTTTTTACCACTATTTTGCTTGCACTTGCCCACTGCACACTTCATGTTTTTATTTTCCGACAATATTTCTTTTTAGTTTTTCTTTGTTTTGTAGCTTTTTTAAGAAACTTCACTAAATTATTTTATAGTGTTAATTTCTTAACGTTCTTTTTCACTAAATTTTTCACAAAATTCGATGTATATTTCATGAATAAATAAATAATTTTTTTGAAAACAGTCAATGTAATTTATATTGCAGGGCTGCCAACTTTCACGTAATGCACACATTTTTCAGAAGAAATGTTAATTTTCACATATGAAAAATACTTGGAATAGCCATTTCTGGTTTTTTTAAATTTAAATTGTTAAATTTATAAATAATGGCCGGCTCTTAGAAAGCCACTGGACAAAGCAGGCTGATTAATAAGCCTTGCCTTAAAGAAAAGAAAAAAGATGATTTTTTTTTTCATCAGTATGTACAGCCGATTATGATTCAGCTTATACAATGGTCTTTATTTTCAAAATTTGCGTCCTTATATACAAAACTATGATAACGGTATCTTAGATTAATCTAAACTATTGTTAGTGTAAAATTACAAGTTAATTATTAGTGTAATTATAACATAAACATAAATGGGCTACCATTGTGCTATTGTAATTCCTAAAAAAATTGTTTTTGTTTTATTTTTCTAAAAAACTTAAGAAATTGGAATAAATTAACAATGCTAAAAAATATTGTATAAAAAAACTTCATACGCTTTGTTTACATTATTTCAAACGGCAACCGTAATTACAAAAAAAAAAAAATATATATGTGTGAGACACAAAAATATTTCAGTGGCTTGTTAGTCGTCAGAGAAGAAGAAGTGTAGAGCATGTTTTTGTGTTTTTTTTTTTAATTTTAAGAGATTTTGAAGAGAGCTAAATATTTGATATCAACACAGAGTAGTATTAATAATAGGCTACATAAATTTATGCATATTTGTACTATGTGCGAATACATATTTTTTACAGCGTCTTAACTTCAGTGTATTTATCATTTTAAGCGTTTTTCTCTTTTTGCGCACCCCTGATTTAAGCCAGAGCTCGTCAAATGCATACATTGTCATTTTTTTGTGTGTGGGTTCCCTCACACTTAAAGCACATAGATAAACTTATAGTAAAAAAGAAGTATACACAGGAACATATTTTTTATGTATTAAAATATATTTGGTATAAATTTCAACATTTTTTAACAAATAAAAATGAGATAAATTTTTATATAATTTAAAAATGAGTAAAAATGTCCTGCTGCGTCATATGTAGTGAAGCATTACAACGTGCGTTAGCAAACATTTGGGTTTACCAAAAAAACCTTTAATTAAATATTTCGCTGAGTGTTCTTTTGAGAGACTCCTAGTTTGTCGTTATTTTTGTTCAATGTGTGAGCACGTGTAGGTGTGAGAGAAAGAGAACCAATTTACGCCGCGTAGTGCTTTTGAGAAGCCCTGATTTAAACAATAAAATAATTTCTCTCATATGAATTTACCGTCCACCTTCCCTTAATGTTAATGCCTTCATCACTGAGTTAGATGAAACAGAGATTATATTAGTAGGCTATATGCATGAATCAAATAACAAGAGATTACGCTTTGCGCATGTCCGTTAGTTTTTCTCACTCTCGTTGACAGTGTGTGTTACGTAAGCATAGACCTTTTTGTTTTGTTTTTAGTGCAAAGTAGTGTATTTTACACTAAAGTATTAAATAAAATGATCAATAATTAATTATAAATAAAAAATGCAGTAAAAATAATAACAAAAATATTAAAAGTGTTGGGCTATAAAATGTAAACTAATACAATTTTGAGCAATAATTTTGTTTTTTTATTAACTTGTTAAGGCACAGCGTTGCGTATAACAATGTTCATTTTAAGTGCGTCTTATGCTTAAACCGTTTAACTTTTTCATAAGATTCAAAACTGATATATAAATTTGTTTCAAATCTAACTGACGTGTTTCATGCTTTTTTATAAAATTATTTTAGATATTAAAAGTATTTTAAACATATAATTTTTCATACTGTCGAGGACTTACACAAATAATTAAAAAATAAAAATACAAAAAATCTTCAGTCGAATTTTTTAACCAAGTCTAAAGTCTGGAGGGGGTAACATAATAATGTGTGGGTGTATGGGGTAGGCAAATGCGTTAAGTTTTCGAGGCATATGGACGCCAATACAGCACACGTCGATATATTGTACCAAGGCTCCTAAGAAAGTTTAGAAATTCGGCGCTAAACTGTTTCGGACATCATCTTCTGAACTTGGAGTCTGAGTTACGGATTTGGTACTTGACTAGGCACTGTAAAACGTAGTGGACTCCATGCAAAAACGTATCCAAGTTATAATTAAAGTAAAAGAAGGTCATATAACATATAAACAATTAATGTATTTTAAAGCCAATCTCTTTTTGTATTTTTTAGTATAATTTTAAAAGTGACTGACTTTTTCCAAAAACTCACATACTCGTATATAACTTTTTTTAAATCGAAAACATATTTTAAAATAAGAAAATTAATTAATTAAATTATATTTTGTGTGACCCTATCAATTTGGTAGCAATGCCACATCGACCATCTTTACGTTACATTTGAATTAACGGATTTGGAAATAGAAGATGGTAGATATTCCCTAAACCTTCCAAACTATAGGCAATTAGGTACATAAAGGTCTGATTTACCTACACGTCAGTTAGTTATCGTTGGCTGTCAATAAACAAAGTTGTGTTAAAGCGGAAATAAAAGTGTTGTATAAACGAATACTAATTGTTTATTAAGACAAACAGTATACAAGTTATAGTGAAGTAAATAAAGAAACTGTAAATCAATAAAATAAAGCGGTGTATATTTTATTTTAACGAAATTTAAACGAATTCAAATGTTTTAAAAAGGTTAAAACGTAATATTGGTGTATATAAAATAAAATAATTAAACGGTAAAAGAAAAAATACACAAAAAGAGGATAAACAAAAAAAAAACTAAATAAATTAAACGGAGTAAAATGAAATTCCAAGATTTAAAAGTGGACAGGCTCAAACGGGAATTAAATAAATTAGAGCTGTCAACAACCAGTAACAAAACCGAACTACAAAAACGTCTGTTAGAGGAATTTCAGAGACGTGGTATAGACACCAATAATTACGAATTTGATGACGAGAATGAGCCTGAGAAGGGTGCCAGTACAACAACCAGTAGTATACACGTTAACTCGCTACTGGCTGATATGATGAAAAAAAGGCACAAGAAACTTCTAGAGCTGATAAAGAAAAGCTTATGAAAAATGAATGTAATAGCTGAGGCACAAGAAACTTCTAGAGCTGAAAACTAGAATTTTCTGGAAAAAATTTAAGCGAAACTTGAGAAAACTTCTATTGAACTACTAGAAACATGTAGAGCCGAAACACTATAAACTTATAAAGCGACAGAAAAGACTGTTGACGAAAAATTTGTTGTAATGAAGGAGAAAATCAACAGCCTCCAATGCCAAAAACAAGAACCAGTGAGTATAATACCAGAAGTTTCCAGCAGAATAAAAACACCTTGCTTTGATGATAGCTCACCCCTATCCGTATTTAATTTCCAATTCGAGACAGTTGCCGGTATAAACTGATGGGACGATGCATGAAGGCTCTAGAAATTCTCGAAACCATGCCAGGCAGCTGCAGAAACAACTACAGCGAATTAATGGTGGCTCTATAGCGTGAATTTGGCGATGAGCAAAAACGAGAACTGTATTGTATGGAATTAAGATGTCGAACGCAAAAGGCTAATGAATCATTACAAGCCTTTTCAATGGAAGTTGACAGGTTGGTGCAGCTTAGTTATCCAGGGGAGACACACCCACTAGAAGAGCAAATTAAGACCGAAGCATTAATCAATGATATAAGGGACACTGATATTAATTATGCGGTATGTACTGCTCATAAGGCAACCTTTACAGAGACCGTAGAGTTCGCACTAGCGCTGGAGACTGCTCGAGAGATATCTAAGCCGCAGGTACATAAAGCGTATAACTTAAAAACTGTATTCATCAAAGAGGATTTCATTACAGCTATCAAAGAGGTGATTGAGCGGCTTTTGGCCGAAAAAGAGCAAAGGGCTAAAAGGAAGTGCCAAAACTGTGCAAGAGCGGTCATTTTCAAAGGCATTTTGCGGTACCGCTCAGAAGTGCAACACTTGCGTCACCATAAAGATATGACGAATGGAATAATACCATCTATAGAAAACCCGAAACATTTAGTAACAAACGCCTTACCGATAGAGGAGAGTCACATAAAATAGGCTTAAGTATACACAACCGGGCACGAATAAATGAACACCGTAAAGTAAATGAGGAAATGGGTATTATAGAGACTGTGACATGAAAAGATTTCCACGTAACAGTGAAGCTGGTTACCGAGTGGAAAAAGTAAATACGACAGAAAAATAGCCGCTGATAAAACAAGTGATAAGGCCAACGAGACTGTTATCAATATCAGACAATTAAGACTGGAAGCTAACGAGGACAGGTCATCGACTCAGAGGAAAGAGCCAGTACTGACAAGGATAATAGCGGCTAAAGAAAAAGACGAACGGCCTACTAGTAACGAGATATCAGCAGATCGCCCTCTAATAAAGGCTTATTGTGCTCAATAGGATAGCTTAAAGCTGATTGATGGGTGTTTATACTGAAGCTGGGAAAGTGCAGACGGCAATACAACATCCAATCTAATAGTGGTTCCTTCCTCAAAAATGAATGAAATTTTGAATCCGTCTCATAAGGAACAAAGCGGGGGGGATCTTAGCGTGGCAAAGACAGTAGAAAAATTAAAGCAGCATTATTATTGGGTTGGATGCCAGCAAGCTGCCCCCGGACGGATAGCGAAAAACACTGAATGTATTGCGGCTAAAGATACAGTCAGAACCAACCAGAGTCAGTCGGAGCAATACAGAATAAGAGCACCAGACGGAAGGGTAACAGGGCTTTCTACTGTCAGTAACGTCAAGAAAAATATTCTTCCAAAGAACGCAATGAATCGAGGCAGACACGACTAAAAATGGCCCGTGATAGATTGAAAGCCAGGTATGATCGAGTAGCAAATGCAAAGGTCTCCCACGAGGGACAACTGGATATACTCTACAATCCACAGCATAAGAAAGGATTGTCTCCCAAGCTGTAAACTAACTGGGATGGTTCTTACAAAGTAGTCGAAAGGATAAATTATGTGAAACACAGAAGAACCACGATCAAAAATTAAAGTGATAGATTTAGAACGACTTGCGAGCTATGGTCAGAAAGATAACGAGTTTAAGTGGGAGGCAGTGTTACGAAAATAAAAGTACGATACTGCATTGTGGGAATTTGGTGTATATTATAATATTATAATATAATATAAGTAGTGTTCTGTCGTTTGTGCCGTCAACACGTCTTTCTGTTGTCCGTCAATAATGTTTCAGTGCCATTTCTAATATATATATTTATTTCTTTAAATTAAATTACAAACAATAAAAATAAAAATTAAAAAACTAAAATAGAACAACAAAAATTCAAGATCAAAAAATTAAACAACAAAAATCATAACATAAACACGTATAATTATAACACTTGACAAATAATTAAGATTTTAAATATAATAACAACATAATTTAAGAGAATTTCATTAAAAACACACTAGAAAAACAGAGAACATAACAATAATTGCAACAATTCTTGATAACAAAAAAATAACAACATAAAATTGTCAACCAACAAAAATTCAACGAAACAATTTCTCAAAAGAGAATTGCGGAACAAAAATAACCAGCAATCCTAACGGAACATACAATAACAATATTAAAATAAATAAATAGAACAAGAAAATACATAATCAATAAGAACGAAAACAACAATATATTAATAACAGAACAAATTATTGGAATAAAAAAAACAACAAAACACTAACATAAAAAAATAAACACACACCTGACAATAACTAATTCGAATACGGGCAAGAATAAACATCGGCAAAACGAAAGACTGTTTGATCCATAGGGGAGAATTTAATTATGTGCCCTACCATCGGCAATAGTGCTTTCCCTTCCCCTCAGTATTCCTTTCCAAACCTTTGGGTGTGAACCACTTGAAGGGGTTGCAGTTGGATTATTCAGTGGTGAAGGTATAACACTGGCTGCTAAATAATCAAACAGCAGTAACCCATGTTTGCAAGTAATTCTCACTTGCCGGAGAGCGTTCAACCACTGCCCGAACTTGAAAGAATATCAGTAACTATGCCTAGTATATTCTTTCGATTCGTGCTGTAAAAAGAGTTCTTGCAAATCTCAACGTTAACAAGTCTTCTGGGCCGGATGGCATACCAGTACTGGTCCTGAAGCAGTGCTCTTCGACGCTTGCGCGCCCATTAGCTCACCTTTTCAGTGCGTCATATCGCGCCGGTATTTTTCCATCTTGCTGGAAGGTTGCTAATGTAACGCCAATCCCCAAAAAGGGCGAGGCAAGTAACCCTGAGAACTACCGTCCAATAGCAGTTTGTTCCACACTCTCCAAGGTTATGGAGAGTATGATTAATCACCACCTTGTGGGTTATCTGGAGTCCAACGATTTACTTAGCGATCGTCAGTACGGTTTCCGAAAGGGCCGTTCTACTGGTAACTTGCTGGCGTTGCTCTCGGAGAAGTGGAACAAGTCCATTCATGGTTTTGGCGAGAGTAAGGTTGTGGTTGTGATATATCAAAGGCGTTTTATAGAGTTTGGCACGAGGCTCTCATTGCGAAACTTAATGCTTTTGGTGTCGGTAGTCACTTCTCTCGATTTATATCGAGTTTTCTCAGAGATCGCTCTATAAGAGTGGTTATAGATGGGGTCTCATCCGACGAGTTCAGGGTAAACTCAGGGGTACCGCAAGGCACTGTTCTTTCTCCTACTCTTTTTCTAATATTTCTTAACGACTTTCTTCTTCTCACTTCTAATCCTATCTACTCTTTTGCGGATGACAGCAACATTTGTCACTCATATTCCTTTGATCGTAGACCGAGCCTTTTGGACGTTGGGGTAAGAAGGATGAATATGAACGTCACACTCACAAGGTCTCCAAGTGGGGTCGTGCGAACAGGGTCGATTTTAATGCACGTAAGACTCAATGTTGCTTTTTAACACACAGGCATGGTGGTGTGCTGTCATCTGTGTCAATGGATAATGTGGATGTTGAGGAATCAGATGCTCTTGATGTTCTGGGCATTAGAATTCACTGTGACGTTCGTTGGAATGATCACATATTTCAAGTGTCGAAAGAAGCATCCAAGTGCCTTGGTTTTTTGTGACGGTGCAAGAAATATTTCACCCCATCTGATCTCCTTAAGAGACCTACATCCGTCCCAAAATGGAATACAACTCTCATGTATGGGCCGGTGCTTCAAAGTCTATTTTGGAGCTTCTCGACCGCGTACAGGAGAGGGCGAAGATGCTCATCAATGACGGTAGGGTAGCCAACTCTATCGATTCATTGAAGCACCGTCACAATGTGGCGTGTGTTTCATTGTTCTATCGTTACTATAACGGAATGTGTTCTAACGAAATTAAGGAATTAATTCCCAAAAATTATATATTTTTACGTAGTACTCGTATTTCTAGTAGAGCGCATTCCTTTGTAGTTGATTGTCCAGTAAATCGCACAACGCATTATAGGGAGAATTCGTTCTTTGGTCGCACTGTTCGGTTGTGGAATAATCTTCCAGCGGAAGTATTTCCTGCCACCTACGACATGAGTAAATTTAAATCTAACGTCCATAAACACTACTCCCTCTGTCCTCCTTCCAATAACCTATTTTCCTAGTACCAGCACAATGCACTGCATTAGTAGGGGTCATCCCCTGGGTGCTGGTCTTATATAAAAAAAAATATAATATAATATATTCTATGAAAAAAAAAACATAAGATTATTTTTTGCCAGTTTTCACTTAAATTTCGTATATAACAGGCAATTTTATTCTAATATGACGTACATGCGCAGTAGAATATTATTTTGAAAACCTGTCGAAGTCATCTTTTCTTATTGCTTCATAATAATATCGATATAATAAAGGAAAATAGCACAATAAAGAATTATATGAGTATTATTATGTCAAACGGTTTACAATGTATGATACATGAAAAAATACTCTAAGATATAAGCAGAAAAACAATTACATGCCTTGACCATTTATTCATTAAACAAAAACAAAACACACATGCTACAGTTGCAACAACAACATTATTAGACCATTATTCTATTTTGTTTAGTATCGATGAAGAAAAAAATATGTCAGAATAATAAAACTAACAAAAATCATGAAAATAATAATAAAAGACTCATAAACATTTTAAATAAAGAAATAATATACAATAAAAATAACTATTACAAAAATAAATATTATGAAAACAGAAATAATATCCGAAGTACATGGCAACTTATTAAAGAAATAATAGGGAAAAACTCAAATAATATTGATATTAACTTAATGCAAAACTTCAAAAATGAAAGCATAGGAAATTTGGATATGAATGTTAGAAAAAAATTTGACAACTGTGACATCAAAGCATTAAACAGTGTTGAAAGTACAATAAAAAAATTCAATATTTGTTGAGAGTGCTAGTGAACAAGAAAATTATAATATATTATGTAGCCTCAGTAGTAAAAAGGTGCTGCATTTGATGAAATAAGACCAAAAGACTTGAAAAAATAATGCTAAAAGTTTAACGCCTTACACATTTAATATACTCAAGCTTAGATGACTCCTCAATACCATAAATCCTAAGGACGTCATTAATAAGACCGATATACATAAGTGAAAGTAAATCGGCTTTTGTAACTTTAGGCCAATTACAATTTTATCAGTGCTGGAAAAAATATTAGAGGAAATACTGGTACAGTTTTTCTGAAAAAATCCAAAGTTATTAATGAAAATAAAATTGGTTGCTGAAAAAAATATTAGAGGAAACACTGGTACGAGCTTAAGCAGTTTTCTGAAAAAATTCAAAGTTATTAATGAAAATCAGTTTGGTTTCTAAAAAGGAAACAACATTAACAAATTATTGAAAAATTTGGTAACGACATTAATAACTGTCTAAGTATGAAAACAAAATGCCTTGCTATGTTCGTCGACTTTAGCAAAGATTTTGACAACTTGTAACACAATAGACTTACAAATTCTGAAAAATTGTGGCATAAAAGAAAATTCCTTATTATAGTTTAAGTACTATTTTCAGTGCAGAACATATACAGTCAAAATAATCGTTGCGCTTAGCGAATAAATAATAACCGATGGTGTGCCTCAAGGATCCAAGCTAGGCCCAATCCTGTGTATTATGTATGCCAATGACATGCTCAACTCTAAAGGATAGCAGAACATTTGCATGTGGTGATGATACAGCATTGTTGTGTCGAGTGACACAATACAAAATGCCAGAGAGCGAATGCAACAGCAACGTAATCACAACCAGATGGTGCCATGACAGTGGGCTAATTATAAACGCCCAAAAAACAAAACTTATGCACATAAAACGGCCACACTTGATGGCTACAAACATTGAAATTAAGTTTCATAATACAAACTGTTTACATAATACAAACAAAAATAACGATACATGCGATATATGTATTAATATAACTCATAACATCATATAAATACCTGAAAGTCTATACAGATAAATTTAAATGGAACATACACAAACCTAAAAAAAAATTAATAAAGGGCGCGAAAATGCAACCTATAGTGTAATAAGGCAGGCATATTTATCAATTGCAGAAACACACATTAGGTATGGAATAACAGACCCTCTATTGAAAATTCTAAAAATAATCTGCGCTACTATAGAAATATATAGAATAACAACATCGAAAATAGCAACACAAATAACTTCGTTACAATTACTCAACCAACAATTACAATGACATAATCGAGAGCAATTACAAAATAGACTACACATATAATAACACAATTAACATCCACAATATCGTCAAAAAGTGCAATATCATCAACAACAGCAATAGTAATATCGTCAACACTATTAATATAAACAGCAAAAACAACATCTCTAGCAGAAATAATGTCATCAACAGCAACAATATCAACATTGTAAAGAGCCACATAAGATATAATAATAATATATATTAATAATATATAATAATAATATATAATAATAATATATAATAATAATATTTAATAATTATATATAATAATATATAATAATAATATATATAATAATATATATATAATAATATATAATAATAATATATAATAATAATATTTAATAATTATATATAATAATATATAATAATAATATATAATAATAATAATAAGAATAATAATAATAATAATAATAATAATAATAATAATAATAATAATAATAATAATAATAATAATAATAATAATAATAATAATAATAATAATAATAATAATAATAATAATAATAATAATAATAATAATAATAATAATAATAATAATAATAATAATAATAATAATAATAATAATAATAATAATAATAATAATAATAATAATAATAATAATAATAATAATAATAATAATAATAATAATAATAATAATAATAATAATAATAATAATAATAATAATAATAATAATAATAATAATAATAATAATAATAATAATAATAATAATAATAATAATAATAATAATAATAATAATAATAATAATAATAATAATAATAATAATAATAATAATAATAATAATAATAATAATAATAATAATAATAATAATAATAATAATAATAATAATAATAATAATAATAATAATAATAATAATAATAATAATAATAATAATAATAATAATAATAATAATAATAATAATAATAATAATAATAATAATAATAATAATAATAATAATAATAATAATAATAATAATAATAATAATAATAATAATAATAATAATAATAATAATAATAATAATAATAATAATAATAATAATAATAATAATAATAATAATAATAATAATAATAATAATAATAATAATAATAATAATAATAATAATAATAATAATAATAATAATAATAATAATAATAATAATAATAATAATAATAATAATAATAATAATAATAATAATAATAATAATAATAATAATAATATAATAATAATAATAATAATAATAATAATAATAATAATAATAATAATAATAATAATAATAATAATAATAATAATAATAATAATAATAATAATAATAATAATAATAATAATAATAATAATAATAATAATAATAATAATAATAATAATAATAATAATAATAATAATAATAATAATAATAATAATAATAATAATAATAATAATAATAATAATAATAATAATAATAATAATAATAATAATAATAATAATAATAATAATAATAATAATAATAATAATAATAATAATAATAATAATAATAATAATAATAATAATAATAATAATAATAATAATAATAATAATAATAATAATAATAATAATAATAATAATAATAATAATAATAATAATAATAATAATAATAATAATAATAATAATAATAATAATAATAATAATAATAATAATAATAATAATAATAATAATAATAATAATAATAATAATAATAATAATAATAATAATAATAATAATAATAATAATAATAATAATAATAATAATAATAATAATAATAATAATAATAATAATAATAATAATAATAATAATAATAATAATAATAATAATAATAATAATAATAATAATAATAATAATAATAATAATAATAATAATAATAATAATAATAATAATAATAATAATAATAATAATAATAATAATAATATAATAATAATAATAATAATAATAATAATAATAATAATAATAATAATAATAATAATAATAATAATAATAATAATAATAATAATAATAATAATAATAATAATAATAATAATAATAATAATAATAATAATAATAATAATAATAATAATAATAATAATAATAATAATAATAATAATAATAATAATAATAATAATAATAATAATAATAATAATAATAATAATAATAATAATAATAATAATAATAATAATAATAATAATAATAATAATAATAATAATAATAATAATAATAATAATAATAATAATAATAATAATAATAATAATAATAATAATAATAATAATAATAATAATAATAATAATAATAATAATAATAATAATAATAATAATAATAATAATAATAATAATAATAATAATAATAATAATAATAATAATAATAATAATAATAATAATAATAATAATAATAATAATAATAATAATAATAATAATAATAATAATAATAATAATAATAATAATAATAATAATAATAATAATAATAATAATAATAATAATAATAATAATAATAATAATAATAATAATAATAATAATAATAATAATAATAATAATAATAATAATAATAATAATAATAATAATAATAATAATAATAATAATAATAATAATAATAATAATAATAATAATAATAATAATAATAATAATAATAATAATAATAATAATAATAATAATAATAATAATAATAATAATAATAATAATAATAATAATAATAATAATAATAATAATAATAATAATAATAATAATAATAATAATAATAATAATAATAATAATAATAATAATAATAATAATAATAATAATAATAATAATAATAATAATAATAATAATAATAATAATAATAATAATAATAATAATAATAATAATAATAATAATAATAATAATAATAATAATAATAATAATAATAATAATAATAATAATAATAATAATAATAATAATAATAATAATAATAATAATAATAATAATAATAATAATAATAATAATAATAATAATAATAATAATAATAATAATAATAATAATAATAATAATAATAATAATAATAATAATAATAATAATAATAATAATAATAATAATAATAATAATAATAATAATAATAATAATAATAATAATAATAATAATAATAATAATAATAATAATAATAATAATAATAATAATAATAATAATAATAATAATAATAATAATAATAATAATAATAATAATAATAATAATAATAATAATAATAATAATAATAATAATAATAATAATAATAATAATAATAATAATAATAATAATAATAATAATAATAATAATAATAATAATAATAATAATAATAATAATAATAATAATAATAATAATAATAATAATAATAATAATAATAATAATAATAATAATAATAATAATAATAATAATAATAATAATAATAATAATAATAATAATAATAATAATAATAATAATAATAATAATAATAATAATAATAATAATAATAATAATAATAATAATAATAATAATAATAATAATAATAATAATAATAATAATAATAATAATAATAATAATAATAATAATAATAATAATAATAATAATAATAATAATAATAATAATAATAATAATAATAATAATAATAATAATAATAATAATAATAATAATAATAATAATAATAATAATAATAATAATAATAATAATAATAATAATAATAATAATAATAATAATAATAATAATAATAATAATAATAATAATAATAATAATAATAATAATAATAATAATAATAATAATAATAATAATAATAATAATAATAATAATAATAATAATAATAATAATAATAATAATAATAATAATAATAATAATAATAATAATAATAATAATAATAATAATAATAATAATAATAATAATAATAATAATAATTAATAATAATAATAATAATAATAATAATAATAATAATAATAATAATAATAATAATAATAATAATAATAATAATAATAATAATAATAATAATAATAATAATAATAATAATAATAATAATAATAATAATAATAATAATAATAATAATAATAATAATAATAATAATAATAATAATAATAATAATAATAATAATAATAATAATAATAATAATAATAATAATAATAATAATAATAATAATAATAATAATAATAATAATAATAATAATAATAATAATAATAATAATAATAATAATAATAATAATAATAATAATAATAATAATAATAATAATAATAATAATAATAATAATAATAATAATAATAATAATAATAATAATAATAATAATAATAATAATAATAATAATAATAATAATAATAATAATAATAATAATAATAATAATAATAATAATAAATAATAATAATAATAATAAATAATAATAATAATAATAATAATAATAATAATAATAATAATAATAATAATAATAATAATAATAAATAATAATAATAATAATAATAATAATAATAATAATAATAATAATAATAATAATAATAATAATAATAATAATAATAATAATAATAATAATAATAATAATAATAATAATAATAATAATAATAATAATAATAATAATAATAATAATAATAATAATAATAATAATAATAATAATAATAATAATAATAATAATAATAATAATAATAATAATAATAATAATAATAATAATAATAATAAATAATAATAATAATAATAATAATAATAATAATAATAATAATAATAATAATAATAAATAATAATAATAATAATAATAATAATAATAATAATAATAATAATAATAATAATAATAATAATAATAATAATAATAATAATAATAATAATAATAATAATAATAATAATAATAATAATAATAATAATAATAATAATAATAATAATAAATAATAATAATAATAATAATAATAATAATAATAATAATAATAATAATAATAATAATAATAATAATAATAATAATAATAATAATAATAATAATAATAATAATAATAATAATAATAATAATAATAATAATAATAATAATAATAATAATAATAATAATAATAATAATAATAATAATAATAATAATAATAATAACAATAATAATAACAATAATAATAATAATAATAATAATAATAATAATAATAATAATAATAATAATAATAATAATAATAATAATAATAATAATAATAATAATAATAATAATAATAATAATAATAATAATAATAATAATAATAATAATAATAATAATAATAATAATAATAAATAATAATAATAATAATAATAATAATAATAATAATAATAATAATAATAATAATAATAATAATAATAATAATAATAATAATAATAATAATAATAATAATAATAATAATAATAATAATAATAATAATAATAATAATAATAATAATAATAATAATAATAATAATAATAATAATAATAATAATAATAATAATAATAATAATAATAATAATAATAATAATAATAATAATAATAATAATAATAATAATAATAATAATAATAATAATAATAATAATAATAATAATAATAATAATAATAATAATAATAATAATAATAATAATAATAATTAATAATAATAATAATAATAATAATAATAATAATAATAATAATAATAATAATAATAATAATAAATAATAATAATAATAATAATAATAATAATAATAATAATAATAATAATAATAATAATAATAATAATAATAATAATAATAATAATAATAATAATAATAATAATAATAATAATAATAAATAATAATAATAATAATAATAATAATAATAATAATAATAATAATAATAATAATAATAATAATAAATAATAATAATAATAATAATAATAATAATAATAATAATAATAATAATAATAATAATAATAATAATAATAATAATAATAATAATAATAATAATAATAATAATAATAATAATAATAATCAATAATAATAATAATAATAATAATAATAATAATAATAATAATAATAATAATAATAATAATAATAATAATAATAATAATAATAATAATAATAATAATAATAATAATAATAATAATAATAATAATAATAATAATAATAATAATAATAATAATAATAATAATAATAATAATAATAATAATAATAATAATAATAATAATAATAACTAAATAATAATAATAATAATAATAATAATAATAATAATAATAATAATAATAATAATAATAATAATAATAATAATAATAAATAATAATAATAATAATAATAATAATAATAATAATAATAATAATAATAATAATAATTAATAATAATAATAATAATAATAATAATAATTAATAATAATAATAATAATAATAATAATAATAATAATAAATAATAATAATAATAATAATAATAATAATAATAATAATAATAATAATAATAATAATAATAATAATAATAATAATAATAATAATAATAATAATAATAATAATAATAATAATAATAATAATAATAATAATAATAATAATAATAATAATAATAATAATAATAATAATAATAATAATAATAATAATAATAATAATAATAATAATAATAATAATAATTAATAATAATAATAATAATCAATAATAATAATAATAATAATAATAATAATAATAAATAATAATAATAATAATAATAATAATAATAATAATAAATAATAATAATAATAATAATAATAATAATAATAATAAATAATAATAATAATAATAATAATAATAATAATAATAATAATAATAATAATAATAATAATAATAATAATAATAATAATAATAATAATAATAATAAATAATAATAATAATAATAATAATAATAATAATAATAATAATAATAATAATAAATAATAATAATAATAATAATAATAATAATAATAATAATAAATAATAATAATAATAATAATAATAATAAATAATAATAATAATAATAATAATAATAATAATAATAATAATAATAATAATAATAATAATAATAATAATAATAATAATAATAATAATAATAATAATAATAATAATAATAATAATAATAATAATAATAATAATAATAATAATAATAATAATAATTAATAATAATAATAATAATAATAATAATAATAAATAATAATAATAATAATAATAATAATAATAATAATAATAATAATAATAATAATAATAATAATATATAATAATAATAATTAATATATAACATATAATAATAATAATACTATAATAATAACATGTAATAATATATAAACATATAATAATAATTAATATATAATAATAACATGTAATAATATATAACATATAATAATAATAATATATAGTAATAATAACATATAATAATAATATATAACAATAATATATAATAATAATAATTATAGCTAATTACAAGCTAAGTTAACATACATAAAAAGTTTACTCACCAAATCTTCCACGTTAGGAATACTCCTTTTAACTGCATCTAAAATATTTAGTTTTAAATATTGAAGGTCTAGATAGTTCTCCTGACTTTTTATATGTTTTAATTTTGAACCTTTTGTATCTTCCGATTTGCCAAACAGACCTCTTTTTTCAGCTGTTTTGTATCAGATACTTTGCATTAAGTCGAGTTATACTTTTACGCTGCAAAAGAGAAAGAAAACATCCTGACTCTTGTGATTTAATACAATTGTCTTGATTTTTGCAAAGGTCTGGTAAATCAACGCATATAAATTCGTCGATATCTGGAAGCTTTATTTTTTTCTCTTTCGTCACATTCGAGGTCAAATTGTTTCTCAGTTAAGTGAGTTAAATCAGGTATTGGGATCTGATGAGATTTTTTTTCCAATGAAACTTTTAGTTTTCTTGGAGAATTCGCATTCATAGCAGCTGAAGGTACATTTGCCAGTTCTGCTTCTTCGATGGCTTCCATTTTTTTTTTCTCAATATATGCGTCACAGTGTTTTTTAAGCGATGTCTTATTTATTATATCCAACATATATTGTATCATTTTATTGTTCTCAATACTTACTACAGAATGGGTTTGATAAAGAATAAATTGGATTTGCGATCGGGACATGGCCATGCGTAAAGTAAGTAACTGCTCCTCTAAAATTAGAGAAACTCGTTGTTTTCCATTATCGCTAATAGAAGACTCTGTTAGTATTTCGAGCATTCCTAAGTCTCCGCCTCTAGAACATATTAAGTCAATTGGATCTGAAATTGCACTGAACGAATTGGGTGGATTTGCAAATATTCCGACAACTGTACGAAATCTATTAGATTCTAAAGGAAACGATGTAAAATTCTCAGCAAATAAACGAATATTACTTATATTGAGATCTTCCATGTATTTTCTGAATATTTTTAAATTGATTCCAGAGCCATAAACATAAAAATTATTGATTCGATTTACAGAATGAAATAAAGCTGCTAAATAAGCTGTTGATCGCGGTGAATCTATGTGCGTTTGCAGGATGTCACCACTAAGATCAAAAAAATTTAGTAATCTTGACATTACAGCTGGTCCTAGTGAGAATGTACGATCCTAAAAAAGAAATCATATAAATATATTGTGAGTTTACTTAAACCGTAATTTTGAAATATTAAACATGATTAAATGAATAAATATTGTTACGGAAATAAAAATGCCTAAATTTTTTATAATTTAAGGCGATTAGCTGAATCTTCTTATTAGGCAGAATTTTTGTTTAATTCTTTTAAATTTATTATTATATATATATTTTTTTAACAATTTATTAAAAAATTGTATCTTCGTCAAAGTGGATAACAATTAATTTATCGAATTTTAAAACTTAGAATGTAATAAATTGAGCCCCATAGCGAGGGACTAAATATAAATAGATTGTGGCATTTATTTTATTTACATAAAATTATCGCTCATCTTTGATCAAACCTATTTTTCTCAAACGGATATGGTCAGTGTCATTCATGATAGAATGGGCTAATGAGTTTGTGTGAACTTCATCTACCTTCTTCAGATACGTTTCATTAAAACTCGCGATTGTCTTTTTAACTACGAGCACTTTTAGGTCCTTATGGATGTTCAAATTCTTTATGTTCCAAGTGGGATTTGTTATTAGTCTCAAAATTTTATTTTAGCGCCTTAGAATCCGTTCAATGCTTGAAGCTGAGTCAGTGCCCTATAGCTGTACTCCGTATAATGAGATTAGTTTCAAAATCGCATTATAAAGTAGGGGCTAACAGTTCTGTTGAAATTGCCAAAGTTTCTTTAGTATCCAATGCAAACCATAGCTGATATAGAGCGGACACTCGATAAACTCTCGTAACTGTTACGTTTTAATCATTTTAGAGTAAAATAAATGACACGAAGTTGTTGTTTTACTTTATACAGTGTGTTTATTTACACAATTAACTTTATGCAGTACTTATTTAACTTCCACTTAATATAAAAATTACTCAACCATTTTTTCTAACGTCTTAACACGACTTTATTCTTTGACTGTTTAATTATTACTAACTGACTAAGCATAATGTGGCATAAATTAACATTAGTTCCGAATGTTTGAGTATATTACACAACCTTCTATTCAGCTACGTAAACTTTAACGTAAAATTTTATTACCCAAAATTAAATTGGTAGCACAGTTCAACTAAATACAGCCCTGGAAGCGATTTCGTAGCCTTAACACAAACCAATAGAATAACTTCCATAATAAAGTTTATGGCTTATAATATTGGTACATTTTTTAGGCGTTTATATTTTCTTAGCATTGCCACTCGCGTATGTCTGTTGCTCTAGAATAGGCCTCTCATCATTCTTTACATATTTCGCCAGCCTTTCTATATGTACGACTTTCTTTTTTGATCGCTGGTTATTTTTTTTGTTTTCTCTTGAGATCAGCACTCAGGGGAAAATAGATTGTGGGAAGGAGGATAGATAGAGTAGTGTCTATGGACGTTCGATTTAATTTTACTCACGTCGTAAGTAGCAGGAAAGACATTCGAAGGAAGATTGTTCCACATACGAACAGTGCGACCAACGAACGAATTCTCCCTATAATACGTTGTGCGATTTACTGGACAATCAACTACAAAGGGATAAGTTCTACGAGAAATACGAGTACTACGTAAGAATATATGATTACTAGGAATTAGTTCCTTAATTTCGTCAGAGCACATTCCGTTATACTTTATGATAAAATTTTCAAAGTATGGAGATTTGTTTGATAAGGCTTCGTGCTCACCTAAACGTAGGTAAACATCTGCTGCAAGGTCTGATAATCGCAACTGTTCAATCCCTTCAGCAGCAATTGGTATTTCATCTGCTGATGACAAATCTGTTGCTGGTTCTCAAGCTGGTCCTGCCTGTCGGTCTACTACTATCCTTTAGATTTACATGTAACATCTGCCGTACTCGCTCGCAATGTAGACCACCAGATAACGCCGTTGGGTTAAAGGCAATCATCACCTAATTATCTACTTCCTAATGATACTTTCCGTATTAATAAGCCTAATAATCCAATTGAATTAAAAGTTATTTCTCGTAAAGACAATATTTGCTGCGCGTTTTGCTGCTGAAACCACAACTGATGCTGTTAAGCAATATATTATTCAAAAGCTTGGTTATGAAATCGAGGTGAATGTTTTTAAATTTAGCTACGCTGAAAAAAGAAATAAGGCTTCTTTTAAAATTATTGTTCCTGATGAAAACATTCAAACAATTGTTAACTCCAGTTTTTGGCCTAAGGCTATTATACATGAGTATGTTTTTAGAAACAGCTCTCGGTCTGATATTGCGCAGTTATCTACGCAAAACACTGTGTCAAAAAACAAGGAATCCTTTTTAAACTTTATCCAATAAACATTTGGTACCAAAATGCGCGCGGGCTTAATACGAAATTAACTTCCGTTTTTGCTGATAGTTTTGAGTATTCCCACAATATAATTGCATTCACAAAAACCTGGTTAAATAATAGAAGAAATATTTTTAATTCTGAAATTTTATTCCCGAGGTATTAAATTTTTAGATATGATCGACTACATAAAGGTGGAGTTGGCCTTCTTATTGCTGTACTTGATACTCTTCCTTGTGAGCATATGACTATTCCTTCTAGTGAGGATACTGAGTTTATTGTCGTAAAAATTAAACTTTGCACTACACATCTTTATATTACATGCTCATATATACCACCCAACTCTCCAGCAGAAATTTAAAACAACCATTATTCGGAAATAATATTTGTTCTAGATCAATCTAGACCATATGACTCATTTATTGCACTTGGAGATTTCAATCTACCTGATATACTGTGGAACAAACCTCTTGATCTCAGCTACCTGATTCCTCTGGGAATAAATGATGCTTGCTGGTGTTCTTTTTCAAATTAATTACATCACCAATACATATGACAAGCTTTTGGATTTAGTTTTTGTTAACCAGCCTTCGGATATAAATCTTTTGAACTTGTCTCCCTTTACGTATCCCGAAGATTGTTATCATCCTTTATACAGTTAGATATGTTTCCTTCAACTTACACCACTCCACTGAAAACAAATAGTAAACAACGTAAAAAAGTTTTATGCTTTTCTCGAGCGAACTGCTCAAAATTAAATTCCTTACTATCCAGTGCTGATTGGCATTCTATTATTTCCGGTGATAACTTGATATATAATATAGTATTGAATTTTTATGGAGTTTTACATCACTGCATTTCTGAAGCGGTGGCCAAAAATTTTGTTCGAAGTAGTAGGGCACCACCGTGGAGTAATGCATTTTTATCGAATATAAAAAATAGGAAAAATAAACTATGCAAAATATATAAGTTTTCTGGCTCTCATGCTGATTTTATAAATTACTGCTTTTTACGATCCGAATATATTACCGCTAAAAAATTTGCATACGACAGTTATTTAAACAGAATGAAAAGAAAAATGAAAATTAACCCCAAAGCATTTTACAACTTTATTAACTCTAAACGCCGTGCTAATGCTTATGCTACATACTTGAAATTTGGATCTCGCTGTGCTGTGGATGAGATATCTGTTAGTAACATATTTGCGGATTTTTATGCTACTACGTACTCTAATAAATAATTTGACAAACAGACCGCTTATCGTAATAATATTGTTTACACATCAAACATACATTTTTCTTCAATCGGTACCGAGACAGTTTTATCAAACTTAAGATCATTGCTGAGTTCTTGTTATCCTGGTCTTGACGGAATATCTAACCGTATCCTTAAAAACTGCTCTGAACTTCTTTGTAGTCCTCTTACTTTAATTTTCAATAAGTCCCTTGAAATGGGTTACTTACCTTCGATTCGGAAAAAAATCATTCATTAACCTTTATTTAAAAATGGAAGCGATTTTGAAGTTTCGAATTATCGAGGAATCGCCAAGCTAAACGCAATACCAAAACTTTTAGAAAAGATTTTAACCGATAGCGTTTGTCATCAAGTTTCATCCCGTTTATCTCCATGTCAACATGGTATATAAATTATGGTTTTATTCATTCTAAGCAAACAGATGTTATCTATACCGACTTCATTAAAGCCTTTGATAAAGTTAACCATGACATTTTACTTTTTAAACTTTCATGCATGGGATTTAGCAACAATTCAATTCGGTGGCTTAATTCGTATCTTTCTGGCAGAACTCATCAAGTAAAATTTAAAAATGCCGATTCTAAGATTATTAACGTCCCTTCTGAAGTACCACAAGGCAGTCATTTGGGTCCTGTATAGTTTACATTATTTAACAACGAACTACCATCTGTAATTTGTAATTCGAATGTTCTTATGTATGCGGATGACGTCAAACTTTTTGATTTCTTTAATAATATTTTTGGCCAATCATCCTGGCAGACTGACATCGAATATTTTTCTCAATGGTGTGATATCAATTTATTGGAAATAAATATCGGAAAATGTAAACATATGTCATTTTATCGTTCACAAAAGCTTGATACTTCTTACCACTTCAAAGGAACTACTCTGGAAAGGGTTTCTATTATAAATGATCTTGGAATTTTGTTGGATTATAAATTAATATTTTGTAATCATATGTTTATTATGGTTAATAAGGCTAATGGAGTATTAGGATTTATGAAGCGTTGGTCAAAGGAATTTTCTGATTCATATATCACGAAGAAGTTATATACATCTTTGGTTCGACCGATTCTAGAATATGGATCTATTATATGGTACCCTTATTATTGCACATATTCTAACATTATTGAATCGTGCAGAAACAGTTTCTCCTCTTTTGTCTGAGAGGACTTAGATGGAACTCATATATACTTCATATGAAAGCAGACTTGCTCTTATTAAGCTACCTACTTTAAAAAGCCGTAGAACAATGGTAAGTTTTTCATTTCTATTAAATTTAATACGTGGTGACGTTGACTCCGAATTTCTTCTAAACAAAATAATTTTTAAGGTTCCAGTTAGACCTTCTCGCAATTTGCAGTTAATAAATTTAAAATATCACATATCTGTTTATACTAATTAATGACTCTTTTCGTCAGACTATTTAAATTAATTATATTGTATTTGAATTAATAATTTTCATTTGGTAAACATTTTGTATTTAATTTTAACTATATTATATTATATTAATAAAATTTTGAAAAGAAAAATAATATTCTATTTAAATTAATTATATTGTATTTGAATTAATAATTTTCATTTGGTAAACATTTTGTATTTAATTTTAACTATATTACCTTAGTCTGTAAGGAATTAATTTGCCATAGACCAAATAAATAATACCGATAGAACAATGAAACACACGCCACATTGCGACGATGCTCTAATGAATCGATAGAGTTGGTTACCGTCACTAATAAGAACCTTTGCCTTCTCCTGTACGTGGTCGAGAAGCTCCAAAATAGACTTTGAAGCACCGGCCCGTACATGAAAATGTATTCCAATTTGGGTCGGATATAGGTCTTGTAAATATTAAGGAGATTAGATGGAGTGAAGTAATTCCTGTACCTTTTTAAAAAACCTAAGCACTTGAATTCTTCTTTCGACACTCGAAATATGTGATCATTCCAACGACCGTCACGGTGAATTCTCATGCCCAGAACATCAAGAGCATCTGATTCCTCAATATCTACATTACTCATGGACACAGATGACAACACACCACCACGTCTGTATGTGAGAAAACAACATTGCTGAGAAAACGACCCTGTTCGCGCGACCCCACTCAGAGATTTTCGCCATGTCGCTTTTAAGCGTTCATATTCAGCCTTTTCGTCACAATCTCCAAAAGGCTCAGCCTACGATCAAAAGAATGTGAACGACAAATGTTGCTGTTATCTGCAAAAGAGTAGATAGGATTAGAAGTAAGAAAAAGAAAGTCGTTAATAAATATTAGAAATAGAGTTGGAGAAAGAACAGAGCCTTGCGGTAACCCTGAATTTAACCTGAACTCGTCGGATGAAATCCCATCTATAACCAGCCAGAATCTGTCAAACGCTTTGGAAATATGAAGGGCCACAATCTTACTCCAAATCCATGAATGGTCCTATTCCACCTTTCTGAGAGTAAAGCCAGCAGGACACCAGCGGAAGGATACTCGATATGGAGTCGGAAAGAGAGTCAAAGTCAGATACGGTAACCTCCCTTACCGCGTTTGGGATTCTATACAGGAACCTGAAATGCAAAAGATATGCCCTGAAACAACCGTCCTTCAGATGCGGACGACAAGGAAGTGGGTTGCTGCTGATTATTCAGTAAACAGTGTTATACATTCGCTACTGAATAATCTAACAACAACCTCTCCAAGCGGTTCGCACCTAAAAGTTTAGTAAGGAATAGAGGAAAAGAGGGAAAACAAACACACTGATGGTATGGGATATAATACTAGTTCCAATATTGCCTGTCTTTATTTTCAATTTGCCCATTTATTTAGGTGTCGGGTGTGTGTCTACTTTTGTACGCTAGCGTTTGCCCGTTTACTTCACTTTTACAAACTTTTTTGTTATTTGTTTTAATATTAATATTTGTTTTGCTTGTTCTAATATTGACATTGTTGTTTTGAGTTTTGTTTTTCGACTTATTATTGCTATTATGTTATTTCTTCTTAACTTAGTTTGTTTTATTACTATGCTGGTCACTTTGCTGTTGTATTAGTTATTATTATTCTACCTCAATTTTCTTTTGTAAATTATTTCATCAAGTATTGTGGTAATTTTTGTTTTGTTGTAAATTTTATTGATGTGTTACTCCTCATAAAAATTATGATTATGTTATTGTTGTTAAAATTAAAATCATATTTTTTCGTCAAATGATGTGCATATATTTAGTATATATTTTTTTAATGTTATGATTGTTATTGATTTTTTTTCCTTTTTCAGCGTACACTTATTTTTGTTGTTTTTTTGTTTGTATTTATTTTAATATTAGATATGTAGTATTTATAGCTTATAATTAAAAAAAAGGAAAACAATAGACATTGTGCACGGACATGATAAACACGTATGAACTATACGAAAGACAGAACACTATTGACAACATAGTTTAGCCAACATAATTTAGCCTTTTGATTACTTTGTAATTGTTAATTTGTAGCTTGGGAGATAATATTATCTTCCGCTATGAGCCGTGGAGTAGAATTAGTTGTATATCTGGCTTTCATTCTATAGCTGATTATTTTTATACGTTCACTGAGACTTTGCTGTTTTCCAAACTCCAAGACACCAGGCAGTTTTGCTCAGTCCCAAAAATAATCTTTGCAGTTGATCTAAATGTTGAATAATGGCAATTGTATTCGTCTTTTGATTGTATATGGAATACGCTTCCGGCCATTTGCTGAAATGATCCATCACGACAAGATTACAGAAAAAGGGCCTGCTACGTCCATCGCTATCCTCTCGAAGGGTGCTCCCGATTCATACTTGTTGCAGTTGGCCTCTCCTTCTTCTTACTGTACACTGCAATACACTGGGAACAGTTACACTGGGAACAGTTACACTGGGAACAGTTTGCTATCTAATCTGCCTCTGCTTGCTAACATCCAGTCCAATAAAAATGTTGTTTTAGTTTTTTAAAAGTCTTAGTCACACCAGGTGTCCTCTGCTAGGTCATTTATGGAACTCATATAAAACTTCATTCATTTTGGAGGAAGCACCACTATTAGGTTGGATAAAGTTTTGCCATCTGCATTTTCCCAATGCCGATATAATCACCCATCAAAAGAGTTCAAGCTGCACCGGTGAGCCACATAAGCTTTTGTTAGGACCTTCTGCTAACATTTCATTGCGGGAAAGCGGCCTTCCTTGGCTGCTATAATCTTTGTCAATCATTGCACTCTTGACCAGACTTCGTTTGCATCTGTCTGTGTTAGCCGGATATCGTATGGATTCTTTATTTTCAGCCTTCACACAATATTGGCATTCCAAATTACAAAGTCGCCATGTGAGAGTGTAGGCATTTTCGTGTTTTATGCCTCATCTATGTTCAATGTTGAAGTCACAAATCCGGTAGCTGTCCTCCAAGGTTTTTTAATTACAACAGCCATCTCAGAGAGGAATGGTCAGTCTTTAGCAGAAAATGTTAGCCATATAGGTATGTTACTTATAGTAATGATTTATGCATTCAGGTAGTGTTTGTAGTTCCGTTCTGGCTTCGACAGCGTGCGGCGATAGTAGCCTACAACTTTTTCTGCACCAGTAACTAGCTGTGGACTGGATACACCAACATCGTTGCTGCACACAAAAGACTTTAATGCCTGGAACGCCTTTTCGTGTACGTACCCCAATGGTACACCTTAAATTTTTTGGTGAGCTCGTGCAATCATGATGCCCCGCTCGCAAAGTTAGGCACAAAGCTTCCGTAATATGTACAGTGTCCCATAAAGCTACATAATTCATGAAGATTCTGGTGAAGAGGCTAGTCCATTACTGCTCGAATTTTATCTTAATCTGTGGAAATGCCATCTGACGTAACAAGAAGTCCCAAGTATTTCACTAGCTTTCGGAATAGTGAACAGTTCTTTACGCTTAGTTTGAGTCCAGCCGTTGATATTTGTTGTAGAAATTCTGCCTGGTATTTGAGGTGTTCATCACTATTATGTCATCAAGGTACAGTAGTCAAGTCTTCCAATGTAGTTCCTTTAACACGCGCTTCATAAGTCGCTCAAACGTGGCCAGTGGACTGGTTTAAGCTGCCATAGGCGACCATTTGCACTGAAAGCTTATCTTTGTCTACTATCTCTACCTACAAATACCCACCTTGTAGGTCTAATGTTGAAAACAAGTTTGTTCCAGCTAGAGTGCCCAGGGTGTCGTCAATTCTTGACAGCGGGTAGCTATCCTTTTTAGTGATATCGTTCAGCTTCCTGTAGCCTACGCAGAATCTTGTGCTGCCATCTTTTACTTAAACTAAGACTATAGGTGAGCTCGATGATGGCACGATTACACCGCTCTTCTGTATTTCATTAACCAGCTTCTTCACCTCATTACGCTTCGCCAAAGGTAAACTTCTGGTTGCCTGTTTTATCGGTCTCGCTTCGCTTGCATTAATTTAATATCTGACTATACCACAGCTGTTCTACCTTGATAGTTATTTTCCGTGGAGAAAACGCAGCCTTGATTCTTTACCAGCATTTTGGCTTTATTTCATTCGTTAGCTGCTACTCCGGCTACCCATTTCTCTACATTTTCATCAAACAGCTGCTAGTGCTTGGATGATATATTGGCAGGTTCGGGCAATTGTTCGCTATTTATTATCGCCTCTACCAGAGCATATTTGCCTACCTCGGAGTTTTGACAATCGAAATTTTGGTGGCCTGATAGATTGATCAGTCGCACTGTTTACTTGACTTAGTGAGGGCTTTTGCTGATAACAATTTCGTCTTAATACCTGCTTAATTTCTACTACGCACAAGCGGTTGACCACTCAATCTCCATTCATACGCGCCCATATCAACAATCGAGTCTGAGGTAGTAATTTTTGTCGTCTGACAGCAACTATTTTTACGTGCACTTGATTTTCATATCCCACGTCAAGAAGTATATCTATATTACGCCAACTCATCACCTGTTGCCCTATACTAAAATTGATGTCATCAACTATCATAAAATCGGAACCAATGATAACCTCGTATACAATATCGGCGATAATAAAAACATGGCTTACACTGATGTTGGCTATAGTCATCTTCATCTCGTTCCGATTTGAGTTTTTTTCGTAGACGGTGGCAGACTCCCCAGCAGCTGTCCGTAGTCTGATATTGTTAACTTTGTCGCACTTTCCCTTCGCTATACTAGGCCTGTGTCGCTCCGGTGTCTATAGTGAAGTAATGTTAATGTACCCGCACGATGTGAGATTGCCGTTCGTTTGCTGCATCACTGATATAGGGATTGTGGTGCACTTTGTGTGGGAGCTGGCTCGTTTTAATTTAATGGAGACTTTTTTGTTGCTTGTTGGTAGTTCACCCGTTTATTATTTCCCAGTGGTGAAACGGATCATGTTTCCACAGTTAAAACATTTCAATTTTGACTTCTACTTAGCTAAGAGCCACTTTATCACCTCCTCTATTTTGTTGATTTCATCCTCTTTTTTTGCCACACATTTCCATATTGCGCACCTAGTGTATTTGTTGATTTGATATCATGCGAGAGGTCTTCTACGCTAGTGCGAACGCGACAATATCCGCAAAGGTCATCTTTTGTGTAGCACATATCGCGATGCCGTTGAGGAATGCTTCGATCTTCAATGATCTACCAGTGGGTGATTGTCCTCTGGCTGTTAAGCAGCACCAACCTTGTAGCGACTCATTACCTTTTTGTTTTCGACACTTTAACTCCATACGGTAAAAATCTCGTTTGTGCTCTCCACCAAATTTACGCTGTAGCGCCACGGTTAAGTCGTTGTAATTGTTTCTGCAGCTGGCTGGCATTGTTTCTAAACTTTCTGCTGCAGCATCTTTTAAAGCCAAAATTAATTCTAGAGCATTGTCTTTATCATTACACCCATTTCTACTGGCTACGGTATCTACGATACGCACTGGTTCCGGTCATTAGCACTGGAGACTGTTAATTTTCTACTTAATTACAATAAACTTTTCGTCAACAGTCTTTTCTAAATTTACAACTAACAGTGTTGCACTAGACGACTCCTCAAATTCGCTTTCCATTTTTGCCAAAAATTCTGATTTTCAGCTCTAGAAGTTTCTTTTACCTGGACCAAATGCTTCTTGTTATCAGCTCTAGAATTTTCACGTACCTCGGCCAAAAGCTTTTAGTTATCCGCTATAGTGTTTCTGTTAGAAGAGTCATCAATTTTTTTCTCAATACTTAACAGAAAGCTCTGATTCTGTTTCTCTGATCTGTTTCATTTTGGCAGCCAGTAGTGTCTTTATGTCCAAGCTGCTTGTGGTTGCAACGCCACTCATCGCAGGTTCATTCTTATCATCAAATTCATGAGTATCAATGTTTATTCCGCACCTCTGAAATTCCTGTAATAGACGGTTTTGAAATTCGGTTTTATTGCCAGTTGTTGAAAGCTAAAATAATGCCATCTTGCCTTTTCCACTTTTTATTTATTTAATTATTTTATTTTTATTTTATATACGCTCTTCTGACACCTATGTTACGTTTTCACCTTTTTCAAATGTCTGAGTTCTTTTATATTGCGTAGAATAAACTAAAACAATAATAATAAATTTGTTTTTTACTTTACCATATACATACAGTCTTTTTATTCCCACAATTAACTTTATACAGTAACTTATTTAACTTGCTTTAACACACCCTTCGAAGTTAGTACCACCTTGATCAAAAAGTTCCCGGAGTTGGCGGACCCATCGTTCCGATTTGAGTTTTTTTTTTTTGTTAAGTTGGTATATCTGTTGTTGATATTCCCGCTAAGTGTTAGCGTCATAGCTTAAGATTTGCAAAAGCTACATACATAGCCTAGAGTACATCTATCGCCAAAAAGATTTTTTAAATTTTAGAAATGGATTAAAATTTGCAACAACGAACTTGTATTAAATTTTGCGTAAAAAACGGATTTAATGGTGCGCGAAGGTTGGAAATATTGGAAAAGTGTTTCGACAACGATTCTCTAAAGAAAACGGCCGTTTACCAGTAGCACGAGCGGTTCAAAAGTGGTCGTGAGTCAATAGAAGATGATGAAAGCAGTGGCAAACCATCGACATCGAAAAACGGCGAAAATATTGATAAGGTAAATGAAACGTTTCTCAATAACCGCAAATTAACCATCAGAGAGATTGCAGAGGACTTGAATATTGCCTATGGATCCGTCCAAGACATTTGCAGCACATTTGGTGCCAATTTCATGCAATTTCATGCAAAAAGGAGACCGTGTTGAGGTCACAAAAGACATGATTTGCGAGGCTGAATCCGATCCAACATTCATCAAAAAGATCATTAGTGGAGACGAGACGTGGGTTTATAAATACGAAACGCAGAAAACTCGTGGATTTGCCATCATTGTTCGAAATTTTTTAACGAAAAATGCGGCAAATACCATCCAACAGCCACCGAATTCACCAGATTTGGCTCCCTGTGACTTCTTTATGTTCAATCGAGTTAAAAAACCATTACGGGGAACGATTTTCCGCAGCCGAGAGGAAATAATGGCATACCGAAAACCGAATGAAAAAATGCTCCGAGAATTGGATCAATCGCTGGCATAAGTGTGTTGCAGTCGGTGGGGATTACTCTGAAGGGGACAATATAGATTTAGATGAATAAATTTGTATTTTTAATTTTCTGAAAAAAATTCAGGGGACTTTATAGCATACAAAATTTACTATTATTTTTTTTAAACCAAATGGTTTTATTTCAGAAACTTTTTTTAACAAATCAAAATCTCTTTAGGTATAAAACCAATGTTTTGAATAACTCTTCTTATTATAGTTAAAAAACTATATTTTTTCGAACGAAATAAGTATAGCGGGCTTATAATCTTGTATCTAGTTGTGACATAATTGGATATAATGCGATTATTCAATTGAATAATGGCAATTGCATTGACATAGATTTGACTAGATTTCATAACGTTCAGGGCGACATATTTGTTATTTTTTAAGAATGCATGTCCTCACGCATTTGCAGTGAGGATAATCACAAGCTTTTGTCGAAACACCATTACATCCACAGAAAATTACTCTTTGGTGCGCTTTATGGGCTGGCGGAGTCATTGGACCATATGTCTTCACAAAAGATGAGAATCAGAATATTACTGTTAATAGTGAACGGTATAGGACAAGATTAGAAATTTTTTTGCATGTCCATTAGTTGGCATTAATCTCGCTGACATGTGGTTCCAATAGGGCGCTACAAGTGATTTACTCAAAGAAACTTTCTATAAAAGAATAATTTCACGTAATGTGACTTAACTCCCTTGGATTATTTTCTTTTGGATTATGTAAAGTCACTTGCCTACGTTGATAAGCCAGAGACATTTGGCATATACAGTCGCATATGCTGCGAAAAGTTTGTGAAAATTGATGTTCCTGATTGCGCCTTGTTCGCGCCAGCTGTGGCAGCCATATTTAAACATTAATGTCTATTCAAGAAATGCATTATATTATATATATATGTATATACACATATAATATATATATGTATATCATGAATATTATTAATTCATTAACATTAATATCATTATCTAAACTTGTTTAGCAGTATAAAAGCACCCGATGTAAGTTTTTTTTTATATGGCACAATTTCGCGTATGTATTCACAATATTTAGATGTTATAAACAAATCAGTTATGTACAAATAAAATTAGTATGTGTGGGAACCCTATTCGCAGTCTACAACATCGGAAACAACGCAAGAAAAACTGGTGGAGATAAAGGGGGAAATTCGTACCTTGTGGTATGACACGCAAACGTCTCATTCTTATCCTTGAGCACGGTTCCGATCGTTCAACCCTTGAGAAACCAAACCCTGCGACGAGACTGGTGTTCTATCAGCCTAAGGTAGCCAGCCTACATATGGTGACAAGGTTCAGGTCGTCAACCTAGGCGTTCTACCACCGGCTATCGTCTGGAGCTATGCGAAATTGCACCAAATTCAGACAGCAGTCCTGGACACAATTGTGGAGCTCAAAAAGGGATCACTGAGACCACAATCTGCAGGCTGTACCTTTAAGCTGGGGTATCTTATTTTTAACCCCTTATTGCTCGACGGTACTTACAAGTACCATTACTTATTTTTTTGTCTTATTTATTATACAGGTGGAATTTTGCGATGTATGATCATCAGTTCTATAAAGTACCGAATTTTCCTCCAATAACAATAAAATTTTGTTGCTTTTTTTACTCCTGCTGTTCATAAGATCAGTTATCCTTCAACAGTTCTAGTGTTTAAAGGTGCTTTTGGATTACGAGTTTTCGCCTTAATTTCAATATGGTTTAAAATTGGAAAAGTGTTGACTTGAATTTTTTACTTTAATACATATAAAAATGCTACATATACAAACGATAATAACACACATTTGGTTTCTAAAAAAGCTAAATATAATCAAGAGCTAATTGCTCTCGTTAACTCTGAGTACCAGGACTATTTTATATTCTCTCCGGCTTGGAAAAAATATTAAACTTTTTTCTTGAGGTTAAATCATGTCAAAAGCAAGAACTCTATATAAAAAAGTAATAGTTTTTACATGATAAAGGGTTTTGGGCACTCAGTAGAGTAGATGAGGGAATATGTTCCCGCAATCTAACCTTAGGCTGATGCTCTGCTCAAAATAGAGTCGAAAAAAGAGGTTCCAAAAATGCACGACAACAAAAAAAGCACCAAAGAATACGCACCCAGAGGGACTAAGCCTACCCGCTTTGGTTCGAAAAGGAGCCCAAAAGGCCGAAAATAGTGCAACCAAGTTTTGTGCTTCAGGGCAAAGGACCCACTAAGGACCCCGATATATAAATATATATATATATATATATATATATATATATATATATATATATATCTATATATATATATATATTAATTTTGTAGCATTCCATGAAGTAACACGGGGACTTCTCTCAGTCAGTGAGGTGCACCCGATTCTATTTGTAGACTCCTTGAAAGGGACCTACAGTTTAACGCCACCTCCAAATGGCAAATGTATTAAAGAAATTTTCAATAGTATTAATACTCATAACCAGTTACTAGCTAATGTTATGAGGTGATACCGCTGTTGAAAACCCTTTTTCCTTTTTCAGATGGTCTGGCCTAATATTGAATCGAGGACCTTCTAGTTAGTAGGCGGGTGTCTTACCTATTGCTACTTGATTGTAAAATCTGTAAAGTATGCTACAAGATAAAAAAAGATCGTTCTGTGTTTTTATAGAATATGCCCATTCAAAATTAATTTTTAAAGATGGAAATTAAAAAGTTAAGGAGAAACTAAAAAAGTTTAAAGACTAAAATAACACAGCGTGACAAATATGAACGAAGTTGAAATACCTGGGAAATGATACTACTTTTCCGATGCGTGCTGTCGAGTAGAACAAGGATCTGTTTTTAGAATTCTCAAAACACCTCAAAAATCTCGAGTTACGGGTAAAAACATGTTTTTCAGTCTTTCATGCACTTATAAGCTAATACCTTAGCTGAGTAAGTTTCTTTTCGGATTTTGAAAGAAGAGAAATGAACCTTTTAAATAATATATATGTATGTCGTTTAAGTAGCCTTGAAGAATCTAGGTGTACTCTCAAGCAAACACATTTTTCATAAAATTTTTTAAGATTAGATGCGTTTTTGTGTACTATTTTATGCCAGAACCGTACTATTTATAAACTAATTAAGGAATTATATAACCTATGAATAAAATTAACCCTACGGTTTAGATATCCATTGGAAATTGACGGAGTTATAAAATTCTTTCATAATGCAACTCATGAAAAAATCAAATATATATGTATATATATATATATATATATATATATATATATATATATATATATATATATATATATATATCTTCAAACAACCACACATTCATTATAAATATAAATATATATATATATATATATATATATATATATATATATATATATATATATATATATATATATATATATATAGCTTTCAAAGTAAGAAAAAAACACCAGTTTGCTGAAAATTTTATGATTTTTTCATGAGTTGCATTATGAAAGAATTTTATATATATATTGTATATATTTTTTTTGCTTTTTGTAGACCAGTGTTATCGGTTTTTATTTCAAATATTCAAATATTTAAGATAGCCTACAGTTCCTTCGTTCTTTATATATATATATATATATATATATATATATATATATATATATATATATATATATATATATATATATATATATATATATATATATATATAAATTTAGTCCGATGGAAAAAAACCAAAAACGGAGTTCAGCGCATAAAAATCATTATATAAAACTATATGAAATATAATGATTTTTATGCGCTGAACTCCGTTTTTGGTTTTTTTCCATCGGACTAAATTTTTTTTTATGGGCGTGGCAAATTTTTGGCCCAAAATATGGTAGTTATGTCAATATATTTCATCATAGCTTGAAAACGACTTGATTGATTTTAATGCAATTACCACCAAATGCTTAAAATGCAATTACCATCAAATGCTTAAAATTTCCTATAAATCAACTGAATAAATTTTTTTTTGTATTTTCCACAGTTTCGGAGTTATTCGTAACTTAGTTGCGAAAAACAAATTTCTTCGCGCAAAATTAGTGCAATTTTGTTTTTCAAAAAGTCATAAAAAAGTTTTCAGAATTAAAATTTACATGTTAAGCATTTAGAGTAAAGCTTAAAATGTTAAGAATAAAATAAGCTGTAAATCATGAAAAGCGGTTGGCTATTTCTGATTTTATTGTTACTTAACTTTGACCAAAATTAGTGAACAAACATTTCTTGCAAAATTAGTGGAAATTTGTTTTTCTTTTATTTTCAAGGAGTTGTAAAAAATTCCTTGAATATAAATTTTACATTTTAATCATTAACCCATGAAGGTAGGTGCCAAACTTTTAGGTAGGTAAAAAATATTTTAAAAATAAGATTTTTTTTATTATTATTGTGGTAAAAAATCACTCAAAATGCACTTTTGAGAAAGATTAAACAATTTTTTTCATCATCCAACACTTGTTTGCGAAACCGAAAAAGAAATCCTATCCGATATTTGATTTTATCGAAACCAACAGTTAATATTGAAAAGTACTCTAAGGACTATTTTCGTTTTATATTATTTTATTTTGGTAAGTGTTTTACAAAATTTATATACAAAGTTAGCTTATTTATAATTGATTTTTGTTTTAGATTCCTGTATGTCAAGGGCTTGGACTTGCAAAAATTCTCCAGGTTTGCTTTAGTACATCTGTGGGGAATTGACCTTAAAGTCACAACTCCATACAATAACTTTCCAAATTAAGAATGATACAATAACAGAATGATAACAATAACATACAATAACTTTCCAAATTAAGAATGTTTATAAACATTACCTTTGATTTCCTATCTATGAAAGAAACAAATATTGGCCGCAAAAAATACCATATGTATACCCGTGCAAAAGTTTTTAGAGGTTGGCTTGACGGCAATAGTAAGATCATGCCACTTATGAAACCAATGATATTGAGTGAACCACAAAATCACGAATGATTGTTATTTCTGCATGACCGCTATGCGTGGAAAATACATGCACAAAATCATATATCCGAACATTTCATCTGCCAGACGACCAGTTCTTTTAAACAATAATGTTTATTTACATATACTTAGGTATGTGTAGGTATTTTTCCTACCAGACATTTCTTTTCATTATTTTTGTGTGTTGTCTAAAAATGTATTACACATTATTGTCAAAGTTAGGAACCTGTCTTAATGGGTTATTTTGCTGTCAACTTATCTGGCTTTCATTTTAATGCTTAAAATGTAAAATTTATATTCTAAGAATTTTTTATAACTTTTTGCAAATAAAGTAAGTAAAAAACTGAGAGAAATTTTGAAAATTTTTTTTTACTCTCTTGTTACAAGCTTCCGCAAGCAGTGTTGCCGTTGAAAATTTCGAAAAAGGGTATTTGAGAAAAAAGAGTATTTTAAAGTAAAATAGGGTCAAGTTTTTTGTGCACAAAAATAAGATTTATTTCAATTTAAAAAAAAACTAATTTTAACCTTTTTTTAATTAAATACATTAAACTAAAATAAAAGTAATTATGCATACTTAAATTATAAATTAGTATTGAAATTAAAAACACAATTCACAGATACATTAAACTATAAGTCATATCAAAAAGAAAGAAGTTACTTTTACAAACAATGTTGTAAATGTTTACCACTTTTTCTTTTAATTCTTTACTTGGAGTCCATTTTTCCAGCCCCGATTATAGCAAAATGAGAGAGGAAAGCATTGATTCACAAGTTTATATTTTAAGTTAATTTTTAATCAGTCATAGTTTTGAAAAATTCTTTTAGCGGAAGCACTACTAGAAGGCAAAGTAAATATATATTTATGTAACGAATTCATATAAATTTGAATATAAAGTCGCACAGGAAAGCATACATATCACCTCGAAAACTGGATTTTACGTAGAACTATAAGGTTTGGACTTTCAAAAAAGATGTAATGTAAGCCTACGCGAACAATAAAACAAAAGTATATGAGCCTTTGCATAACATATCCTTTAAGCTAAGAAATAACATATCCTTTAAGCTAAGAAAAATAATAAATTCAATTTTCTGCACACAAAAAAGTATACATGCTCTGCAGTATTAGGTAACCAATATCCAAAAAAAAAAGGTAAAAAATGTATTATTGTTAATTTATATTTTATAGAGCCATATTTAATCATTACATTTAAAAACAATTTTTTTATCATAAATTCACTTGAATTATTGTGATATCCTTTAGAAAGAGCAGTCTTACAGCCTTATTTGTTTTCAATTGCACTTTTTTTGTACTATGTCATCCAATTTATCAAATTAATTCACTGTAGGACTTATGCTAGGTGACTAATAAGTATATAGAATGAAGCCGTCTAGTCAAGTTTTGATGTCGGGACTTTTAAGTTTCTCAACTTTTGTTTTCGTCACACTTAAATATAATACTCCAACTTTCATCGCCCAAATCGACTTTACTCCAAAATTCTTCAACATAAAATTTTAATACCATCGATCAGTGCCGTCTTAAGGCATGTCGGGGCTCTGGGGCACACCAGAGATTCGGGGCCCCCTAAATATTAAAAACGACTAAAAAAACTCGTATGTTTTATTTTTTAATGTATTTATTTTCGTTTTAAAAAAAGTTAAATAAATAACACATAAAAATATGGATATAGAAGATAGCATGAAAGTTAATTAAAAAAATGTACATCAGAAAATAAAACGGTGTTTGCATTGAACCATTTGCAAAAATTGCAAAAATCTCTCAATAGGCTCTCCGTCTTTTACGTATCTGACGATAAAGGTAAGCTGATCAACATGGGTGAGTTCTGGTGTAGAATCCACGCTTATAGAGTAATATTTTGATGCTTTTAGCTCGTTAATAATCGTTTGCAAAACTTTTTGACCCATAATGTTAATAAATTCATTACAAATATTTGCAGACAGGTATGGTATATTTCCTCGTCCTTGATTTCCAAATTTTTTAATATGTTCGGCAAGAAAAGAATCAAATTCACTAATTAGTTCGATACATCCTAAATAATTTCCATTATTTTGGGACCCAAATATTTCATTGTCACCCCGAAAACCAGACCTCTTGAAGCTAAAAACTTAACTACAAAAACAATTCTTTTAAGAATATTCCTCCAATAATTTATTTCCGTATCTTGTTGTGACTGCAACTCACTGTCAATTCGTCCAAAAGTATTGCATCTTGAGATGTAATTTAACATTAACTGTCTATGCTGCAAAGTGTTTCATGCTCGATTACCTTGTTACTTATATGCTTCCAATCCTTATAACCGTCTGGTGAACTAAAGCTATTACCTGAACCGGTATTAAATAAACGACAGCAAAAACAATACACAGCTTTCTTTGATGGTGAATAAATGAGCCATTTTCTTTCTAAAATCTCAGCATTCGTCAATTTACAAGTGAAAACATTTACAGTCAAATATCTTGTTTTTGTCATTCCACTTGAATCTGGAAAAGTTGCGGATGTACATGAGAAATCGGAATTTTTATATTGGAAAAATTCTGGTCCTTTTTGAATCCAAAAATTACGAGCTTCTTCTGTTAAAGTTCATTACCGTAAGTACCAGGATCAGAAGATAAATTTTTTTGGCTTGTCGTTGGTAAATCTGAGCAGCTCGAAGTAGATGGTCCAGCATTTGTAGAAAAAGACCGTTCTTTCATCTGAGATTTGCTTGCTATTATTTTCCTTACACATTTCCTTTTCAACCTGGGAAGAATCTTGATTTTGAGATAATGAATCATTTTGCGTATTTGTTTTATCGACCGCAAAAAAAGAAGTAAGTTTTGGCAGTTTCTCACATATTTCTTTTTGAATGAGAACATTTTTTCTCTTTTGTGAGCCACTTAAATATGTTCTTTTCGACATAACGAAATTAGCAGTTTTACACTTTATTTTTTACTTGTTTACAAAGAATACTTTAAAACTTTTATAAAAACCTTTAACACTTGAACTACTCCACACAATCTATTTACTGATTAAAAAAGCGTTACAAACGGGGAATCACCCTTTTAAAATTATTATTAACTTTTACGTGTAGGTATCAGTGGTGCTAACTTTACCTATTTATGAATTTTTAAAGCATTTTTGTATTAGTAATAAAACGACTTTACAGCAGTCATAAAAATAATTAACAATACTATGTTATAATATAGACAGTAATTTTGATTAACAAAAATATTGTTTAGAATCCTCAACGTAACATAAAATTTATTTATTTGCTTGTTGTATTCATATTTTTATATGAACCTTTTGTCAATCAACCTACATATTTGTAGTTCCCTGAAATATGCAACATTTTCTTTTAAGCAAGGGATTTGTTTAGATGGCCTGTATAAATTTTTTAATTCGAAATGCTGGGTATTGTGTTTCAAATTTCTTACAAAAAATTGCGAAATAACATAAAAAATATTTCGTACGAAATGCTTGTAAAAAAATCTTGTATAAGTAGTACTTTGTTCTTAACTAAAAGAAAAATATTTACTAAAAATTTTTAAAAATTATTCCTTTCTGGGGGCCCCTATGACTTTGGGGGCCCTGGGCACGTGCCTCTTGTGCCCTCATTGTTAAGACGGTACTGCCAGCCATTATATATGTTAGGCAGTTTTCTTATGGTTTTCCATATTGCTTATTTTTATACGTAACTTAATATAATTAGATATTTAGGAATGAAATATTTACTTGTCCATTTGCAGTTATTTTGTTGCATATATGAACATATGTGCATATGGATGACACGCGAAACTACAAAATTAAATGCAAATCTACTAAAAAAATATATAAAAGCTGCTTGCTGTCAAAACTTAAGTGATACACATACATAAATCAGGGCATAATCGCAGTTGATCATCAGTTTATTTTACACAATTGTCAAACTTTATATGAAAAAAATTGGTTGCATAGAATATGACAGTTGCAAAAAGTCAGTTGTAGCAATTAATTAGTTTTATCCTTCCGCTGAACGAATATGGTTGTGTATACGCTTGAACAACGCTGGGAAATATTGCGACATTACTTTGAAAATCATGGTAATGTTGCAGAAAGTGTGCGAAAATTGCGTACGGATTTTGGTGGGTATGTAAACAAGCAAAATTGTCGCATTTGGGGCACAGAAAACCCGCACGCATACATTGAAAAGCCGATACACCCAAGACGAGTCAGGTTTGGTGCTGATTTTGGTTCAGAGGCATAATTGGGCCATTTTTCTTCGGAAATGAGCAAGAAGTGGCCGTTACAGTCAATGGCGATCGTTATCGGGCCATGTTGAACAAATTTTTGTTCACAAAAATTGAAGAGGACGATATTAGCAACATTTGGTTTCAACAGGACGGCGCTACGTGCCACACAGCCGAAGCTACACTCGATGTTTTGCGCCCTGTTTTTGAAGATGGCATTATCAGCCGCAGAGCTGATATCGTTTGGCCTCTTCGGAACTGCGATTTGACACCGTTGGACTATTATTTGTGGGGTGCCGTCAAAGATAAGTGTTACGCCAACAAGCCAGAGACAATTGACGCTTTAAAGGACAATATTCGTGAAGCCATTGGTCAAATACAGCTGCACACAATCGATAATGTGCTTAAAATGGCAGCCGAGGCAGCCATTTGAATGAAATTATTTTCCATTATTAACCGGAAGGATTGTACTTTCAAATAAAAAAAGAAATTTTAGAAAATATTCAGTAGTTTTTTTTATAGCAATTTCAAAAAAAAAAAAAAATTATTTTGCGGACCCTTTATAAACACAAAAACACAATAAAGAACACTTCATACCTTATTTAAAAAAAATCACTAAAGTGTAATTCACAAACGAACTTAAGCTTAAAATTCCTATTTAAATCAATATTAAATAAACAAAATTTAAAGTTGGTTCGAACATTATTGTAAAAAAGAAACATAAAATCTATAGTTTACCGAAATTTTTAAAATAATGGACATGCTTTGTTGATAAAATAATTGGTCAGAACAATTTCAAAATGTAATAATATATTTTGTAAAGGAATAAATCAAAGCTTAAAAAAACTGTATTCGTAGTTTCAAGATGATGCTGGAAACCTTCAAGTCCTTGAAAACCATGGAAAACAGGGATTGTTCGTTTTCCTGGACACTATGAAATAGGTGATAATGGGACAGCGAATGCATTGGCTGGAAAAGGTTCCGTGACACCATACATATATTGGCCCAGAACCTTGGGAAAATACTGAATGCTTGGAACACTGGTATGCTCAAAGGGGACTTCGCCACTCTATATCAGCGATCAGTCGGCATGGTGGTCACAGATGTGGATGTTTATAGACTGTGCTCACAGGCATCAGAAAAAGTATAATGTGTGGTGCTTGTAGGCTTAGATAGAAATTTTTAGGTACCCACTACTGTCGAATTTTATTTTTAAAAGAGAATAACGATTTTAGAGAGCGATTGCTTGGTAACGCAGGCTACAAACTAACGCCATATCATTTTCTCCGTTATAACTATATCAAGAGGATACACGCATACATTTTGTTGCTTTATAAATACAAAATTTTTCTTAATTATGACAAAATGTTAAATTTTTTCCTTATTATAATTTACAGTATGCCAAATCAACATTCGTACATATTTTCAAAAAGCATGTTTTATAAATCCCTTTTTGACCAAATCAACGTTGAAAATAAACTTTTTTATATGGTTATAGAGCAAGAAACTTTTCTTTCTTAAAAGAAATACGAAAAATAAATATTTTAATCATAATTAATAGATTTAATAGATAACATTACAGCCGCCATTGGTGAGATAGCGTCATAAATGCTGAAAAAGAATGTCAAAGTTGGGGCTGACGGATAGACCGAAGCCTCGGGCAACTTTTACATGAAATTACGTTTAAGAAGAAAATGGCATGAGTTCACGTATCGGGCTAAACAAATTCACTTTTGAAAATTTTTTGCGTTTAAAGTGTAATCTATTTTGATTTTTGATTAAAATTAAATTGACTTTTGAGAATATTAGACTAACGTTTTCAGAAGAAATATAAATTTTTGACAAATTTTACGAAGAATGGAAATCTAAAGCTTTTCTATTTATAATTTTTAAAAGGGTCAAGACATAAAAGCTCTTATTAAACAAAATCTTTAAAATCACTTAAAAATCAAAATTTCTGCATTTTTAAACTCATTTATTTTATAGTTTGCACAATTTTTATCTAAAAAGTTTAATTTAAAGTAACACAAGTTCACAAAAAATATTTTTTTTTACGTGAAATGAAACATATATTTTTAAGAAAGGTAATCAGTTACCACTTTTTGTTTATTCATCTATACGTCACAGTTCTATGTTAGACAAGTTTTCTATTTTCACCTACATACTGTAGTATATATTACTTAAGAAGTTGATATCAAGTAAATTCGAATTCGAATCGAGTTCTTGATACAAAAAATACCTAAAATTATTTAATTAATGATTTCAGAGATGTATTTTTTATTGTTACACCAATTGTATTTCATATAAGCAAAATATACTTAGCTGCTTTAAAAAAATTTTAAACAATATAAATTTGCAATAATACTTAGTTTTGTAATTGTATGAAATTAAAATTGGTTTTATTCAATAATATGTCGTCTAGAGCGTGTCAAGTTAAACCAACTTGGTGTTTACGGTATAGTTGTTTATGCCAGGCAAGCATTCCCTATTACAAAAAATATTCAAAGTGCTTATTTTCATTGGCTTGGTTTTTCGGTGTAACATCAAGATAAGAGCTGAATTCCTCATGTGATTTTTACAAATTGTAGGCTAATTCTTAGCTCCTAGTATACCGGTAAAAATAGATCAATGAAGTTTAGTAAAGTAATGATCTGAAGATATTAAATAATTTTATAGATTTATTGAAAAGTATTGAACTACAGCTGGGTAAGACCGTGTATTCAATAAACTTTCTGAATCTAAATTAAAAGAAGAAGTATTTGTTGCCCTTAAACTAATAACATTTCTATGATTCGAAACTTGAGAGTCTATAAATGGCTGCATGGAACTCTATTAATCTTGTTATTAACGAATCTTTAGAAAATAAAAAAAGATTACAAAGTTATAGTTGCTGATTCACTGCAAAATTACTAACAGATGGGTGTTAATATGTTTTTCAAAATTCAGTTTTTACATTGTCATTTTAATTTATTTCCAAAATTCGTTGGATATATGAGTGACAAGCATGGTGAATAGATTCATCAATGTAAAATTCATTGAGCGAAACTATTAAGGTTTTTGTGACCAGCATATGCTAGGAGAATACTGTTGGAGTGTTATAAGAGAAACAAATTCGAATTTATATAAAAAGGAAGTAAAACCCCTAATTTTAAATTTTTTTAAGCGGATGCTATATTTACTTTTTTCGTCTTTAATAAATATCTCAAAAGTTTGACGTCTAGGATTTTTTTAGTATTTTTTCTATATTTAGAGGGTCTAACCTAACACACCCCTATGCATGTTTTACCTTACATATGTACAAAAATCGTGTTAAGTAGTGCAATTATATAGTATTGTTACGTTTTAATCTCTTTTAAAAGTTTGAATTCATTTTAATTGCCTCAAAATAAAATAAAACCACGTTGTTGTTGTTTTACAGTTTTATTTCCTCACTATATCTTTATTCAGTTTATTTGAATACAGCAATTTATTTTTTTTTGTACTCTATATTCGTTTATACAACACTTTTATTTACGTCTAAAAACGATTTTATTTTATGACGGCAAAACGAAAACTACTTGACGTAGGTAAAGTAGCCATCTTTAATACCTAATTACCTACAGTTTGGAAAGTTCCGGAAATGTCTCAATCGCTCTCATATCCTCTGTCCGTTAATTTTAAACATGTAAGATTGTGTTCGTAACAGTATATATAAACATACAACACTATGATTGCAGAAATATACATATATAAGTGTTACCTTTTGGTACTAAATTCGTATACATTTTTGTGTTTTAATGTAGAACCTGTAAAAAATACGTTTTTTTAATAATTATATTCATTAAAAAATGCTTTTTAAGTTACTTCCTAATGCTCGGAAACAATGACACTTTTTTGTGTAGGTTAGATACAGGGTACACAGGCACAATAAACTACTCGTACAAGTTAATTGAAAAAAATCGTTTCTTTTTCAATATTAACTCTTAATTTAAAATAAATGTTTTTTCTTAAATGTTTTTTAGAAAAGTTATATTCTGTTCCAACTAAAAAAAAATCACCATGTTTTGCATTAAGATCACCAAACCAAACTCAACTATAGCGCTAATCTTTATTACATAGTCTTCAAATTATATATCACACTGTATGTTTGGATATTGCTTTTTTAATTCCTTAAAAAATATTTTTAATTCCTAAAAAAAAGAAATTGTAATAAATAAACAATGCTACGAAATCTTGTATAAAAAAATTCATACGCTTTTCAAATGACAACCATATGTACAACAACAAAAATGTGTGTGCGTCACAATTTTAATTTAGTGTTTTGCTTATTGCCAAAGAAGCATGTTTTTGTGTTTTTTTAATTTCATGTGATATAGAAGAGAGTTAAAATTTTGCTTATTACACTGAGAATATTGATAACAACCTGCATAAATGTATGCATGTTTATTTATACTTTGTATGAATATATATTTCTTTACAGGATTTTGAAAAAAAATATTTAGTAAGTATGTGTTGAGGATGTTGAGTGGGAAACACTTTTTTTTATTTTCTATCAATAGATTTAATAAAGCTGAAAGCCTTGTATGCTATCAAGGACATTATGATAGAATACATCCTGAATTATGTATTCTATTATGATAGAATACATCCTGAATTGCATTGTGTTTCTGGAAATTATAGAAGCCACTTAGTAAAAAAACTTGAAGAGCATTTTCGACTTAAAAATCTTTATGTTCAAAGTAGACATGTGGGTAGTTCTTTAGAAGGCACCACTGATAATCCTATGAAAGCTGCACATATTACTAGTTTATCTTTAGCAAAAAAATGTCGCCCTTTTGAAGATGGCAATTTTTTTAAAGAACCATGCTTATACATAATGCATTTATTTGGAAAAGTAGGGCCAAAAATGGGGAATATTATAAATAGAAACGCCTTTATCTCGTGAAACAGTGGCACGCCGGACGGATGATATAGGATGTAAAGCATGTATGTTCGCTGACTCATATTTATATATGTGACGAAAATGTACATGTATGTATAAATAACTTAAATTAAGATTTAACAAAAATTGAAAAATATTTAAAAATGAACAAAATAACATTAAATACCAGCAAAACAAATCACTGGTAATAATCAAAAACACAACACACAACATGTGGAAATACATAAAGTAACGGAAATAAAATATTTTTGAATAATAATGGACATGTATGTGAAAACAAAAAAAAAAATCGAATATTTATATAGAGTACGGTACAAAATATCAACAATTACTGCCACAAATATCTATAACACACAATTAAGCCTTATTTTTAATACTGCTCAACAATTTTATTTATATGATACCCGCAAATGAAGAACAGACTGCAAACATTTCGCAATAAAGGAATAAGATGAGTACGCATGTAGTAGAATGACACGCATAAGAGATATGTTAGACAAACTACAGTGGCTTTCTTTCACTCAGCGCCTGTTTATGAATCTTATAGTATTTATGTATATCTAAAATACGAAAAGGAATGTAACCGAAATACATGCGTAATTATTTAGTTAATGTAGCTGACGCTCTACCATACAATTTAATAAATGCAAACGACTATAGACTTTTTAGGCTCTACCAGTTATAATCAGAATATGTAATTTTATAAAAGTCTTAAACTTTTTAATAAATTGCCGCAGTAATTAAAACAATAAGAGCAATTTGTATATTTTCAAACGTAAAATAATTAAATCTGTTGAGGACCAATTTTAAAATTGTATAAATTTGTTTTGGTATACTTAACATTATAAACGACGTTGTTAAAAATAGCAAAATTAAGCTAAATAAATAAACTTGATCATTCTATAATTCAGACTGCGGGTGTAGACGCGTCCTTCGAGTCATGTTTATACCGTATATCTCACTCCTTTCTTGAATTTAGCAGAGTCGAAATTTCTACCCTGATCGGAATGTAACTCTATTGGCAAAACCGGCAGTAATTTTCAAACTGTTTCATTCGTTAAAGCACCCTCTGCTAATATTTCAGTGCAGTTAGGTCGTCTGCCCTCTTCCTCAACTGCTATAATCTTTGCCAATATTAGGTCACTTTTTTGCGCTCTTGACCAGTCTTCGTTTCGCATATGTGCATTAGCTGAACGCCAATGATGGATTCTTTACTCTCGGCCTTCAGACAATGTTTGCATTCCAAATTACAAGGCCGTCGTGAGAGAGCGTCAGCATTTCCGTTCTTTTTGTTCAATCCGAACGTCGTAAATCTGGAGGTGCTCATGCTAGCTGTCCATCAGGATTTTATATTACAGCAGCCATCTCAGTGTGGAATGGTCACTACTTAGCAGAAAATATTGGCCATACAGGTACAATACTTCCGTTCAGGCTTTGACAGCATTTTGCTATAGTGACCAACGACTTTTTCTGACCCACTAACTACTTGTGAAAGTACACCACCAATAACATATCCTCTGGCATCACTATCTAGTATGCATTTTTCATCTGGGACTGGATACGCCAAAACCGGTGATGCACACAATAGATGTCTTAATGCCTAGAACGCCTTTTCCTATGGCTCATCCCAATGGTGCAGGTTAGATTTATCGGTGAGCTCATACAAGCTTGCTGCCATATTCGCAAAGTTAGGCACAAAGCGTCTGTAATATGTACAGTCTAAAAAAGCTGTGTAATTAATGGAGATTCTGGGGACGAGGCCAGTCATTTACTGTTCGTATTTTGTCAGATGCCCCAAATATTTCACTTGCACTTGGAACAATGTACATTTCTTTACAATTAGTTCTAGTCTGGCCATTGATATTCGTTGCAGAACTTCTGCCAGATTTTTGGGGAGTTGAACGAAATATCTGCCCATCATTATTATGTCACCGAGGTATACTAGGCAAGTAACCCAATGTAGTCCCTTTAGTACGCGCTTCATAAGTCTCTCGAATGTGGCCGATGCATTGCAGAGCCCAAATGGCATATCTTTAAACTGTCATAAGCCACCGTTAGCACTGAAAGCAGATTTCTCCTTATCCTTATTTGAAATCTCAAGCTGTCAACATCCACTTTGCAGATCTAATGTTGATAAGCATTTTGTTCCAGCTAGAGTGTCTATTGTGTCGCCAGCTTTTGGTAGCGGTTAGCTGTAGCTCGGCGTCGATATTCGCTTGGTTGCGTTAATCGAGCTTCTTTTTAGATCTCGGCTTGTTACCTCCTCCTTGTGGGATGTACAGCGCCAGAGAACGGTCAACATGCTCCTTACTAGGCTTGATACAATGCTCTTCAGTAGGGGGTATAAGATATTCACTTTTCGTTGCCCAGTGTGAATGAAACCAGGCTTAGCTTGAGTCCTACTGTTAGAAGTGTAGTGGGTTCGAAATGGTGTCTCAGTCCTAGCATTACTCGCTGAATTTATTCAGCGGTTATTGAACCCAATCCTTTGTATGGAGTGGTCTTTTCGTGGACTGCCCTCGATAAAGATTGAGAGACTGAATGCCATATCACACTGGCATATTATCCACTCGGTACACTCTTCTATAATATCTGAGGAACCCTAGATACTGGGTGATATTGGCTATGCCTCATATGAACTGTATAGGGAATTCAGTGGCGTGATTCCTAGTAGGGAACATTGTGCCTCCGGCTCTCTCATCCCGTGCTATTCTGTGGATGTCTGTACGGACGGGTCCAGACTGGAAAACAGGGTGGGCAGTGAAATCTTTTCCGCGATGTGTTTCTCTTCTCCTTCCAGACTACTGCAATGTGTTTCAGGTCAAAGTGATGGCCATTTTTCATGCTGCGGACTAAATCCGTGGTAATGGCGCTCCTATCAATGATATATAGCATATCTGTTCTGATAGCCAGTTGGCATTCAGATCTCTTTCAGGTGTGACCTTCAACTCTATGTTGGTCAGGGACTGCCTTAATTCCCTAGTGGCATTATCACGACAGTTTTGTGTACTACTTACTCATCTGGGTTCCTGATCACAGGGACATCACGTGAACTGTTTTCTGCTGACGAACTCTTATCTCCGTTGAGCCAGCGATCAAGCGGAAATATATGTTGGACGCCGAACTGTTTACTGGACCGTCGGAGCACCTCCGATGGGCCATTGCGTTAAGGATAGGCACGCACAAAACCCGTGCTTACCTGCAAATGACATTTGTCATCGCTGTGGATTGGCTGAGGGGAGGAGACCGAGGTCTACTTTAACTGCCAGTGTCCGCCTATCGCACGGCGGAGACTTCCCACACTGGACTCTCCCTTTCTCGATGGTTTATCGAAGCTATCGGGCCTTGACCGATCTAATCTAGAGCAGTGCTTCTGTGCGGTGTCTCTGTTTGATCTCTAGGACTCTGGTGAATGGTACAGAAACAGCGCATTATGGGTATCACAACGGGAAGCGATACGTGCCTTATTTTGCGAGACTGCCATTCGCTCCTATCCTATCCTAGCTGTCCTTTTTACTAACATCGTTGAGCTTCCTGTAGTCCACGCAGAATCTTGTGATGCCATTTTTCTTTTTAACTAAGACTACATGTGAACTAAAAAGACTCGATGATGGCTCGCTTACGCCACTGTTGACCTTAACCTCATTACGCTTCGCCAGTGCATCTAGGTGGCTGCTTTATGAGTCTCGCTTTGCCCGTACTCATTTCATGCCTGACTATAGCTTTTCTAACCTGATTTTTATTTTTCGTGGCGTAAACGCAGGCGTATCTCCTTAGCAGCATTTTGGCTTTATTTCTTTCGGGAGCTACTAATACGGCTAACCATTTTTGTGCATTTTCATCAAACAGCTGCTGGTCCTTGGGTGACATATTGGCAGGTTCCGGCAATTGTTCGCTATTTATTACCGCCTCAACTGGAGCACATTGGCCTACCTCGGAGTTTTCACAAATGAACTTTTCGTGACCTGATAGATTGAGCACACTCACTGGTACTATTTCACTCACTGGGATTATTCCTTCAAATGTTGCTGCATCTAGTCCATATCGAATTTGACTCTTAGAGCATAAGTACCTTTTTCCTTTAATGGCTGTGCATCAATCGAGTTCAGCGTTACTCACGAGGAAATATTTGTTCTGAACGATATCAATTGCTAGTAAAGAAGAGTATTTTTCAATTGATACAATCGTTTTGTTAGTCCACCTTGGTATTGGTACAAGATTAAATAAGTCGTACTGGTCTCTTTCACTTAATGGTAAGGTTATACTGAAAATTGCTGTGGTATTTGTAAGTCCTCCAGTCACTTTCATGAGTTTGTATAGTTGTAATGCTTCTTCTCGTTTTACAGGTAACTGAAGTGACTCAGGCAGATGGAATACTATTTGATCTACTTTTCGTTGCAGTGTTCCCCACGATATCCGTTGCTACTCTTTTTTGTCTTTTCCCATAAAATAAAGCGCTGTCCACCATTAACCTAGACTCAGTGTGTTTCAAATAGTTGACCAAACTTACGCATGTTGCCTTTTGCTGCATTGCTTCACAGATGATTAAGTTTCTGGTTCCATTTGAAAATAATTCCAATTCAGATGGTGTGACGATTGCCGTTCCGATTCCCTCATAGTAAATGCCAAGTTCGGCTCTAAATGGTCTATTGCGAATGTTTGTTCCTAAAACCAGGGGCAGCAGCATAAGACACATAATTACTGTAAAAAGACTGATAGCACCCTTTTCAAATGAATTTCAGATTTATCATTGTTTCGATTGATGCTTGCCTTAGTTGGTTGATGTTTGTCAGAAATATCGTTAGAATGTTCAGCATTTATTGGTAACAGCGCCTGTCGTGTTATTAGTCTTCTATAATTACCATTTGCTGTTTTAAAGTCAGCTACCCGAATCAGACCGTCATCGCCTCGATGTATTTTTGGAACGCTTCCCAACGGCCGTTGCAAAGGAGTTGTGTTATCTTCCTTGATGATGACCATATCCCCGGTTTTAAGGTCGATTACTTCAGTTTCCACTAATGTCGATATTGCAGTTCATTTAGATACTCGCATTCTCGTGACACCACTTACAAGAGTCATTTCTTAAATGCGTCACAAGTTTCCATCTCGTTAGCAAGTTTGTTTTATTCGGAGTAGAGCAGTAAGTGGTTCTCCAATATGAAAATGGCCTGGAATTATTTATTTTATTTATTTATTATTATTATCAATGTTCCGCACACAAGACTCAGAGTCTTATAATACAGCACGAAACTCAGTACAAGTACATACAGAAATGAATATTAAAATAAGAAGCTAGGCTAGAATATGCATAAGTTCATAAATCACAAATTAAAAAAAAAAAATATTAATATTCAAGCGAATGTGTAGGGATCCTATAAATTAAATAACTTTTTTTTTAAATGCTATAAAAAAACTACTGAATATTTTCTCAAATTTATTTTTTTATTTGAAAGTACAATCCATCCGGTTAATAATGGAAAATAATTTCATTCAAATGGCTGCCTAGGCTGGCCATGCAGTAGCCTACACGATCGATCCAATTTTTAAGCACATTATCGATTGTGTGCAGCTGTATTTCACCAATAGCTTCACGAATATTATCCTTTAAAGCGTCAATTGTCTCTGGCTTGTTGACGTAACACTTATATTTGACTGCACCCCACAAATAATAGTCCAATGGTGTCAAATCGCAGCTCCGAGGTGGCCAAACGACATCAGCTCTGAGGCTGATAATGCGATCTCCAAAAACAGGGCGCAAAACATCGAGTGTAGCTTCGGCTATGTGGCACGTAGCGCCGTCCTGTTAAAACCAAATGTTGCTAATATCCTCCTCTTCAATTTTTATGAACAAAAATTCGTTCAACATGACCTGATAACGATCGCCATTGACTGTAACGGCCACTCCTTGCTCATTTTCGTAGAAAAATGGCCCAATTATGCCTCTGGAGTAAAAGCCGCACCAAACAGTCACTCGTCTTGGGTGTATCGGCTTTCCAATGTATGCGTGCGGGTTTTCTGTGCTCCAAATGCGACAATTTTGCTTGTTTACATACCCGCCAAGATCAAAATGAGCTTCATCTGAACACATCGCACACATTCTGCAACATTGCTATGATTTTCAAAGTAATGTCGCAATATTTCGCAGCGTTGTTCAAGCGTATACACAGCCATATTCGTGCAGAAGGATAAAACTAATTATCTGTCAAATCAGACATGCGCTAAGTGTTACCATTCACGCAATAAGCACTAGTTGAAAAAAAAAAACGTCAGATGGCGGATCCGATAAAATAAACTTAAACGGATATAGTAAACAAATTTTCTAAGTTAATCAAATAAAATTATCAAATATTACAATTAACAAACATATCGACAAATTCTTATCGCATTAAGAAAGAATTGATAATTAGAAATCTGGAAGTAGTATCTAAAATTAAGTAATCTTCTGCCCCTACTTAGTATTGAAAAATTCAAGCATACATAAAGGTGTGCTGGAAGAGACGTGTAAATAATCTTATGCATTAGGAGCAAAAGTCTCAACTTTAAATAGTCATCGAAACAAATACCATAAACTCTACTAACATAAGGCGAAATATGATCATATCTTCCTGAACTAAACACATAACGAACAATGTTATTTAAAGTTACATTAAGTTTCCTTCTACTATTGCTCTCACAGCTAGCAAAAAGTAAAATAGGCGTTAAATGAGTTTCTGCAAGTAGTAGTCTAATCCTCATAAGACTACAATGACAACTTTGCCAAAGATTTCTTAACATAGATAATGTGCGACCAGATTTTTAGCTACGTTCACAATTTCTATGTTGCAGCTATCCAGAACCAAAACAGGGTTATAATCGAATAGTAGTAAATTTTTCTTAATGATCAAACATTTGGATTTTGTGGGATTAATTCTGAGGGTGTTAATAGTAGTCCACTCATAGACACGATGCAACTCCTCATTCAAAGTTCTCACACATTGGGCAATACCCGCAACGTCACAACTAATGTAAAGTTGTACGTCATCGGCATACATTCTAATTCTACAATACTGAAGTTAGCTCGAGAGGTCATTTACATATAACGAAAATAAAAGAGGACCCATAATTGAACCCTTAGGAACACCTTGATTGAGACAAAGAGAGTTTGATTTAGTTTCAACAAATTGAAGTCTGGCTCTCAAATAAGAACGTATCAGACTAGTAGCAGTGCGAGAAAATTTATAAATAGATCTCAATGTATCACACAAAATGCCATAACTAACGGTGTCAAAAGCTTTCAAGTGATCAAGAAGCACTAGAAACATAACTTTGCCACGATCAGGTTAGTGCTGCTAAGTCATTTGGACTTTATGACATTGCTTTATTGATCGTGAATTGAGGATTCCTTCAATTTCAATGACCACAGTTTCGAGTTCTTTATAGGTTAATGATTTTGTCGATATACTTCTGACGAGAAGACGTTTGGCTGATTTTACCGCAGCTTCCCATAAACCACCAAAATGCGGTGCTTTCGGTGGTATGAAATGAAACGTTATCCCTCTTTGCTTTCTTTGTGGATTGTCTCTTGAGCTGAGCCTGAATATATAGCTTCTGATAGTTCCGTTAGGTGGCTTTTGGCTCCTACAGAGTTGATAGCATTGTCACAATACAGGTTGTGACAGTGCTCACGTCTGCTCATAAAACTTTTTAGTGATTTCATGAAGGATTCGGTGGTTAGATCACTGACCAATTCCAAATATACTGCTTTGGTGGCAAAGCAGCAAAATACTGCAATATAGGCCTTTTGAGCCTTCTTTCCTCTCACTTTCTAATGAACCCAAAATGGTTCACAAAAGTCAACTGCTACATTAATGAAAGGCGAGCTGGCGTCACACGTGCAGCTGATAAATTGCCCATAATCTGACTAAGAAACCTTGGAGCATCGTACATAATGTTGTACAATTGATCGAGCTGCTGATTTTCTCTCGACCGGCCAATATGTGACAAAAGAGCTTGAAGTCCACAGTGGTTATTTTGTTCATGCACCATTTGCATAAGCAGCTTTACGATTAGGTCATTATAAGGAAGTATCATTCTATGTTTAGAGTCGTATAAAAGTAAGGATGAGTCTAATCGACCTCCTACTCTGATGATATTATTCGAATCCAAAAATGGCGGTAGATTACTGAAAAAACTTCCTTTACATACTTCTTTTGTTCTCTTTAAGTGCTTTAAGTCGTCCACAAATTCAGACTGTATCGCCCGTGCAATGAGTACGGGGGCTTGTTCTAGTTCCGTTACTGTTAAGGCTAGATTCCGAGATATATTTAACTTCCTTGTGTTATGGGTAAAGCGTAGTATGTAGTATGTTGCAGCATCCAAAATTAACCCTTATGATTAATATTGTAGACTATATCTGTTATTGAATTCTCGGTTGTTGTAATTACTGCTACTTTCTTCCGCTCCAGCTCAATGTCAAATATTTCTAAGGCCTTTGCCGCACAGAGCTCGAGAAGGAAGGAAGGCTTTGTCTTTTTAAGGGAGATACTCTTGATTTCGAGCATAGTAGTCGTACTATTATTTGATCATTCTTTTTAACTGATCTTATGTAAGCTGCTGCACCATAAGCCTTCTCCGAGGCGTTCACAAAGGTATGAATTTGTATTTCTAATATAACATGCCCATCGAAAACATGCCTTGAAAATGTCGTATTGTTTATGTGCTTTAATTCATCGTGGAAAGTTCTCCATTTTGTATGGAGTTCTGCTGAACGTAGTTGCTTACACCGGAATCCTCAGTGATGCGTCCTTTTGATTATTTTGTGCTGTTGGTAAATGGCTTCATTCTGTTGTATAATTAGTTATCCGGTTTGTTTCCGATGATAAGTTTTTTCTATTTTGGCTTGACTGTTCTAGACAAAGAAGCGTATTGTGTTTCTTGTTGCATTTCATACAGCTTTTTTAGATGCAATTTTTTACTTTATGACCGGGCTTTAAGCAATTGAAGCATATCCTTTGCTCTTGAACGTATTCTAGCCGTGCTAGCGGTGATGACTGCAGGAACGTTTTGCAGACAAACAATGGGTGATTTCCATTTGTACAAGCTTGGTTTACAGCTACTAAGAATGTATATACCTTGGTGCTTAAACGCTTCTCTTTGGTTCCCATTGCATCCATCGATTGAAAGTTTCTTTTTAAAAATCTTTAATCTTTTGAACTTCTCTGGGTTGCGACAGGGATTTTTCGAAGCGCAACCGGGTGGTTTTATCAATCCTTTTGAGCAGTAAATGGAGCAAATAAGGGTGCCAAGATGACGTATCTTTTTTAAGATTCTGTAGTTCCAACAGACACTCCTGGGTTCTATCGCGTACTTTTAAAATTATCACCAGCTCTATCGTTGGGAACATCATCAACATCAATCAACTCCTTAATCTACTTACTACCAATCGCTTGTTATTGTAACGATCGACGACGATTGCCTATGCGGCATCAAAATTTTCCTCGGTTGCAGCAAAATGTTTAATCAAGTTCGCTGCCTCTCCAATTAAGTGTGTCTTTAGGTACCAAATTTTCTGGATCCTTGGCAATGGTTGCTTGACCATCAACGTTAAAAACAGGTCATGAAATTCCTGCCATTTTAGGTAGTTACCATCAAATTTTGGTATGGTAATTTTTGGTAATGGAATAGTTTCTGTTTTATAACGGACACCACCACGGTTGTTGTGCTAATGGTTTTCTTGTGATCTTATTCACTGTGGCCATCAAATTGTTTTCAAGAGTTATGAATCGCTCTAGGTTGTAACCTCGATCTGTCGGCTCGTCTTACATCGCACAAATTTCCAAATGGATGTCCTCAATATGTTTCCACAATGTTGTAGCAGTTGGAACATCATCCTCTGTACAATTCTCTTTTAATAAGCCCTCAAGAGATCGCTTCCTGCTTGCGGATTAATTTTGTAATCCCACTGACTTCCGGTAATGCTTCCGCACCTGATATGTGAGATTATTCATTTATGGTCTTCGTAAAATATTCATGTTCTAAAGGCAGATTTTTTAGCATGCGAATTTTACTATCATTAGCCTCAAATGCTGTCCACTCATCGTCTAACTTCTTCAGTCGTTCTTGGAAATAGCTGACCGTAGACTCTCTTGCCAATACGTCCTTTTTGTATTTGTGAACAATAGTTTTAATCTTCTCACCAACAACTCCTTGCTTTTTTATCAATTCCTCGAAGGATATCATTGTTGTCTCTTTTGAATAAGTTTGCAACGTTCTTGATCCTGCGTCGGGGTCACAAAATGTTGAATGACTCGTTTGTCAGTTAGTTTAATATTTTAAATGGTTAATCGCAGCTCTTAAACTGATTTAACAATGTCAATTTCTATATTTTGAATATTTAATCGCAGAACTTAAACTGGATTAAACATGTTAGTTGTTTGCAACAAACGGCACTTGAAACCGAGTAGAAAATAAAACCGTTGTTTTCGTTTGAGAGGTTCAAAAAGAAATAGTCCACTTTATTTCAATTTTTCTTCTTTTTATACAAATATTATTAATTAATTAAACTAAGAACTAGTGCTTAAAAATACATGCATATTTACAGTTCATTGGCTGTCTAAATAAAAATTGATAACTATTTAATTAAACAGATATATTTTAAGTTTATATGACCTTCATAAAATTATAACAATAGGCAAAAAATATAAGATTGCAAGATTAACAATTTTATTCTTAACGAAAAAAATAAAAATAATAAACTAAAGAAAAATAAAAATAAAATGCATCTTATTACAAAATTTTTAAATAGTTTCTTTTTATCTTTTTAAAACGTTTGAGTTATTTTTAATTGAGCCAAAATAAAATAAACACCACTTTGATGTTATTTACCTCTTTTATTTCCTCACTTTATCTTTTATACAGTTTATCTTAATAACGCGACTTATTAACTTGCACTTGACATTTGTTTATACAATACTTTTCTTTACGACTTTATATTACGACAGCAGAAAGATAAATATTTGACGTAGGTAAGTTCCGGAAAGGAAAGTTCCGGAAATGTCTCAAACGCTCTCATATCCTCTATTTTATATCCGTTAATCCAAATGTAACACCCATAGATAGTCTAATTGGCAGTGCTGCCAAATACGCAAAGAAGTACGGCATTAACAGGGTGATATATTATTACTAAATATACTAAAATTCCACAATACAGTTTTTAAGGTACTGATGTAGAGTATTTTCTTTTTTTAGGCATTTTTATTTGCTTAACAATATGTATTTATGTATTTCAAAGAAAAATTTTTCAAATTTCGAAATTTTTTTGTTTTTTTCTTACGTATGAAGACATTAAATAAATTAATTTTTTGTGAGTCAAAATTTTAACTTTCTCAGGACTGTTAAAAAAAGATATGATATGATGAATTATTATGGTCCTCTAGAAATAATTATAAGATAAGGATAACTACTTTTTAACCGATATCTTTTTGCCTGAAAGAGTTTATTGCACATATTTTCTAAAATAAAATAAATTTTTTGCAGTAACATTTTTAAAAGGTGCAAAAACAGAAATATTTTTTATCTTTTTTAAAAAATAATTTTTAAAGTTGACACAATAATATGTTATTTTGTTTCCCTTCTAATTAATTTTTTCACTGTTTATTTTCCTAACATTAATTTTTTTCACTGAATGAAACATATCGGTATAATATTGCAAATAACACAGTGAATATTTAAGGTATTATTGCGCTTTCAATAGAAATACATTTACTGGCCTAATGAGACTGAACGACGCCAAATTGTATTAGAAACGTTCGACGAGCTGCCTCTTTGCATTGGATATATTGATGGAACTGAAATCAAATTAGCAGAATCGCCTATAGAAGGTCATATCTTGTACTTCTCCTGGAGCCACATATATGCAATAAAAGTACAAATAGTTTCTGACAATAAAAAAATTATTCGAAATGTAGTGGTTCGTCACCCTGGAAGTTGGCATGATGCCCGAATAGAACCTGTTAAAGGGCTTGTACTTGCACTTAAATCAGTCAAGTCGTTTTTAAGTTATGATGAAATATATTGACATAACTACCATATTTTGGGCGAAAAATTTGCCACGCCCATAAAAATAATTTGAGCTCAATTAAAAAAAACTGAAAATGGATTTGAATTCAGCGTATCAAAGTCATTATATTCCATATAGTTTTATTTAAAGGCGAGAATATTTTTTTTTTTTTTTTGTAGACCAGTGTAGGTTACTCATCGAATCGCGTAATTTGGATTTTAAATTCGAAACTCCAAACATTGATAGGGATAATAAAAATAAATGTGCCAAACCATACAACATTCATAATAATGAATACTATACATTCTAGAAAGTGAAAGCCAAGTTCATGGTATAAGAGAAATAAGGCAATTCGGGATGTTCCACCATAAACTTAAATTGTTAGGTTTTTGTATCTAACATCGCTTTTTATATATAGTATATCTAAGAAGTAAAACAAGTACAATTAATTGTTATAAGGTCCATTAGAATTACAAAATGCTTCTCTTTTTCTTTTAAATAAATATTTAATGATTTTTGTAAAAACATCTTATATTTTCTATTTTTATAAACATTCGCTGTCAAAATGACTTTCGAATGAAATACGAACAAATACAACGTGTGTAGCATTCGTTTTCGTATTACACAGCTGTATTTTCGAAACGATTTTCATGAATGCGAAAAAGAAAGAGTATGTTTGGAAATAAATTTTCGATAATTCTATTACATAGTTCTTTTTTCTGCATTCGTATAATTTTTTGTTCGAATCGAGTTACACAGTAAGCCCTGGTGTAATTATATTGGGACTGAAACCGAAGGAAGTTTGGTTTTGTCTACATTTACTGCAGTTAATATAAAGCATTAAAGAAATTCAAAAGTTTCCTAAAATTCACCACATCATTATTTACTCCGATGGTTGTTTTTATCAAAACTGAAATGTTGTTCCTTTAAATGCTTTGGTTACTTTATGAAAATAATCATAGAGTACAAATTACTGGTGGTTGGATATACGCAAAATAAAAAGTGTTTCAACACATTCTCTTATTGAAAAATATATATATATATATATATATATAAATGTATAAATAAACTTGGCACTCGTACTTGATTAAAACAGCTCTTTTCCTGTTTATGAATCAATTCCTAAGAGAAATTCATCTATAGGCCGGATGAAGTATAAATAAAGTTTCTGAAGAATCCGCTACATCTTAAAAGTTATATTCTTTTTTAGGAAAAATGCGGCGGTGCTATCGACAATATGATACGTGCATTGGCATATGAACAAGCTGGAACTATTTATTTTAAAACTAACATAGATGGGAGAGAAGAAATGGAAATAAAATAAATACTGTTACGAAAATAAACAATGCCTAAAGAAAATAAACACCAAATTAGTACAGTAGTAGTGTTAGCTATAAACTTTATTATTATGGCATTGTTTATTCTATTGGTTTGTGTCAAGGCTATCAATGTATCTATCACACCACTTTGTCTGTGCTATGAGCAGTACTAAAACTTGCGAGTTTAACGGTGTTGCCAGTTCGATTCCTTTTTGTGTATTATGATTATAGATCCTTTGTATTTAACGTAGACAAATAGAAATTTTGTGGTAACTATAAGAATATTTGAAATTGATGAAAATTTGCTATAAACAGCTATAGTTTTGCAGTTATAAAGTCGTGTTAAGGCGTAAATAAAAGTGTTGAGTATTTTTTGTATTTAGTTCAAGTTGTAGTAAGTAAAAGAGTACAAATAGAGAGAACTGTATAAAAGAACAAATTCGTGTATTTATTTTATTTATCGCAATTAAGAAGAACGCAATCAAATATTTTAAAAAGGTTAAAACGTAACAATACTGCTTTACCTTCGAAAGAGTTGGAGTTTTATAAACAAAACGCTTGGCAGATCTGACAAACAATGTACAAAAGCCTAAAACATTTAATAAATATTTTGCAGAATCGATTTCTGTTTTAAAATCTAAACATAAGTACTTGCCAACAGATCACTTCAACAATTACAGATCGCAAACCCGATTTAGTTTTAAGCTCTCTACCTATGATGAGATTAAGAGCAACATATTGCAATTAAAACCAAACAAAAGTTGTGGACATGATAATATCTTACCAAAATATTTGTTAATGTGCGCCAATAAATTAACAACTTTCCTTTTGCATATTTTTAATAATATTATAAGTACACAGGCTTACCCCAAAATTTAAAAAATTCATAAAATTGCTCCCATTCCTAAAAGGCGAAATGCAACAAAATATGGCATATATGGGCCCATAGCAGTGCTACCAATAATAAACAATTTATTTGAGAAAATACTATATATATATAATAAAATCTCAACGTACATGTACAACAGTAATATCAATATGGATTCAGGAAAGGATATGGAACGGAGGAAGCGGTTGTAAATGTTATAAATTTTATTTGCAAAGGCTTGGATGAGGAACATTGTGGTGTAGCTGAAATATTTTATGATTTTAGTAAAGCATTTGATCTTATAGATCATAATATTCTGCTTGAGTAGTTGTCGTTTTATGGTATATATGAAAATGATTTGTTGCGAATAAAAAGCTATTTATGTGACAGTAAAAAAATTTGTTCAACTAAATAATACCAAAAGCTCATTACGACCTGTTCTATGTGGCATTCCCCAGGGAAGCATTCTTGGCTTGGTGTAGGCTGGAAAGAAAAATGCAGCTCATAGAGTATATTGGTAGACGTGAGTTCAATAAATTGCCATTATATTTGAAAACGACAAATAGAATTTCTGTATCCAAAAAGAATTTAAAAAAATACTTATTGCATAAATAGAAGAGTTTTAACCTCTTTTAAACGTTTGAGTCCGCTTAAATTACGTTTAAAATAAAATAAATACCGTTTTTATTTTCTTGTTTTACTGCTATCTTGTATTTACTACACAATAACTTTTATACAGTTTACAACAACTTAATATTCACTACACTGCACTTTTATTTCCGCTTTAACACGTCTTTATCTTACGACAGCCAAATGATAACTAACTGACATGTAGGTAAAACCGTTATATTTTTATTTTCGTAACACTGCCTTCCGCTTAAGCCTGTTCGTTCCGAATAGGATCATTATCCTTCTTCCCATAGCTCGCAATTCGTTCTAAATGTTGTTCTGGATTTGGTATACCACATCATTTAACCTTTTGACTACTTTGTAAGGTCCATCCCAGTTAGTTTGCAGCTTGGGAGATAATCCTTTCTTACGCCGGTTAGATCACTGACCAATTCCAAATATACTGCTTTGGTGGCAAAGCAGCAAAATACTGCAATATAGGCCTTTTGAGCCTTCTTTCCTCTCACTTTCTAATGAACCCAAAATGGTTCACAAAAGTCAACTGCTACATTAATGAAAGGCGAGCTGGCGTCACACGTGCAGCTGATAAATTGCCCATAATCTGACTAAGAAACCTTGGAGCATCGTACATAATGTTGTACAATTGATCGAGCTGCTGATTTTCTCTCGACCGGCCAATATGTGACAAAAGAGCTTGAAGTCCACAGTGGTTATTTTGTTCATGCACCATTTGCATAAGCAGCTTTACGATTAGGTCATTATAAGGAAGTATCATTCTATGTTTAGAGTCGTATAAAAGTAAGGATGAGTCTAATCGACCTCCTACTCTGATGATATTATTCGAATCCAAAAATGACGGTAGATTACTGAAAAAACTTCCTTTACATACTTCTTTTGTTCTCTTTAAGTGCTTTAAGTCGTCCACAAATTCAGACTGTATCGCCCGTGCAATGAGTACGGGGGCTTGTTCTAGTTCCGTTACTGTTAAGGCTAGATTCCGAGATATATTTAACTTCCTTGTGTTATGGGTAAAGCGTAGTATGTAGTATGTTGCAGCATCCAAAATTAACCCTTATGATTAATATTGTATACTATATCTGTTATTGAATTCTCGGTTGTTGTAATTACTGCTACTTTCTTCCGCTCCAGCTCAATGTCAAATATTTCTAAGGCCTTTGCCGCACAGAGCTCGAGAAGGAAGGAAGGCTTTGTCTTTTTAAGGGAGATACTCTTGATTTCGAGCATAGTAGTCGTACTATTATTTGATCATTCTTTTTAACTGATCTTATGTAAGCTGCTGCACCATAAGCCTTCTCCGAGGCGTTCACAAAGGTATGAATTTGTATTTCTAATATAACATGCCCATCGAAAACATGCCTTGAAAATGTCATATTGTTTATGTGCTTTAATTCATCGTGGAAAGTTCTCCATTTTGTATGGAGTTCTGCTGAACGTAGTTGCTTACACCGGAATCCTCAGTGATGCGTCCTTTTGATTATTTTGTGCTGTTGGTAAATGGCTTCATTCTGTTGTATAATTAGTTATCCGGTTTGTTTCCGATGATAAGTTTTTTCTATTTTGGCTTGACTGTTCTAGACAAAGAAGCGTATTGTGTTTCTTGTTGCATTTCATACAGCTTTTTTAGATGCAATTTTTTACTTTATGACCGGGCTTTAAGCAATTGAAGCATATCCTTTGCTCTTGAACGTATTCTAGCCGTGCTAGCGGTGATGACTGCAGGAACGTTTTGCAGACAAACAATGGGTGATTTCCATTTGTACAAGCTTGGTTTACAGCTACTAAGAATGTATATACCTTGGTGCTTAAACGCTTCTCTTTGGTTCCCATTGCATCCATCGATTGAAAGTTTCTTTTTAAAAATCTTTAATCTTTTGAACTTCTCTGGGTTGCGACAGGGATTTTTCGAAGCGCAACCGGGTGGTTTTATCAATCCTTTTGAGCAGTAAATGGAGCAAATAAGGGTGCCAAGATGACGTATCTTTTTTAAGATTCTGTAGTTCCAACAGACACTCCTGGGTTCTATCGCGTACTTTTAAAATTATCACCAGCTCTATCGTTGGGAACATCATCAACATCAATCAACTCCTTAATCTACTTACTACCAATCGCTTGTTATTGTAACGATCGACGACGATTGCCTATGCGGCATCAAAATTTTCCTCGGTTGCAGCAAAATGTTTAATCAAGTTCGCTGCCTCTCCAATTAAGTGTGTCTTTAGGTACCAAATTTTCTGGATCCTTGGCAATGGTTGCTTGACCATCAACGTTAAAAACAGGTCATGAAATTCCTGCCATTTTAGGTAGTTACCATCAAATTTTGGTATGGTAATTTTTGGTAATGGAATAGTTTCTGTTTTATAACGGACACCACCACGGTTGTTGTGCTAATGGTTTTCTTGTGATCTTATTCACTGTGGCCATCAAATTGTTTTCAAGAGTTATGAATCGCTCTAGGTTGTAACCTCGATCTGTCGGCTCGTCTTACATCGCACAAATTTCCAAATGGATGTCCTCAATATGTTTCCACAATGTTGTAGCAGTTGGAACATCATCCTCTGTACAATTCTCTTTTAATAAGCCCTCAAGAGATCGCTTCCTGCTTGCGGATTAATTTTGTAATCCCACTGACTTCCGGTAATGCTTCCGCACCTGATATGTGAGATTATTCATTTATGGTCTTCGTAAAATATTCATGTTCTAAAGGCAGATTTTTTAGCATGCGAATTTTACTATCATTAGCCTCAAATGCTGTCCACTCATCGTCTAACTTCTTCAGTCGTTCTTGGAAATAGCTGACCGTAGACTCTCTTGCCAATACGTCCTTTTTGTATTTGTGAACAATAGTTTTAATCTTCTCACCAACAACTCCTTGCTTTTTTATCAATTCCTCGAAGGATATCATTGTTGTCTCTTTTGAATAAGTTTGCAACGTTCTTGATCCTGCGTCGGGGTCACAAAATGTTGAATGACTCGTTTGTCAGTTAGTTTAATATTTTAAATGGTTAATCGCAGCTCTTAAACTGATTTAACAATGTCAATTTCTATATTTTGAATATTTAATCGCAGAACTTAAACTGGATTAAACATGTTAGTTGTTTGCAACAAACGGCACTTGAAACCGAGTAGAAAATAAAACCGTTGTTTTCGTTTGAGAGGTTCAAAAAGAAATAGTCCACTTTATTTCAATTTTTCTTCTTTTTATACAAATATTATTAATTAATTAAACTAAGAACTAGTGCTTAAAAATACATGCATATTTACAGTTCATTGGCTGTCTAAATAAAAATTGATAACTATTTAATTAAACAGATATATTTTAAGTTTATATGACCTTCATAAAATTATAACAATAGGCAAAAAATATAAGATTGCAAGATTAACAATTTTATTCTTAACGAAAAAAATAAAAATAATAAACTAAAGAAAAATAAAAATAAAATGCATCTTATTACAAAATTTTTAAATAGTTTCTTTTTATCTTTTTAAAACGTTTGAGTTATTTTTAATTGAGCCAAAATAAAATAAACACCACTTTGATGTTATTTACCTCTTTTATTTCCTCACTTTATCTTTTATACAGTTTATCTTAATAACGCGACTTATTAACTTGCACTTGACATTTGTTTATACAATACTTTTCTTTACGACTTTATATTACGACAGCAGAAAGATAAATATTTGACGTAGGTAAGTTCCGGAAAGGAAAGTTCCGGAAATGTCTCAAACGCTCTCATATCCTCTATTTTATATCCGTTAATCCAAATGTAACACCCATAGATAGTCTAATTGGCAGTGCTGCCAAATACGCAAAGAAGTACGGCATTAACAGGGTGATATATTATTACTAAATATACTAAAATTCCACAATACAGTTTTTAAGGTACTGATGTAGAGTATTTTCTTTTTTTAGGCATTTTTATTTGCTTAACAATATGTATTTATGTATTTCAAAGAAAAATTTTTCAAATTTCGAAATTTTTTTGTTTTTTTCTTACGTATGAAGACATTAAATAAATTAATTTTTTGTGAGTCAAAATTTTAACTTTCTCAGGACTGTTAAAAAAAGATATGATATGATGAATTATTATGGTCCTCTAGAAATAATTATAAGATAAGGATAACTACTTTTTAACCGATATCTTTTTGCCTGAAAGAGTTTATTGCACATATTTTCTAAAATAAAATAAATTTTTTGCAGTAACATTTTTAAAAGGTCCAAAAACAGAAATATTTTTTATCTTTTTAAAAAAATAATTTTTAAAGTTGACACAATAATATGTTATTTTGTTTCCCTTCTAATTAATTTTTTCACTGTTTATTTTCCTAACATTAATTTTTTTCACTGAATGAAACATATCGGTATAATATTGCAAATAACACAGTGAATATTTAAGGTATTATTGCGCTTTCAATAGAAATACATTTACTGGCCTAATGAGACTGAACGACGCCAAATTGTATTAGAAACGTTCGACGAGCTGCCTCTTTGCATTGGATATATTGATGGAACTGAAATCAAATTAGCAGAATCGCCTATAGAAGGTCATATCTTGTACTTCTCCTGGAGCCACATATATGCAATAAAAGTACAAATAGTTTCTGACAATAAAAAAATTATTCGAAATGTAGTGGTTCGTCACCCTGGAAGTTGGCATGATGCCCGAATAGAACCTGTTAAAGGGCTTGTACTTGCACTTAAATCAGTCAAGTCGTTTTTAAGTTATGATGAAATATATTGACATAACTACCATATTTTGGGCGAAAAATTTGCCACGCCCATAAAAATAATTTGAGCTCAATTAAAAAAAACTGAAAATGGATTTGAATTCAGCGTATCAAAGTCATTATATTCCATATAGTTTTATTTAAAGGCGAGAATATTTTTTTTTTTTTTTTGTAGACCAGTGTAGGTTACTCATCGAATCGCGTAATTTGGATTTTAAATTCGAAACTCCAAACATTGATAGGGATAATAAAAATAAATGTGCCAAACCATACAACATTCATAATAATGAATACTATACATTCTAGAAAGTGAAAGCCAAGTTCATGGTATAAGAGAAATAAGGCAATTCGGGATGTTCCACCATAAACTTAAATTGTTAGGTTTTTGTATCTAACATCGCTTTTTATATATAGTATATCTAAGAAGTAAAACAAGTACAATTAATTGTTATAAGGTCCATTAGAATTACAAAATGCTTCTCTTTTTCTTTTAAATAAATATTTAATGATTTTTGTAAAAACATCTTATATTTTCTATTTTTATAAACATTCGCTGTCAAAATGACTTTCGAATGAAATACGAACAAATACAACGTGTGTAGCATTCGTTTTCGTATTACACAGCTGTATTTTCGAAACGATTTTCATGAATGCGAAAAAGAAAGAGTATGTTTGGAAATAAATTTTCGATAATTCTATTACATAGTTCTTTTTTCTGCATTCGTATAATTTTTTGTTCGAATCGAGTTACACAGTAAGCCCTGGTGTAATTATATTGGGACTGAAACCGAAGGAAGTTTGGTTTTGTCTACATTTACTGCAGTTAATATAAAGCATTAAAGAAATTCAAAAGTTTCCTAAAATTCACCACATCATTATTTACTCCGATGGTTGTTTTTATCAAAACTGAAATGTTGTTCCTTTAAATGCTTTGGTTACTTTATGTGAGGAGAAAAAATAATCATAGAGTACAAATTACTGGTGGTTGGATATACGCAAAATAAAAAGTGTTTCAACACATTCTCTTATTGAAAAAATATATATATATATATATATATATATATAAATGTATAAATAAACTTGGCACTCGTACTTGATTAAAACAGCTCTTTTCCTGTTTATGAATCAATTCCTAAGAGAAATTCATCTATAGGCCGGATGAAGTATAAATAAAGTTTCTGAAGAATCCGCTACATCTTAAAAGTTATATTCTTTTTTAGGAAAAATGCGGCGGTGCTATCGACAATATGATACGTGCATTGGCATATGAACAAGCTGGAACTATTTATTTTAAAACTAACATAGATGGGAGAGAAGAAATGGAAATAAAATAAATACTGTTACGAAAATAAACAATGCCTAAAGAAAATAAACACCAAATTAGTACAGTAGTAGTGTTAGCTATAAACTTTATTATTATGGCATTGTTTATTCTATTGGTTTGTGTCAAGGCTATCAATGTATCTATCACACCACTTTGTCTGTGCTATGAGCAGTACTAAAACTTGCGAGTTTAACGGTGTTGCCAGTTCGATTCCTTTTTGTGTATTATGATTATAGATCCTTTGTATTTAACGTAGACAAATAGAAATTTTGTGGTAACTATAAGAATATTTGAAATTGATGAAAATTTGCTATAAACAGCTATAGTTTTGCAGTTATAAAGTCGTGTTAAGGCGTAAATAAAAGTGTTGAGTATTTTTTGTATTTAGTTCAAGTTGTAGTAAGTAAAAGAGTACAAATAGAGAGAACTGTATAAAAGAACAAATTCGTGTATTTATTTTATTTATCGCAATTAAGAAGAACGCAATCAAATATTTTAAAAAGGTTAAAACGTAACAATACTGCTTTACCTTCGAAAGAGTTGGAGTTTTATAAACAAAACGCTTGGCAGATCTGACAAACAATGTACAAAAGCCTCAAAACATTTAATAAATATTTTGCAGAATCGATTTCTGTTTTAAAATCTAAACATAAGTACTTGCCAACAGATCACTTCAACAATTACAGATCGCAAACCCGATTTAGTTTTAAGCTCTCTACCTATGATGAGATTAAGAGCAACATATTGCAATTAAAACCAAACAAAAGTTGTGGACATGATAATATCTTACCAAAATATTTGTTAATGTGCGCCAATAAATTAACAACTTTCCTTTTGCATATTTTTAATAATATTATAAGTACACAGGCTTACCCCAAAATTTAAAAAATTCATAAAATTGCTCCCATTCCTAAAAGGCGAAATGCAACAAAATATGGCATATATGGGCCCATAGCAGTGCTACCAATAATAAACAATTTATTTGAGAAAATACTATATATATATAATAAAATCTCAACGTACATGTACAACAGTAATATCAATATGGATTCAGGAAAGGATATGGAACGGAGGAAGCGGTTGTAAATGTTATAAATTTTATTTGCAAAGGCTTGGATGAGGAACATTGTGGTGTAGCTGAAATATTTTATGATTTTAGTAAAGCATTTGATCTTATAGATCATAATATTCTGCTTGAGTAGTTGTCGTTTTATGGTATATATGAAAATGATTTGTTGCGAATAAAAAGCTATTTATGTGACAGTAAAAAAATTTGTTCAACTAAATAATACCAAAAGCTCATTACGACCTGTTCTATGTGGCATTCCCCAGGGAAGCATTCTTGGCTTGGTGTAGGCTGGAAAGAAAAATGCAGCTCATAGAGTATATTGGTAGACGTGAGTTCAATAAATTGCCATTATATTTGAAAACGACAAATAGAATTTCTGTATCCAAAAAGAATTTAAAAAAATACTTATTGCATAAATAGAAGAGTTTTAACCTCTTTTAAACGTTTGAGTCCGCTTAAATTACGTTTAAAATAAAATAAATACCGTTTTTATTTTCTTGTTTTACTGCTATCTTGTATTTACTACACAATAACTTTTATACAGTTTACAACAACTTAATATTCACTACACTGCACTTTTATTTCCGCTTTAACACGTCTTTATCTTACGACAGCCAAATGATAACTAACTGACATGTAGGTAAAACCGTTATATTTTTATTTTCGTAACACTGCCTTCCGCTTAAGCCTGTTCGTTCCGAATAGGATCATTATCCTTCTTCTCATAGCTCGCAATTCGTTCTAAATGTTGTTCTGGATTTGGTATACCACATCATTTAACCTTTTGAGTACTTTGTAAGGTCCATCCCAGTTAGTTTGCAGCTTGGGAGATAATCCTTTCTTACGCCGTGGGTTGTAGAGTAGAACCAGTTGTCCCTCATGGAAGCCATTAGCACCTGCTGCTCAATCATACCTGGCTTTCAATCTATCACTGTCTATTTCTAGTTGTGTATGCATCGTTTCATAAAGTTCTTTGAGACTTTAATTTTTCTTGGCATTACCGACTGGTGCTCTCGATTTGTATTGCCGCAGATGATTCTGCCTTGTTCTGATTGCAGTTTTAGCCGAAATACATTCAGTGCAGTTCGCTATCCACTCGGAGGCAGCTAGCGTGCATCCAACCCAACAGTAACGCTGTTTTAATTTTTCAGCTGTCTTTGACACGCTCTCCGCTATGTTCCTTATGAGACTGATTCAAAATGTCATTCTTTTTTGAGGAAGGATCCACTATTAGATTGGAAGTCCTATTGCCGTCTGGACTTCCCCAGCCTTGGTATAAACACCCATCTATCAGCTTTAAACTATCCCATTCAGCCTAACAAGCCTTTATTATTTAGTACAGGGTCTTTCCTCTGAGCCGTTGACCAGTCCTCGTTAACGTCCAGGCGTAATTGTCTGATATTGATAATGGTCCCATTGGCCTTATCACCTGTTTTATCAGCGGCTATCTTACTTTCGTTTTTACTCTTTCCATTCCCGTAATAAGTTTCACTGTTACGTGGAAATCTTTTCCTGCCACAATCTTTATGATACCCACTTTCATGATGGTCAACCTCATTTATATTACAGCGTTCATTTATTCGTACGCTGTTTTGCTGCTCTCTTTTATTGGTCAGGCGTTTGTCACTACATTCTTCGGGCTTTCTATAGCTAGTGTTTTTCCATTTGTCATATTTCCAAGGTGACGCAAATCTTGCGGTTTTGAGCGGTGCCCTACAATGCCTTTGAAAATCAACGCTCTTGCCGCAGTTTTGGCACTTCCTTTTTGCCCTATGCTCTTTTTCGGCCAAAAGACGCTTTACCGCTTCTTTGATAGCTGCAATGAAATCTTCTTTGGTATTTACGGTTTTCATGTCTCACACTTTATGTACCTGTGGCGTGGATATCTCTCTAGCGGTTTCCTGTTGCCTTATGAGCAGCACACATCGCATATTTAATATCGTGGTCCCTTATACCATTGACGAAAGCTTCGGTCTTTATTTGCTCTGCTAATGGCTGGGTCTCTCCTGGATGACTAAGCTGCACCAACCTCTCGACTTCCATTGCAAAGGTTTGAAGGGACTCATTAGCCTTTTGTGTTCGGCACCTTAATTCCATGCGGTACAAATATCGTTTATGCTCGTCGACAAATTTAGGCTGCAGCGCTACCATTAAGTCGTTGTAGTTATTTCTACAGCTGGCTAGTTTCGAGAATCTCTGCTGCAGCACCTTTTAACGCCAAAATTAGTTCGACAGCCTTCTCTTTATCGTCTCATCCGTTTCTACTCGCCACTGTCTCGAATTGGAATTTAATTCTGATAGGGGTAAGCTACCATCAAAGCAAGGTGTTTTTATTCTGCTGAAAACTTCTTGTATGATACGCACTGGTTCCGGTTTTAGACACTGGATACTGTTGATTTTGTCCTCAATTACCTGAATTGATTGTTATAGGCTTGACATTCTGTTCTCCACCGCATCTACCCTCTTGCTTGCCGTTATACATATATCCTGTACTTATCAGTTGTTGCTCTGGAAGTTTCACGTACTTCAGCCAAAAGCTTTTGATTATCGGCTCTAAAAGTTTCTCGAATTTCAGCTCTAGAAATTTCTTGTGCCTTCGCCTCAGCATTAATTTTTTCCATAAGCTTTTCATTATCAGCTTTAGAAGATTCTTCAAGTTTCTTTTCAATACTTGCTAGAAAGTTCTGGTTTTGAACTTGCATCTGTTTCATCATGGCTGCAAGCATTGTTTTGATGTCCAAACTGCTTGTGGTTGCAGAGGCATTCATCTCAGGATAATTTTCGTCATCAAATTCGTAAGTATCTATGTCTATGCCACGTCTCTGCAATTCCTCTAATAGACGTTTTTGTAATTCGGTCTTATTACCAGTTGTTGAGAGCTCCAATTTAGTTAACTCGCGTTTGAGTCTGTCCACACTCAATTCTAGGAATTTAATTTTTTTATTTTTTTATATACGCAATCCCAATTCTGACACCAATTGTAACATTTTAACCTTTTTAAAACGTATGAGTTCGTTTAAATTGCGTTTAAAATAAAATAAATACCGTTTTTATTTTCTTTCATATATTTCATATAATATATATATATATATATATATATATATATATATATATATATATATATATATATATATATATATATATATATATATATATATATATATATATATATATATATATATATATATATATATATATATTTGTATTACATAATATATCTATACATATATATATATATATGTATATATGTATATATATGGTATATATATATATATATATATATATATATATATATATATATATATATATATATATATTATTTATTTATTTTTGTTTTATGATAAATGTTATATAAGGTCGATTGAAATAAATGCGCAAATGTCTAGACCTTAGATTTTAGGGCGTTGAGGCAACTTTATATATTGAAATAGTTTGAAATAAAAAAAAATAAAAAATAAAATTTAAAAAAAAAACTGATAAACGAAGATTAACGGCTATATTCACAAAAATGTTTAATTTTGAGTTTCAAATACAAATTAGTTAAAATACACTTTAAGGCTTATAAACTTTTTTTTAGCAATTCTTAGTCAAAATTTGCATTTTAACTAAAGTTCATTTTTTCATATTCGAAGCTGGCAATACTATATTTATATTATTTCTCATTTACAATATGAAAAATACAAATTCATGCAACCTTAAAATATTATTTACTTAAATTGCGTTACTTTTGGTATATTTCTTTTAAGAAAAAACTATTTTGATCTTAAATCATGTAAAAAGATTATTTTTATTATTTATTTTGTTTAAATAAATATGCTTTTTGAAAAAATGTACGCATGTTGATTTGGCATACTGTAGATTATAAGGAAAAAAAATTGAGAAAAACATTGTACTTATAAAGCAACAAAACGTATGATGTGTCTTCTTGATATCGATATAATGGAGAAAATATGGTGTTAGGTGCTAGCCCACGTCGCGACATTGCGACCCATAGAATCTATTGTGCCTTTTCGGTCTATAGCTTGTTCAGCAGATCTGCTACCTTCCTGATGCACAAACAGATCTAAAGCCATAATAGTAAATATGTCACCTAGTGAGACCTTATGTCTACCTAAATTTTAATTTCTATCTAAGCCTATCAAGTACCATACAATATGTGTTATGCTGTCTCTTATACCTGTGAGTACAGTCTACCAGCATCCACATCTGTGACCATTGTTCAAAGTATCTGGCTTTTTCCCAATCTTCGCCTAGATTGAGAATGGTAGTTAGTAGTGTTGCAAATTAAGGTTCCGAGCCAATATATTTATGGTGTCGCGGAACATTTTCTTGTCAATGTCTATTCCACAATGTTAAGGAAAAGAAGAACATATTTTGAACAAACTCTGCTTACCACGGTCTCCAGGAACATCTTGAAATTATGAGTACAATTTTGCGGTATTGTTGATAATCTCTATCTGGTATGGATAAATGATCGCTAGTGTCCTTCTATATTTTTAGCTTTCGTTCTGTATATTATTACATTTTCAAATTGTTCTGACCAATTATTTTCTACATAAACATGTCCGTTATTTTTAAAATTTCGTTAAACTTTAGATTTTATGTTTCTTTTTCACAATAATGTTCTTAAAAAAGCTTTAATGTACGGTCGAACTAACTTTAAAATGTGTTTATTTAATATTGGTTTAAAATAGGAAATTTTTAGTTCGTTTGTGAATAGTACTTTAGTGAATTTTTCTTAAAGTAGTTGTGAAATGTTATTTATTTTGTTTTTGAATGCAGCCGTAAAACTTTCAAAAAAGAAAAGTAGCACATCCAGACTCTAAAACCATTGTTACCAGAAATTTGTGATAATTTCTATAAAAATATACTCTTTTAAAATTAATATATAAATATTTTTATCTAAATTTTCGCAATATATCCTTAACGAAATTAATTTCTTTTTAGTTTTTATGAATTAATTTAAAATACCTTTTATTGTCATCATACTCTACAAAGGTATGAATATATTAAAATGCACTGACAAAGAAAATCACCTTTATAATTAAATTGATGTTCATAATTAAATTTAATGAATAGCGTTGTCCTAAAATAATTAAAACAATAAATTTCAAAATAAAACTGTTTTATGTTAGATGCAGTTATGACCTTTGGTTTCAAAAAAATGTATTACGAAAGGACCTAACCAATGTACATAGATCCTAAAATATTATAAAGTTTAATTTTATTTTACCAGAAATCGATTAGTCAGTGTTTTATAAATAATCTAAAACTACAGTTTTCGGGTTACTGACCTGTATGATAAATAAATATTTGAGAACAAGATCTGATTTTGTAAAATCACTTCTGTCTTTTGGAATACATGACAAAAAAAGGGGACAGACGCTGTCCCACTTGAATTGGGCAATTCCTAATTCGGTTTCATCTTCACTCATTACAAATCCGTGGCTCAACATTAGTTTTTCTGCAGCACTTTTATTACTGTAATATAAAATTAGTAAATTCTTAATTATTAAAGGAAATGTTTAAAAATAATTGTAAGACAAAAAATGTACTGTATGTATGTATGTATGTATGTATGTTTTCACTTAAAACTTAAATATTTGAACTATTCTTTCAATTCAATTGTAAGACAAAAAATGTACTTATGTATGTATGTATGTATGTTTTCACTTAAAACTTAAATATTTTCACTTAAAACTTAAATATTTTAACTATTCTTTCAAACTATTTTCAAGATAAATTTTAAAAAACAATATAATATCAAGGGCCTCAAATACTTATAAAATATCATTTTTAATTATTCGTCAATAAAATTTTGGGGTTTGACATATTAAGCCTGGTATTGTGTCAAAATTTTCGTAATGTGACGTTACAAACTTAGCTTTTACGTTTAATAACAAAATTTAAATGTGAATCACACTAAGAAAACAATAAAAACAACAACCTAATAACTATATTAGCAAACAGTATGTGTTTACATTAAGCGTATTTAGCATAAAGAAGAATTCAAAAAAAAAAAAACATAAGCAAAATTATATCACTTGAGGGTATAAAACGTGCCGTAAGTTGCTCATTGAGCTCATTCAATAATTTAATTAATTGCTTGGAGTTTTGGTGACTAAACCGAGAAGTTGGCTGACACCTTAAAGGGTCGGGATTCTATCCGTCTCTCAGCAGTGATTATGAGAGCTCCCGCCTTCCTCTTGACTTCCTAATAGTAATTTTAATTTTTTGTCTAAGTGCGAGAATTCCTGAATTCCTCTTGCACTTAACGTTTATTACCGATTATAATCGTAGTAACCATTTGAGACGCCGTTCCCAGCTGAGTACCCGTTACCAAAAGAAAATAAACCACAAAGGAATTAGAATTTATTTTATATTACCTTCCTGGACAAATTATAATTCAAGACTTAAAGTTGTGTCAAAAAAAAAGAACCGAAATAATATTATATGACATATCATATATTTTCATATTTCAGCTTTTATATGTAAGAAAATATGCAGAGAAAATTAATCTAGAATGCGCCGGATTTTAATGTCAAATTCAATTTTGGCAGTAACATTGACGCCTGCTTTGTAGGTTTTGCAATTAAGAAAATGCAACAGGAGTCAACGAGCCTTTGTTCAGATTATATTTCTGAAAGAAAACAAAACCCCGATTATCGTTTACAATATTTGTAATTTTAATGTTGTATTTTTTAAAATTCGATCATGATTTACAACTGTTGTCGGCACTGTTCTATTCTGAGTATTCTATGTTTATTAATATTGATTATCGTTTACAACATGTGTATTTATGTGTTGCCAGCACTGTCAAAGTCTGGCTCAATAGCTGTTTTATTTACGTTAGAAGTTAAAAAACGAAAATGGAGAATAATTTTTAAGTATGCATATAAAATTTGTTTTGCGAAATATAACTGTAATAAATAATTACCTACAAATATTTCTTAGCAAAACTGCAAATAAAAAACAAATGGAAAAGCTGGTTGACCTCATGAAAATTAATGCTGATATTGGCCGTGGCAAGCTACCATTTGGAGATAATAAAATAAGCTTAAAGAAAAGTGGGATCAATTAAATGGCTTGGGACCTTAGATTAAGACCACTAAAGAATAGCAAAGAGTTAGTAGCAGATGTACTAATAATTTATATTATATTGCTTAAAAATTTTTGTTTTACCATAGGTATGGACTCGCTATAAAGCCAACTTGACAAAAAAATTGGCTGCAAACAAAAGAAATTTTCAACCTACTGGTGGTGGTCCATCATCAGAAATAAGCCTGAGCCCATTAGAACAGAGAATTGTGGAACTTGTCTCAATGCAAACACAAGTAAACCCAAATGGTTCTGCAATGGGTTTGGAAAATCCAGAAGATTCAGATGCAGCGGAATCAACAATTGCTTCGGAGGAGCCTTTACCGACTGTTGATTCTACAGTACAACAATTGCCGAAAAATCTCAGACCATCAAAGAATTATCTGGAGGATGAAGGTTTGCAAATATTAAAAAATCAAGAAAAAAAATTAAGAGGAAATCTTAAAACATGAAAACGATTGGAAAATAATTCATACAACAATTATCAAATCAATAAACAAATTTATGAATCAAAAAAAGTCTGATTTATAAATGAAATTGATTAAAGCCAAACTGGAGTTAACAAATAAAAGAATTTGGATGTGTTTTTTATGAATGTATATGTATGTGTGTATTTAAATACCTTTTGTTTTAGTTTTAAGAATCTGTGATCATACATGAATTTTTTGTAATATTTTTTTTTAGAATAGGAATAATATATCAATAATATATCAAATATTCATTTTTATTGTCAATGTTTAAGCAAATAAGTTTAAGCAAATTTGTTGTTCATGAATAGTTTTAAAACGTCTCTCTCATAATTCTTCCCCTTATTTTGAAATGGCGTTGTTAAAAACGGTTCAATGGATACCCAGCGTCACTTTAAAATTTTAATTTATAAATGAAGGAAAGAAAACTTTTTAATTAGGATCCAAGTATTCTCCTCCATATTATGTTGTAAATATTATTTCTCATATTCCACTCGAAGGAACCATGATTTGAGCCGGAGTATCGAGCATCTACATAACAAGGTGTGTAAAAAACATACAAATAACAAATTTGAAAAGAAAAAAATATCATCGAAAATATTGAAAAATATCCTGAAGCTATGAGCGTTGGTTTTGTGTTGTTGATGTTGTGAAAGAATGCCATTAGGAAAATAAGTAACGATGCCAAGGAATTAAAATACTCCTACTACGAGGGGACTGAACAAAATTTAGGCTGTCAAATAAATAAGTCGGTTTCCACTTGTTTATTATGCGATGCAAAAATAATAGTGCGCGTATTTTTAATAAATTCTGAAAAGTCACACTGTAAAGGCCCTTAGCTGCTGCAGAAATATGATCATATCTTCTCAAATTATAAACATATCTAGCAATATTATTATATAAAACATTCAATTTGCATTTACTGCAATCGTATCTTTCCGGACACACATGGCAGTTTTTGTTTTGTTGCTCTCATTATCATCATCATCAAAATATAAATTGTCGTTTATATCCCTGATTCTGTTTGTTTTATATTTTTCTAACAACATATAAATTTTTAAATTATTCTTTTAAACTTGACAGTTTTTGGCCGGCAGGTATGTTTTCTACATATGAGATGCAACTCGGTGCCACACACAATATCTAGATGTTGTAAATCGTTATATAAAAAAATAAATGTTGTTTAATTGCCGATACTATACAACATATATGTATTGTAAACGATAATCGTGGCTTAAGTCTAAAACTAAAATTCTTATCTATATGTATAAAAATAAGTTGTTCTATGTTCATCATTATATAACTTGAGAAACACTAAACCAATTTCTAAGCCAATAGTTGCGTTGGACAGGTATACGTTCACTGATGGTTTTAGTTTAACTGGGCGGTGCTACGTACACATAACATTATTATTTATATGTCTATATTTTTAAATCTGTAATAGTAAGAGTTTCTATACTTAGCGCAAATAACTAGTGGTCAATACAAACCATCAGTCAAAAAGTGGGCGGAATAAGAAAGTAAATACTGATTTTTGTATATCTTTGGAACGGTAATAATGGGAGGTTCTGAATTTGGTCCAAATAACTTTGTGGTCAATATAAATCATCACTCAAAAACTTGGTGAAATTGGATAAGTGGGAGTGGCACATGCCATACTAAGTAAATATTAATTTTTGTATGTATATCTTAGGAACGGTAATAGTGGAAGATTCTGAATTTGGTCTGAATAACTTCGTAGTCAATCCACATCATCGTTCGAATATGAGCGAAATTGAATAAGTAAGTGTGGCACCTACAATATCTAGAGAACAGTTAGAATGATAGTTTCTGAACTTGGTCTATTTGACTTGGTAGTCAATACAAATCATTAATTTTAATTCATTCCTTGAAATTTTTCTTATTTTATAGGTATACAACAGAAAGGTAGGTAGGTATACAACACAAGGCAACGCAGAAAGGTTACTCTATTACAAGGGTGACCAAAAAGAGAAATTAGTAGTAGTGTTAGTGAATTTTTGAAGAGAAAACTAAAAAGGTAAACAACAACCAAAACAAACAATTTTTAAAAGCAAAGCGACTTACATCTGCTTTCATTTAGAACACTTCCATAGATAAATAATATTTGTTGCTTTATTTATTATCTTGTTATTTTCTGCTCATTTGCCTTCGATGTATACTACGCTGTAGATAATTCTCAGCTAGATAAGGCTCATACGAGTTTATCTGTTCAACTGTGCTCTAGTAACTTATATTCTATTACTATATTTGGTATTTAATTCAAGAAATAAGTTAAATAAATTTAATTCGGAAATATATACATATAAGGTGGTGGTCACAACATTTGCAACCGGTCTTTGGACACAAATTCTGCCTTTTGATTCTTAAAGACTCGTCAAACCACAAACCATTGTTGCGGAGTCCAATTCCCATGTGCTTGTACAAAGTTGAGACAAATTTCTTTATTCTTTTCGGATTTAAGGGCAAATGGTTTCCCCCGTGCAAGGTGTATGTTATCATGTCCAATTTATTCACTAGTTTTTTGACATGCGACTGATGACCGATCCAGAATCCCATAGACATCTTGCATAAGACGTTGTCGAACCTATTTTAACCATAACAGTCGGCAGTAGAACAATGAAACATTGACGCACAATAAAAATTAAAGGGTCCTTTTTCGAAGTGGATGGGGGTGACAACTCCCTGGGTTTGGTCTCGGTAGCTGCATGACCAAGAATTTTTGACAGGCTCGGAGTGGATACGTTCGCTTGTAGATATGGCATTTGAAGGATTTAGTAGTTTTTTTTGTAGTCCAGATTTTGGACATTTTAAGCTGGAAAAAGTAAACAGAATAACAGCCTGAACCACGATGTCGAACACAAATTTATTTGAACCAAATGCAGTCACTCACTTTCTTTCGTAACTTCTTCCCACTATCTTGAGATTTATCGTTCGCTTGGCTTTACATTTCAAACGTAATCCAAATAAATAACTGGATTGCCATAGCTTAATTTCACAAATAAATCGACAATATGCATAAAAAACGCTTAAATGATGAAATTGTACAATGAAAAATTTAATTGTGTTACCACTGAAATTTTACAGTAAAAAATGTAAACAAACTAAAATACAATTTAAAAAATCCTTATTCGTACAACCTTAAAAATGTATTGCCCTGAATTTAGTAATTTTTTTGAAAAATTGATGTAAACACTCTCTTTTATTTGTTTTAATTAAGAACGCCTATTGTTTTTTAAATCGCGTATAAAATACTTTTTTAATTATTTATTTTATTAAAAAATGGTTTTTGGAAATATGTACATAAGTATGAATATTGATTTTTTATACTGTAAATAAATTAATAAGCAAATGATAAAAAAAAAATTATGAAAATAATTTATGCTTCTTTTGTGCGATGATAGCTATAAATTTTTGGCTTTACAGGGACCAAATACCTAGCAACGAAGCCAGGTACAACAAAAATCAAAAGCGCTCTATTGTGCAATTCATAATACAAACGACAATAAAAAACAAGTAAGTGATTTTGATATTTGTGTTTGTATGAAAATCAGAAAAACGATATACATACATATATAGTAAGCCGCAGTTTCATTTTGAAATGCTTAAGTTATAGTTCGCATTCATTTTTCTTTCGACTAGAGATTATTAGTGCGCCGATAACGTTCGACATAGTATGCCAGGCTTTAGGAAAAGTTCTCGATGTCTAACATTGTGCTGGCAATAATATTCATTTAAAAATTTAAACGACCAACCGTCCTCTTTATCTGTTACTCGAACGCGGTTATCAGAACCAAGATACACCTTAACAACGCAACTTAATCTCCAGGAATTTCTCCTTTCATATCACCTTCTCTTGCATTCTCCGAAGAAGGTTGGCGAAATGGAGATCCTCGTCGGGAAACAAAACGACTAAAGGCTGCAAGAAATGTTTGCGTAGACAAGTCGATACTAACTTCCAAATGAATCGCCTAAGTTAAAAACATACAAAAATGCACACATAATCCTTCGTAATTCTGCACGCTCGACCGGAGTCAATTTTTATATCGAAAGGTCCAGCGAAGTCTATGCCGTTATGTGTGAATGGACGAGTCTTTTCTGATTCTTCGGTTGGAAGTGACGCCAATAACTGTTGTTGGTACTTTTTTATATAAATCACACATATTTTGCATTTGTTTATAATCGATTTTATTAAATTCTTTGCTTTATGAATCCAAAATTCTATTCTAAAAAGTCGCAGAACTAGTTGATTTCCTCCAAGTATGGCTTATGTCAAGGATAAATCTTATTAAGAGCCTAGAATAATGGGAATTGTAAGGCAGAATAATTGGATGCTTCTTGTTATAGGAGAGTCCGGCCTACTATTTTAGCCTTCCACAAAAACGAATTATTTCCTCTGTAACTAAGAACTGATTTAAATTAAGAGCTACACGAGATATGGAAGCGGTGTGTTTGTAAGAAAGCGCCTTATACTCATTTGGATAATATGCCCTTGTCTAAACAGAAATAAGCTTGCTACGGACAGACCGAATCTTAGAGTTTGAAATAGAAATAGAATCATTTTCAAAATGACATTTGTGACTACGATGAGTTCTTTGAGAAATCTGTAGACGTAAGACATGACACGGATTTCCCTCAGTGAAGTAGCAAAAATTTACTTGTACTGGCTTTACTTAAATTTCAGCTTCCGGAATCCTGGGTAAATAATACTTTGGCAACTCCGCACTGCTGACCTTAGCCAGTGAAATCAAAATCACAATAATTCATTATCTGATAGATCCTATGAGAATCGCCAAATCAGCAAGATTCGTCTAATATGATTTCATTATGAAAAATAGGCGATCTGAGTAATATCCGATATCCTGCTTCCAACAAAGGTCAAGCAGGAACAAGAAGATTTAGCTAACCATGCGTGTACTATTGTTGAGTCTGTTTCATAGAAAATATAATAATTTTCATTATCAAGCTTAGAAATCAAGCTATCTCTCATTTTGAACAAGAGAACAACTCCACAAAGCTCTAATCTTGGAATTGAAAGTGTTTTTAGAGGATCGACTTTTGATCTACATTCGCATTAATATGATGTGCTGTTGTCTTTAAGAAAGTCGATGGTCTGGGGGCATTTCTGACAGAATGTCCTTAGAATTGGATGTCCACTTCCGTAATGAAAAATCCGTAGATTTTTGCCTCTATTGTATTCTACTTTGTATGGACTCCGGCCAGTACGACAAATACATACAAACATAAAATTCCTAAGAATCGGGCTAGCGATTAGGTAAAGAGATTCAACAAAGTTCATATTTCTATATACGGCGCACAATTGACCAAAAACTTAACTCTCTGTAGTCATATAATGGATATGGAATTCGTTGACAAGGGGTATGCTTCCGATCAACAAAAATTTGTAAATAAATATCTAATATACGGCATTGAACAAAAATGCTAAAAAGCTCCATATGAAGATTAGTAAGGTGAGTTCATTCAGAAGTGTTGGTCCTACATGCGGCAAAGAATTTAAGCTATGTCCATTGGACGATGGAGCAGAACCACTTAAAATTACGCTTACTTTGGTACGCTTAAGAGGTGAGGTAAACAATATACTCCCAGACCATCTTAATACCCTGATAAATTAACTTGCTGCATGTGCCCCAGACTACTCTGTCGTATTCTCTTGTAAATTCAGAAGTTCGAACCAACCTAGCTCCATTCCTGAAAAACTGTGCCATAGCACTTTACCTTGAATGACCAATATTCAGCGCCTCTGGAAATTTTTCTTTGAATGAAAGGGAAGCAATTGATATATCTACCATCCTAATTTCTGGAAGTAGTGTTAACATATAATTCCTAACAAAAACGATCGCCCTGCGACAAAAAGTTCTTCTGAGGAAGATTATCCATCTCCTTTGTCCAAAAAAACTTTATAGAAATAAGAAACAATTGTAAAATTGAGGCCAGAATTATAGAAGATAGGACCAGCCATAGTGGAATCGTCTGCTGCGCAATAAGATATTCACAAACATTGTGTCATGTCCCTGAACATACGATCGGCACATAATAGTAGATTTATTTTCGAACTTACATAAAATTTTGGACCAGTAAGTTTAATTTGGGGAATATTAAAAAAATCGAAATTGGAACTACTAATGCATTGAATGGAATCTCAATGGAAGTGTCAAGCTGAGTACCTAGTACAATGGAACACTCACGCTGAACTGAAACCTGAAATACGTGCAGTGGAATGATGCTAGGTAATATAAGAAAATTAAATAAACGTTACGAAATATAAGTTACCTCAGAACCTGAATCAACCAGGGCACGAACTTGATATACTTCACCCTTATGGCAAATATCTACCATGGTAGTGCCGAGCAAAACATTTCTAGAATTAGGAGCAAAACTCGATTGAAATCAATTGGAAACTGAATTCTTAGCGGCAATGAAAAAAACAGTCGGATGGTTTTTCATGGGGCACAACTGACAAGATGGACTAGATTCGCTGACTTAATAGCGTTTAAGTGCTTTCTTTGTAAAGAGTGGTCCTAGCAAAACGCACGATGTTAATTGTAAATAAAACAAAAAAGTTTTCAAAAAATTATCTTAATATGTTTTGTTATGGTAGAAGAATCTATGACAATTTTGTGTAAAAGAAAATATCGGACAAATGCTCGCCACGGCTTCGGTGGCATACCTCTATCCGTCGGTATTTTCAATGATTCTGAGACATAATTAAAGTTCAATGTCGTTAATGTGCCGAGTTATCTCATCCTTAAGCTCGTGAATAGCACAATTCTGTTGGAACCACATATCTGGTAGTAAAATCCATAGATCATTTTCCTAATAACATCCCCCTTACCTTATCGCTGAAGGTGCTGGTTAACCTAATAATAATGAAGATAGCAGTAACTATTACGACCCATGTAATTTCAAAAGCTTTGAAAACAGGAAACTTGATCATGAAAATACGAATTCTATCGGCAATTCAAATCAGATGAGTCAGATGTTAAGGCTGCAAAAAGCAAGTTTATTATCTATAACCGATAGATGCTAGTGGATGCTAACAAGGACTGGGCAGGAACGCAGAAGAATAATCCCATATTGGTGAAGATTATTGTAGCGTAAAGGTAAAAAAACTACATGACAGCTGAGTGGAGATGGACAGCGGAAGGTTGAAGACTGGATATAAATAAGCAGCAATTATTGAGGGCTTGCGTGATCCACAATTGTATATGAAACAGCGAAGGGAAAGGTAATCAGCTAAGTTGCAAGACAAGCGAAGAGGAATCTGTAAAGTAATTAAGAGAGTAAATGACGCCAACTGCAGGGTTCAGAGCCCGGGACGAACCAAGAAGAAGGCAGTACACCTAAAGCGATTAGGAGACCATGGAGAAGAGATAGTTAGTCTATGCGGGACGAACAAGCTTACGTAGGTGGCACTGTTACGAAAATAATGTTTGAGTACCCCTATCGTTTATGACATTACTAAAAATAAACAAAAGGTAGAAAAAAAATACGTACGATTTGTAAACAAAAATCGATAACAACAATGCAAAAAGAAATGTAGTAAATAAAAATAAACGACAATAACAAAATAGACAGAAAAGAAGGCAAATAACAAACAACAACAAAAATAAGGACTGGAAGAAGTAGATATTTACATGCACATGACTTCATAAGATCTAAATGGAATGAAATGTAAACAAACAAAAAAATACCTAAAATATAGACAGGTTCAAGAGCTTTCGAAGTATTGTTTACCCAGACATATAAAAAGCACATTAATGCGGACAGAAATTTAGTTTATAGGGTATAAGCTGAGCGTGTAAATGTTTATTGGTGTAAATTCTGAGTAACGAGTAATTGGAATAAACTCAGTGTGAAGAGAATTTAGAGTGGATAAACTCTGGTTGAAAAGGCCGTGATCGAAGATCTTTAGGTAGAAAGATCTGTGTAAGTTGTTATTGTTTTACACAAAGGGCTTAAAGAGAGAATAATTAAGATTATTTCTTGTTGCTTGTGAAAAGGTTACAAGCAGTGAAACACAAAGCTGGGTCAATTAAGGATTATTGACTTAAAACCAAACACAAATTTATTTTTATTTTAACGGCAATGAAGGAACTCATATAATAAGCGTTTTTAAAAGGTAAAACCATAACATCACATATGATAAGCAAAATAAAACAAAGCGAGAAAACCAAAAACAAGTGATCTCTTTGTTGATGTGAATATGTTACAAATATTAACAATTATTGGAATATGTAATAATCATAAGGTAATGTAACATAATTGTGAATTTTTAGGGTTATTTTATTTTGCCAACAAACAAAATAAAAGAATCTCTAGTAAAATTAATAATTATAGTGTTTTTATGGTTTCCCACAGCTTGGTCAAGCAAAGTATGAGAATTCATACGTCAGTATACTTGACGGGAAAAAAAAGACAAATATTTGTGTTTAAACCAGAGAATAACAATAAGTACTTAAAAACAAAAATTACTTGAGTAGTTGTCTATATTTTTAGGTGTTGTGTATACCCATACATTAATAACATACAGATATAATTCCACAACCATTTTAAATAACTTAAATAACATGTTTGCATCCATTTTATTCGCTGTACCTATAAAAATAATTGGGTGATTTTAACTTATGAATGAATAAATATTGCGAAATAGAATTTATTTCACTTAATAACAAAATTCAAACAAGAGTTCATTGTAAGTACTTATTTTTTGAATGAATAAAAATTGGGAAAGCATTCCTAATACTCTAAATCGAATTACTTATATGTATATTGCACAACTTCACTGAAGTCACTTAAAGTTAAGTTGTGTCATTTAACTTTTAATATTTTTTCTAGTTGACCACTAATTTTTTTGTTCTGACGTAACTCGCGCATATTTACGTATTCGAAGTATGAGTATCAATGGGTATGGAAACATATTTAGAGTACATAAGTACTCATGTGTGTAATAAATTACTCATGACATGCGTGTATGGATGAATAAAAGAAATGGTATGGTTTACATCAATGATTGCATTTCTTTGTATTTTTTTTTGACAGTAAAGGAAAAAATGTTACCTACATCCTACGATTTTGAAGTCTGAGAGCATTAGTGAAAAATTTTAAAAAGATGTTATACCAGTGTTTAAGGTATTTATACTTAAGTTAACTGAAAAAAAAAAAATAATATGATATAATATAACTTAGAAGTTATTAGGGAAAAGCATAATAATTAGCATGAAGAAAGTCTACATACAACGTTCAACTACTTATATCAAGTAGAAATGTAAAAACTAAGAAAGCGAAATAATAGTTAACTTTGTTGATTTATTCAAATTTACAAGCATTACAATTGTTGAATTGGACAAAGTGATAATAAAGGAAGATATTATTTCAATTTTTATCGAAAAGAGATACACCAAAATATGGTAGTAAATCTGCAAAAGAAAATGAATCATATGAATGAATTGCTAAACAACAAAATTCAGTCGTGCTACTGTACAGATGATCGTTAGAAATTATAACAACAACAATAAACGCCACAATATTGGCGGAACACATCGAAAAATGCACCAATTTAATTGTTGTTACACGAAAAATAATAAAATTTTTACATGGCAATAAATTTCATAGCAGAATTGTACGCAAGAAGCCAAAAATTTCAGTAATGAATCGTAAACTTCAATAATATTCTTAATTTTACTTAAGTAGGGACTTAGTTTATTTCATTAAGTAATCTGTCGTCGTTTTTTCTAATCGAATTTACACTTTCCACTATGATGTGTCTGACACCATCTACAACTGCATTTATTTAACGTTTGATTAAAGTAGTAATTTATGATTATATTTTCATTAAGGTTCTCTATTGCCAAATGATTTTTTCGTCTAGTATTTTGAGAAGTTCTTCAATTTCTACTTGGTCGTTGTCATAGTTCCTGCTATCGATTTCAGTCCTGAACACATAGTTTTTGTCAATAAGGAAACAGAGTTTGAACCTTAACCTTGATTTGGTCCATTTCATGCTCGAGAAGTATTTTGCTTTTGTTTTGTTGAAATTGTGCTATTTCTTTTTCAAGACAGTAATAATGTCTATTATGTTTTTTACGTCTATAATATGGAAGATCTTGTTGTAATTAATAATAACTTTTGAGCTGTCGCATTTAATTTCTGCGAATCCGTTATTTACGTTGACTGGTTGAATTGTCAGGTATTCCATTGTTGTTGACACCAGCATCAGGGTCATGAGCGGTACAGTCCGCTTGTTCTGAAAATTTATTTTTACGTTTTATATTTTTGAGATGTACGTTTTCTAATTTCAATTTTCGGTATCTAGGTTCATATTTGTGTCTCAGAGACTTATATATTTTAACGTATCCTTCCTAATCTGTCTGTTTGGGGAAAAAAAAACGAAATAATTATTTTATTTTTTTAATAAAATTATTTTATTTTATTTTTTTAATAAAATAATTATTTTATTTTTTTGAGTTTTGATTTGAATTTTATTTTAAGTACTTGACACTTGCACTTCCAACGAACAACTAACTTATAATTTTAAAGACTATTGTTATCACTGGGCCACCAACCACAAGCAAAATAAAGAAAACGGTATTTATTTAAAGCATTGACTACAAAGGAATGCCAATAACAATGCTGTGGCTGAATGTGTAGTTAAAGTAAACGAAAGAACTAATAACCGTGCATAAGTATGTATGTTGTTGTTGTTTAAGCAAAGTATGAAATATTATAAGGGTGGCCCAAATGTGATAATATAAAAATTAACATAATATCCTCTGCGACCAACGAAACCTTTGAGGCTCAAAATTAAATTGTTGGTGGACAAGTCTGTCACCAGTTCCAGATGCGTTGCTTTTGAACTAAAATAAACAAACACGGCAATATAAGTTTTGTATGGAACTTTACTTCGAATGCGATACAATGTTAGAAATGGGCCACAAAAATCAACACCCGTGACTAAAGACGGACGTTGAGCTATCAGCCGATCTGCTGGTAAATTACCCATAATCTGCTCCATTAGCTTGGGTTTATATCGAAAGCAATGTACACAGCTTCGAACAACTTTTCGAACTACCTCGCGTTTCTTATTTATCCAAATCTTTTGACGCAGGATGCCCAGTAAAACCTTTGGACCTGCGTGTAAATGTTTACGATGCAGGTGTTCGATGTATAATGTGGTAAAATAGTGATTTTTGGGCAACAATGCAGGAAATCGGGCATCGAATAATATCGGTGCGTTTGATAATCGGTCTCCAACTCTAAGTATATTGATGGATCTATTACCAATAGTCATTTCGTGAACAATTGGAGTTAAATTTTGTAACGATGATTTAACAAAACTTTCCTTTGCAAGGGCAGCGAACTCATCCTTGAAATTGACTCTTTGTATACAAGCTACTATTTGCCAAAATGTATTCTCCAATTCATTAGGCGGTATTATAATGAGGTCCTTGGGTTTCAGCTGTCTGTTTACTGGGCATCTGTTCGAATCGAATTATTTTTATATAAGAATAATATTTTTCAATTATCTGTTCTAAAAGTGGTTGTCTGGCGTCATTGCACTTAAAAACTGCTACTTTCCGTTTCTTCCATCTTTGGCCAAGTAGATTTGTCTTCTTGAAGAAAAGTTGAACCGTTGAACCAAATTGTATTGGGTAACTCCTGAGCACTACAACCACGAGAAACTATATCTGCTGGGTTCCGTTTTGAGGGAATGTGCCTCCATATGACATCTCTTGTTTGGTCTTGAATTTCTGAGATACGATTTGCAACGAAACAATTTAGTGTAGACGAATGCAGTTTCAGCCATTGAAGAACTATTTCGGAGTCGGTCCAAAAATAGACTGAGGACACAAATTTTTCCATTTTTGGTTTAATTTTGTGCCATGTTTTGCTGAGTAACACGCTGGCGCATAATTCAAGTTGAGGTAATGATTGGGCTTTAATTGGAGCGACTTTCGATTTAGCGATCAGTAATGTTGATGTAAATGTGCCGTTTTGAAAGACCCGGTAGTATAGACAACAACCATATGCCCTTTGAGAGGCATCAGCAAAACCATGGATTTCTCCCAATACGCCTGGAGACGTCAACACAAATCTGGGAAATTCTATATGATTAATGAACGAAAAATCTGCTTTAATCTGGAGCCACAACAATTTAAATGTTCATTTAAGGGATCATCCCAACCAATATTTTGGACCCAAATTTTTTGTAGCAAGACTTTACAACAAATGACGACAGGAGTCAAAATACCAAGTATATCGTAGAGTTTTGATACCAGGGACAAAATGGATCGTTTTGTAGGACTACCGACGACAGGCAATTCAAATCGATACAGAAAAACGTTTTTGCTTGGTTTCCATGAAATACTTAATATTTTGGTTACATCAGTCTCCGTTGTTTTAACCACGATTTCTTCGTCATTGCTGGATTGGAACAAAAATATGTTGCTATTTCATTTAGCAAGTTCTAATCCACGTAACTTGAGTATGTGTATAAGTTCGTTCCTCTTTAGCTCTAGAGTTTTTATATCATCCGCTCCCGTAAGAACATCATCGACTTTTAAGTCTTATCTTAAAACCCTTGAGCCAGTAGAATAAATTGAGGAATACTTGTCTGCAATGAAAATCAAAGAACGTATCGCCAAAATGGGGGCGGCAGATAAACCATATGCTATACTATTTAATTGATAAACCTTAATTTCTTCAGCCATGTCCGTCCTCCACAAAATAAGTTGGTATCATTCTCTTCGACTCGAAACTGGCGATACATTTTAGAAATGTCCGCAGTTAATGCGTATATGTTTAAACGAAAAGCAAATAATGTGGTGATGAGATCCTGTTAAATTTTTGGGCCAACCATCAGAATATCATTCAATGAAAAACCGGATGAGCTACGATGCATCAAATACGACTCGAATTTTTGTTGTTGTGCTTTCAGGTTTGGGCATACAATGATGTGGTATAATATAATTTGGACCACTCAACGAAAGATTGTAGGGTGACATATGTCCTAACGATAGATATTCTTCCATGAACTGGGCATACATAGACTTCAAAGTTGAATCTCGTTCCAAACGTTTTTCGAGGGAGAGAAAACGCCTTCGTGCTATTTCAAAGCTATCGTCTAAAACATCGGGTAATTTTCTAAATGGCAAACGAACCTGGATTTTATTGTCTTGATCAGGGCAAACGTTTTCCACAAAGTGTTGCTCGCAAGCTTCTTCTTCCTCTGTGTACTTGGAGGGGAACTTTGCGTACTCTTCTATCTCCCAAAATTTTCTCAAAATCATATCGAGATTACATGACGAAGAGTTAGTAGCTAGGTTGCATGTTGCCAACGATGATCTTGATGCGGACTGGAATGTGCCACCCACTATCCAACCAAAAACTGTATTAGTGAGACTCGGCATACTATTTCTCAACAAAATTCTACCATCGAGCAAGAATTCGAAGAATACTTCGGTACTAATGAGCAAGTCAATTTATTGCGGCTTGTAAAATAGCGGATCCGCCAGCTCCACGGATTGTGGTATATTCCAGTGAGATATTTGAATGTAATCACCAGGCTGTTTGTTTGATATAGACTTGGTGACGGCAAAACTCGAGAACCACTGGAATGAACTAACTCCCGATTTGACTGTGGCCACAACTGAGTGTTTTATATTCGTGCGAACTTCTCCAATTCCGGACACTTCTTGATTATATGGGCGAAATTTTAATTGTAATCTCTTCGCAGTTTCTTCTGTAATAAAATTAATTTCCGAACATGAATCAAGAAGAGCTCTTACCGGATGCAATACTCCACAAGAATCTTTAAGGAGGACCACGGCCGTTGGAATAATTGCCCTTCTGAAAGATTGAACTACCAATGAAATCGGGTTGCTATAATTACTCGATGAAGGTTTATCCTGATTCGATGTTGGAGAATTACCTTCAGGAACATCAAATCTATGCAGAAGAGTATGGTGAGAAGACTGACAAATTCTACAATGAAATTTTGATAAGCATTTCGACACCGGGTGACTTTTGCGAAGACAGTTGATACAATGGCTATTACGTTTAACGAAATTAAAGCGTTCCAAAACCTTGAGCGATGCAAATGGCGAACATTTTGATACATTGTGTTCCGGAGAATTGCAATAGAAGCAATTTGAGGTCGAATTTACAAAAGTTTTAGATGAGCGATTGTAATTTGATTTTTGTTTATTACTTTTTGATTTGTCCAATACTTCTATCTTTTTTCCATGACTCTCCAGAAATAGGCATCGATGGCTCAAAATTTCATAGCACGAGTCTCACGTAGATAATGAATTGTATACTTGCTTCTCGTCGTAATTCTCCTTGGTGTCAGTGTCCAATTTGGAAAGCACGATATGAATTAAAAGTCCATTTAGAACATCCATCTCTGACCCGAGCGACAAAAGCGAACCACGAATTGCAGCAACTGTATCAATGATGTTTCGTAATGAGACGTTATCACCCTTGGACATCGAGGTTATATTAAAAAACGAAATATGAGCACCTTGTTGTCGTATCGCTCTTCCAGCTCTTAAGCGCCTTTGGATAATTCTCCTCTGTTACCTGGAAAGGCTCTACTACTGCTACCGCTGGACCCGACAAACAATTCAATAAGTAGTTGAACTTATCAACACCAGAAAGGGACATATTCTCGTTCACCATATTGTTGAATGCTGTGATAAACCTTTTATAGTCGGCATACTTCCCATCAAATCGAGGCAGTTTTAACGATGGCAGGCGACTATGATGGGAAACTCCAGCGAACGAAGCGTTGAGAAAACTGTGATCCACCGACACCGAGTCACGATTTTTATTTAGAAGACTCATTATTTTCGCTTTCGCAGAAATAAAAATTTCTTCAACATCACTTCTAGCATTGTCTGTTGGGCTAAGTTTTTCAATTTGACCTTCAATGTGACACAGTTGCTTGAAATACGATTCTAAAATTTGTAAGCGGCATTCCAAAATGGTGACATCAACTTTATCGCCATCTTTGTCAACCCTTTTTTGTATATTCGAGATGTTTCGCTTCATGTTACTACGCTGTTGTTTGAGCGACGTGAGTTCCGTTACACTAACTGTAACATCTTCATTTACTGCATCAACACCGTCTTTGGATATTTTGATCTAAAAGCAACACTCACCGACGAATATTAGAAAAGGGCTTCTGTTAAAAAATCAATAAATGTTTGTATTTTTCTAATTATGAACACGGCTGTAATTTATGTCGGCTGAAGAATTTTTGTAGAAACAGCAGCGATGAAAGTATACCACGATTGCAGCAACAAATACGATGATGATAATCCAATGACGATGATAATAATTTGTAACTCCAGTGGTGGTTCAAAAAAAAAAAAAAAAAAACTGCTTTACAAACCTCCAGCACAATTTACATTTATGTAAAATTAATCACTATTACAGACCGTCCTGTCACGGTCGCCAAATGTTTGGGAAAAAACAAAATAATTTTATTTTTTAAGCAAAATAATTTATTTTTTTTTTGAGTTTTGAATTGAATTTTATTGTAGGTACTTGACACTTGCACTTCCAACGAACAACTAATAATTTTAAAGACTATTGTTATCACTGGGCCACCAACCACAAGCAAAATAAAGAAAACGGTTTTTATTTAAAGCATCGACTACCAAGGAATGCCAATAACAATGCTGTGGCTGAATGTGTAGTTAAAGTAAACGAAAGAACTAATAACCGTGCATAAGTATGTATGTTGTTGTTGTTTAAGCAAAATATGAAATATTATAAGGGTGGCCCAAATGTGATAATATAAAAATTAACATAATATATTAAAATATGAAAATAAAATATTAAGGCGATCTGATCCGACACTGTCCTCTTATAATCCTCCCTTACTTGTTTTCTTCTACTAATTATGTGTTTTTTCATGTGTTTTATTTTTTGTTCAATTTTAGTTTTGTCAACCTTTCTCTCAACAACATCTATTGGTTTTTAATTAATTATTGAGTGGATAGATTTGTTATACCACTCCACACACTTAGATATTCGTTCCTGAGTTGATAAGGATGAATGTTCAGACTCAAGTGCCCTAAATTTTTGTGAAAGCATACTAAGCAACTTTAATGTCTGCGTGATCAGTATGATTAATTGGCTTGTTAAAGTGTACCTTAATTTTTTCCTGCCTTACAAATTCCATAATATTTGTCCAACTTAGTTGGTTTGCTTCTAGTGGATAAAAACTGACTTAATTTTTCAACCATTGTAGTGCTGTTTCTATCTTCTAAGTAAATTACAACGGCATGCTTAGAAAATGTGTCAATAAAAGTCATAAAACTATGTTTCTTTATAGTATAAACGTCTAAATGTATTATTTGGTTAACTTCCGATAGTGTTTCGGTCAAATGGAATTTTGGTTAGATTACGATCATATTTTGATTTGTTACAGTTATCGCAATTATTTACGATAAGATTTATTTACGATTAAGATTTCTAAAATATATTTTCTTTTTCAACCGCTCATAATTTTCTGTTATACCACCATGTCCTCTTTCAAATTTGTGGTATTTTGCAATCTGTTTGTAAGTCTCATTTTCGTTATTTATATATTTGGCATGATAACTGCATTAAGAGAACTTTACGCTAGTATTGAAAAGATCAATCAGCTTAAGCAGTACTTTGTTATAAATTGAGTCAGGAAGTTCAGAAAAAATACCTACCTTTCCGTCCTTTAAGAAACATCTATTTATATCTTTCGATATCGTTTATACTAATAAAAATTTTCCTTTTTTCCTTTTTTTATTTATTTTTCTTTTACTTTATATTCGGCTAAAATTATTTGAGTTGAGAATTTGTTCACTACTGTCTCCAAAATTGTAAAAAGGTCATTTAATTCCTCATATTGTGAATGGATTGTAGCTGCGGTACTCAAATTATCAATATTGTGGTATAATTCTGCTTAGAAAATTTGCGATTTTATTTTTTTTCCCTAAATATGATTAATCTCCATGCTATATTTGCCCAACCCCATGAGAAATGGATTATAAGGCCAAACCAATGGTTCGTGATTCGTAGGTAGTTCAAACGGTCTGTGGTACTTAACAGTCCATACAATAACTATGAGTTCCTTCTAAACTGCTGCATATTTCCTTTCGTTATCGTTGAGAGTTCTACTGGTATAGCTGATATGATGATCGCCTTGCATAAGCATAGTCCATAAGGCATAGCCACTAGCATATGTTACGAATTTGAACTTCTTCGCATAATCCGGATATCTTAAGATAAGTGCATATGTGCAGACTTATCTGCATTTTGCACTTTTTTTAAGCATTGAGCAGTTTTGAAGTTTGTTGTTTAAAAATTAAGTTTTTCTGTGAATTGTGGAGATTTTGCAGTTTTTAAAATTGTAGTTTTCTACTTTCAATTGTTATTTTAATTATTGGGTGTACAAGTTAATAATATCGATTTTTTCTTGAAAAATGGATTTATTATAATAACAAAGTTATTTCTCGTAGCATATGGATTCCGCGCAGAAAAAAGGGCTCCGATTTTGAGGTGAAGAATGATCAAGCCAATTTCTGATACCCTGTTCTGAAGTAAAGCGTATTCCAGTAAGGACGTTCTGCATCGATCGAAACAAATGGTGCGTCAAAACTTCCAATTTACTGTTTTTCAAATAGTTTTTGACCGGTCCTGCAACCTGTAGCCGAGCGTTGTCATGATGGAAGATTATGGACTCGTGTCTGGTCGAATGTTCTGGTCGTTTTTCTTTGAATGCTTCAAACGAATCAATTGTGTGCGGTACAGGTTACATGTGATCGTCTGACCCGATTTAAACAGCTCCTAATACAAAACACCCTTCTGATTCCACCAAAGCATTAGCTTGGCGTCATGAATATTCGACTTCGGCATTGATTTGGCTAGTTGGCTGGGCTTAACATATGACTTTTTGTGCTTAGAGTTATCGTAATGTATCAATTTTTCATTACCAGTAAGAATACGATGCAGGCATCATTTCCGACATGCAAGATTTCCTCTCAACATCTCTCGGCTTCAAATCGTATGGAACCCAATTTCCTTGCTTTTGAAAGAATCCCAAATCTTTTAGTAGCGTTCAAGCATCATTTCCTACATGCAAAATTGGCTTTCAACGTCTTTCGGATTGAAATCGTATGGTAACCAATTTCCTTGCTTTTGAATGAATCCCAATGCTTTTACCTTCGTAAGTAATGCTCTCAATTCCTCCAATCGCTAACTTTCAGGAGCCGTTTTCTTCAAATGAAAAAGGTTATCAGACTTCCCCGCAAAACATCTTTTTTAGGCACAAAATTCGACATTATTATAGCGATTGAAAAAATGTGTGTTTACACTTTGATGTCTATCGAATACTGAATTATAATGACAGATGTTTACCCTCCAAAATACAAAATTTGTTATTATTGACTCAAACCATATGTGATAGTTATGCCATATGTTGTTGAAATAACAAGCGTTATTTTAACCAAATTTTTTCCTTATAAGAAAAGTTTGATATTATACTTGTTTATAAGAGAGCAAGTATAATATGGATTTAGATGTAGCAAAGAAAGAATAAAGGATCAGCCATCTAACGTTTTTTTCTTACAACTAGTGCTTTTTTCGTGAATGGTAACACTTAGCTCATGTCTGATTTGACAGATAATTAGTTTTATCCTTCCGCTGAACGAATATGGTTGTGTATACGCTTGAACAACTCTGGGAATCTGGGCCTGCGATCGACTTACAGAAGATGCCGATTTTGCCAAAAAATCATCTTTTCATATAAAGCTCATTTTGATCTTGGCGGATATGAAAACAAGCAAAATTGTGGCATTTGGGGCACAGAAAACCTGCACGCATACATTGAAAAGCCGATACACCCAAGACGAGTCACTGTTTGGTGCGAATTTTGGTCCAGAGGCATAATTGGGCCATCCTTCTTCGAAAATGAGCAAGGAGTGGTCGTTACAGTCAATGACGATCGTTATCGGGCCATGTTGAACAAATTTTTGTTCACAAAAATTGAAGAGGAGGATATTAGCAACATTTGGTTTCAACAGGATGGCGCTACGTGCCACACAGCAAAAATTACTTTACGAAAATATTCTTTCACTTTAACTTCCTTGTTAAAATTCAGAATTTTTATTAAAAAAAAATTGTTTCACTTAAAAAAAAAATATTACTACACTTTAATTAAAATTAAAGTTCAAATATAGGTAATTTTTTATAAGGATCTTTCACTTTCCTAATCCTTTTATAACGATTTTTATTTTTTTTTATTTTTTATAATTTAAACAATTTTTTTTTGTCCTTCTGTTCTTTTCATCCAATCCTTCCGACTGCGCCTAAAATGTCGAACCAAATATAAAAAACTAAATTCTTGTTGAGTTCGTAGTTGAAAATGGATTGAAAGCTTTATTTTCTCATACCTCTTATAGGTTGGCTGTGTACCGTACGAAACTTACTCTTCAACCGTTCTATAGATAAACTAAAATCAATATTTTCTTTGTATGGCAGGTATCACGCCCTTTTTTTTTGACAAATAATTCATATTGACTATTAAGTCATATAAACCCTATTTGGAAACTTAAGCTCTAATCGTTCTCAAGATATACTAAATCAATTTTGGTTTGTATGGGGCGTGACTCTCCACCTGACCATATTGAAAAAATTATAGCCTATCAAGCATACAGGATAATACAGTGAAAATTTAAAGAAAATCGGTTTAGTCGTTTAGCCGTCTGTAGACTTCAAACACACATATATACATACGTATGTACATACCCGTAGCATAAGGATTTAAATACTTAAGTGGGTCAACACTGTATGATAAAAACAAAGGTTTCAAGTTTCGATAAACAAAAGCTTACTACCATTTTGTTTTCGTTGATTTGAATTTATGAATGAATACAAAGTGGGAAATGGAGCTTATTACACTTAATAATCAAATTTCAAACAAGAGTTCATTGTACAAATTTTCAGGTAGGGCACCTCCGCGTTTATTACAACAAAAGCTGCAAGAACAACTGTACACGCTGCTTATAACTAACCAGAATCGACAACAACAAACATTAGCAGAGATAAAGTAAATAAAAATAACACAGCAAAGAAAACAAGTAACAGACAATAACAAGCGACAACAAATACTAAGAGCTGAAAGAAGTAAATGTTTACATTTACATGGCCACAAAACAACCAAAAAGAAATTAAAAGAAGGAAATGGAATCTGCCTGAAATATCAAGAGGTTCGAGAGCTTTCAGTGTTGCTTACTCAGCTATATAAAAAGCACATCGGTACGAACAACAATCAGTTTATGTGCCGTAATCTCAGCGAGTACAGTTTATTTGTAGTAAACTCAGCGAGTACAGTTTATGTGAAGAGAGTTTGTTGGTTTGAACTCTCTGTGAAGAGAGTTTATAAGTAAACTCGTGAAGTTAATCGTGAAGTAAAAAAAGAAAGATCTGCCGAGAACCTACGAACTCATAAATACACGTTTCTAAAAAGGTAAAAACGTAACAATACTTATTTTTTGAATGAATAGAAATTGGGAAATTAATGAGAATATCGAATTACTTTAAACAAAATAAAATAAAACGCATAAATATGTATACTGCACAACTTCACTTGACATCAATGTTTGTGTTTTTTTAGGTTTATATGTATGTATCTATGCCCAAGAAACAATCCATGACAAAGAAAAAATTGTATTTTTAACATTAAGCAAGTTCCTAGAATTTTTTAAATCACTTATGAAAAATACCTAATACTTCAGCATAGAAAAATCAAAGAGATATTGCGTTTGTTGTTGCATTTTTGAATTCCTATTGGAATGTTTTGCTGTTTTTTGAAAACCCAATGAAGAACACTATCTGCTATAAAAAACATTAAAAACTTGTGCGAAATATTTTAAGAAATATTTTTTTGTTCTATTTCATGGATAAGCATTGTCCTACATAAAATATATGTTCAAAGGCACATATACAAACGCTCAATAAAAATATTTACGATCTTTCACTTATGACAAATTTATGTATATAGAAGATCAAAATCATATTTCTAATAAAATATGGGACAATAAAAATGTGAGAAATCCCCAAAATTAGACAGTAAATAGTAATCTATTTGGAGTTTTCATGTTTTCATAGCATTTGAACTTTTAAAGTGTACGAGCAAGTTTTAATAATGGAGAACTGTGACGAAATTTCAAAGAATATAAATGAAGGAGTATACAAGGTACTAAGCAAAACTATAAGAAGTGTTATATGGAATTGTTTTCTTCGAATTAAAAGGAGGGTGGATCTTTTTTACAAGACAGAGTATACTGCCAAAATTTCCGAAAGATTTTTAAATTTGTTAAGAAGCAAACATCAACTTCAATTAAGCATAAGTGCTGTCGTCCTTTCAGTAGCATTGGTTTTCTTAACTTAATTCAAAAGTGTCTACAAATTGGTGGAAATATGGAGAAAATATTGATTTAGACAACTTTATTCCCAGTGCAAAGACATTGTCACGAAGAACCCAATCGATTGCCACAGAGAAAAACAAAAAGGAAATAAAACCAAACATACTGAATCTTATTACCAATGGTGAGGTTGCAGATACAATTGATATGTGGAGCGACGACTTCAATAAGAGAAATTTCTTGTGTGACACTTTACACTTCTAAGTTAATATCGAACTTGTGGATATTACCTTAGGAATAAAACTATGAATTTTATGTCCAATACAGCAGTTAACATAAAAGAAAAAATAAACAGTCTTTTTGAAGAATTCGATGTGACTGATATATTAAATGTGGTATTCGTAACTGATCGCGGAAGTAATATTTTAAGTGAACTAAGAGATTTCACAAGATTAAACCCAACCTAATGTCCTAACCGATGCTTTCGAATCCACAACTGAATTAAAAGGTATTACAAATGCTTGCAAGATAAATAGTAAAATAAATTAAAAGGGCCATGTGGCACATGCTGGAAACAATTTTGAAGAGCAATTGTCCTGCAAGGTGTAATTCGAATTTCACAATGTTTGATTCAATTTTTGAAAATTAGATAAAGATCAAAAGAAATTCTTGGGATAATGTTCAGGTTTAGTAGAGGTTTGAGAAGACTTCGAAATAATTTGTAATAGACTTCAAGCGAGTGTCTCTTGGAGAAATAGAGTTTAATTAACTATTTTACATAAAGCAGTATTGTTATTACATCCTCCTGCAATATCTGAAGCTGAAACTGAAGTTTTGACAGAATTTTCTCACACTTGTCAGTCAACGCCAGCAATACAACCACTTATTAAAGACACACACACGTCATCAGTATCTGGGTCCCTGATAAGTACTTTACCATAAGTATGCCAGCTATCTTCTCCAGAGCCAGCTACTTCAAATTTAAGTTTTTTCTTTCCAAGTCTAATAAACACGTCAGTCGTTATTCTGGAAAAAGGAATATATAAAGTCGAGCATTACTGCAATGAAAAGGTAGGTATTACAGAGGATTTCAATGTAATGCTATGGTGGAAAAACAATTCTATCAAATATCCCAAATTATAAAAACTAGCTATGAAAATATTGTGTATTCCAACTAGTTGCGCAGCATCCGAACGTTTTTACTGTAAATACCGAAAAATGAAATCGGTTTGTATTCAAAACAATAGACAGTATTATGTTTTTAAATTCTTTGTATAAAAAAATGTTTGGTATAATATAGTATACCAGTAACTACTTACTAGTTAGTAGTAAAGAGATGTAAATTTGTTCTTTGTTTTTATAGCTAAACATTATTATAAGTATTGTATATACTAAATTATCTAAAAATCAAACATGTAAGCTTTTTAATGAATTTAATAAGAAATTCAGTTTGCACTTATTTTGTAAATTTAATAGAAATTAAGAATAAGCCATAAAAAAGTTGCCTTTGTCCGGAAGCTGATGAAGTATTTAAATAATTATCCTAAAGAAAAGCTTAAAAATACAAATATTTATGAGATTTTTTTATCATGTGAATTTTTAATGATGTTAATTTTATCAACATTTTTTTTTATACAAAACAAGCAATTTACAGCCTGGCTCAAGATGACGAAGATTGTCGTTTTGAACGACAAACAACTGATTTGCGGTACACAAAAACTTTCTAGTCGAAAGAAAGTCAATGCAAACGATAACGTAAGTATTTCCATACAAAATTGCGGTTCAGTATATCGTTTTTCTGATGTTCGTACGAACACAAATGTCAGACCTACTCACTTGTTTTTTATTGTCGTTTGTGTTAGAAAATTCTCACTGGAACGCTTTTTCTAAATCCTAGTTTCTTTGCTAGCTGTGTAGTTCAGTTTGTAGCCATAATTGCATAAAAAATACAAATTATTTTCACAAATTCTATTTATTTTTTGTTAATTTCTTTATTAATTTATTTACAGTATGAAAAATTAAATAAATCGAATACGAATTTTTGATACTCTATTTTAATTTGTTTATAATTTTTACTGCTAAGTTCCAGTGGTACTACAGTTATATTTTTCAATGTAAAATATCTACATTAAAGCGGTTTTTGTTTGTATATTGGCGATTTATTTGTGGAATTAAAACATGGCAATCAAGTTTTTTAATTTTTATTAGGTTTGAAACGTAAAGCCAAGCGAACGATAAATTGTTGGATAGTAGGCCACTGCTACGAAGGAAAGCGAGTGACTTTCGTTCCAAAAAATTTTCTTTCGACATCGCGGCCCAGACTGTTAATTTTTTAAATCAAACCCGTTAAAAATGTTTTTTAAATAGTCCGCATATGTATCTTTATAGTCATATTAGCGATACTAAACTGAGATATATATAACACTTTTATTACCTGTATCACAACGATTTCAAAACCTTATTTTGTAGAAATATACTCTGAGTATACTCCAAGTATACTCAAGTAGAAATATACCAATACCCAAGTATAAATATATACACACACACTTCACACTTGTAAGTGCGGATATGACTATCAATTCACACAACTCTTACCTACAGTTATTTAAGCTGCGTTGGCTCTGAATATGTTTTGTATGGGTATAGTTTTTTTTTTAACTTTGCTCACTCATACATGTTTCACTTAAAAAGTACTCAAAACCATACTTTTGTCATTTTCCGTTCTACACATACCAGACAGTATGTAATTCAACATTCTTTTTGCATTGAGTAAACTGTGGGAATAATTTTAAGTCAGTAAATATTTTTTGTTTGTTTTTCTAATTAAATTTAAATTATTTCTGTTATTGATATAAATACCAAAAATTCCAATTAAAAAGTCTGAGTTACAATCAAAAACTCGCGCAATCTCTAATACCCGGTCTTATTTACTTTCTTGATCCTTCATCTTTTTGTACTACTCAGACGAATTGTTCAGAATTATCAGGTATTATCATTGTACATCACTTGTATTATAAAATAATCAAAGGCAGTTATCCTGGTGTACCACTTGGATACCTACACACGCAAACTACCCGGCAAACCTACCTAAGCTTAACATTTTCTGACCGTGACAGGACGTGCAAATACAATGGAACAAACAACACAGCTGCTTCGCCAGCTCAAGGAGATCGGTGAAACTATCGCCACTATCATCCGAAACGTTTCAAAGGATTCCAGAAACCGCAAGCCTATTAATATTTCCAAGAGCGATTGAAGTGTCTTAAGGCAACATGGGCCGAATTAGAATTTGACCTCGACAACAAGTTGCGTGGTTGAAGGACGTAGATACATTCAATGAATACTTCGTGTCGGATTATTACTCGAAAACTCAAGCACTGGCGTCAAAATATATATGGAAAACGAGCCTAAACTTAACAATATTTATAATATATATAAGAGAACAAATAAAACAGATCAGATTAGGATACTTAAGAGCGAGACTTAAAAGATAAATCACGTTTTTAATATGAAAATTGAATACGATATACGGGAACATGGAAAAATAAACTAAAGGATAAAGGTCTCTTAACTAAGAGAATATACAGAGAATGAACTTAAGGAAATTTAAAATATCATTTTTGAATGAAATTAATAAAATAAAATTTTCATCCAAATTTTACAACAATTTCGAAAAGAAATTTACAGCCTGGCCGAGGATGTCGAAAGAAAATTCATTCGAACGAAAGACAGTCACTCACTTTATTTCGTAACAGCGAACCACCATTTTACGTTTTAAGCGCAATCAAAATAAATAACTAAGTTGCATAGCTTAATTCCACAAACAAATCGCCAATATATGTATTACATAAAAAACGTTTAAATGTAGAAATTTTACAATGAAAAAAGTAGCCGTGGTACAACTGGAACTTGACAGTAAAAAATGTAAGCAAACTAAGATACAGTGTAAAAAATCCTAATTCGTACAACATTAAAAATTTGGTAGTTATTTTCAAAAATTGTGATGAAAACGCCCTTTTGTATTTATTTTAATTGTTTTTTAAATCGCGTTAAACACCATTTTTTATTATTTTATTAAAAAATGGTTTTTGAAATGTGTACGAATATTGATTTTTCATACTGTAAATAAATTAACAAATGAACAAAAAAAAAAAATAATACAACTTGTGAAAATAATTTCTACTTCTTTTAGGCGAAGCTTTTTTGAAGCCTTTACTAGGACCAAACACCTAGCAACGAAGCTAGGTACATACCAGGGCACCAGTATGCATTTCATAATACAAACGACAATAAAAAACAAGTGAGTGATATTGACAATTGTGTTCGTAGAAACATAAGAAAAACGATGCTTACGTTATCGTACGTATTCATATTCTTTCGACTAGACAGTATTAGTGTGCCACAAATTAGTTGTTTGTCGCTTGAAACGACTATACTACACTACCACCATTAATTCATACAGTGTGCATGTTTCATACATATTGTGTAATCAATAATTTCTCCTCTTTAGACCCCAGCTACACATATATGTACTTTAAATTATCTTGATTTATTACAAGTAGCGACGTTATTTGGAAGCTGCTAGACTTGTATTTCTTGGCGTAGACTCTAGAGTTTCTAAAACTATCAGCAAATGGAATTTTCACCAAATTTGTCGCCATTTTTATTTTACAATTGGAGAATTTAATTTTTTTTCAATAAGACTACGAGTGTTTAAATAATGACCTTAAGAAAACGATATATGTATATAAAATAATCTGCTATCAAAATCGCTTCATGTTCAAGTTTCAAGATGTTATTGGTATTTTTTTAGAAAATGAAAAGCGATTAGAATGGGTATAATAATAGAATTCAGTAATTTTTTGTAATGAATCCAAACTTGAAGTTTGTGTTGGTGATAACAGGAAACACGTTATTAGGAAAAACGGAAAAGAGTATTGTTGGGCCATTTACTCCTACATTTATTATATTGTTAAGAAGATAAGGTTGCACACCACAGCGTTTATTACATCGCTAAAATAAATAAACAAAAGCTGCAAGAACAACTATACGTGCAGTTTACAAATAAACAAATCTACAACAATAACTATTAGCAGAGATAAAGTGAATATAAATAACACGGCAACAACAATAATTAAGCAGCAAAGAAAACAAGTAACAGACAATAAACAAGCAACAACAAATACTAAGAGCTGAAAGAGGTAGATGTTCACATACGCATGGCTACAAAAGAACTAAAAAAAAAAAATAAAAAGAAAGAAATGGAATCTACCTGAAATATCGAGAGATTCGAGAGCTTTCGATGTGTTGTTTACTCAGCCATATAAAAAGCCCATCGATGCGAAAAGCAGTCAGTTTATGTGTCGTAAACTCAGTTTAAGTAAAGTTAACTCAGCGAATGTGTTATTGGTGTGAAGAGACTTTATAAGGAGTAACCTCGTGAAGCTAGTAGTGAAGTAAAAACCAGTTTAGTTGTAGCTAACTCAGTAAAGAGAGTTAAGTGTGGGTAACCTCTGGTTGAAAAGGTTGTGATCGAACCTAAGTTATAACTACGATCGGGTTGGAAGATCTTTAGGAAGAAAGATCTGTCGAGTAATTGTCGTTGTTTACAAAGTTGTAAACGGACAGAGTAATTACGAATAAAAATTGTTATTGTCTGTAAAAAGATTATAAGCAGTGGTGCACATAACTGTGTTGAAAAAAGGATTTTTAATTAAAACCAAACACAAAATTTATTTTATCTGAACTGCAATCTATGAACTTTATAACACGTTTTTAAAAAGGTAAAAGCGTAACAATATTATCTTCTATATAATAAACATTTATAATAATAAATTTATAATAATAAATAAATAAATGATTTCATAATAAATATATAAATATATAAATATATATAACATATATATATATATATATATATATATATATATATATATATATATATATATATATATATATATATATATATATATATATATATATATATATATATATATATATATATATTCTGCCCTAATATTAAGTTAGTTGAAGGTCAACAACTATATTTAAGTAGATTAAGTACATATATAAATAAGCAACGGAGTTGCTGAATAACTCTTAAATTAGAGTATAAGTAAATTAAAATATAAATATCATAAAGCACTTGAGAAGCATAAATCGAACATCACGGACGTGTTATTATATTGTACTTTAATCTTAATTTTTCCTTGTGCCCGATCATTCGTGCTAAATTAATCCTTAAAGACTAATTACAAAATATGAATAATATGAAAAGAAATACAAAGTTAAAATTATAAAAAAGTGAAAATTTAGCAAGTATAAAGAACAATAATAATCTTGTGCTTTATAATATTAATATTTGGTGAAAAATCGACAAATGCGGACCAAAAATTATATTAACGATATAATCTCATAAATGGATCAGCAATAGCATAATTAGATCTAAATATTTGATCATATAAAGGTTTATAATGACGTGAATTTCGACAAGGGACAACAAATTTAACGGATTCTAAAAGAAAGTCACAACAAATATTCCCATTGATAAGGTTCATCAAAAACGTTACATTTTACATGGTGCGACGACTTTTAAGAATAGGCAGTTTAATTAGAGATAGGCAGTCAACGAGCTGCACCCGATTCTATTTTTAAACTCATTGAAAGGGACCTAGAGTTTAACGCCGGCTCCGAACGGCAAATGCGTTAGAGAAGTTTTCAATAGTAAATAACACTCATAACCAGTTATTAGCTAATGTTATGAGGTGATACCGCCGTTGAAAAACTTTTTCTTTTTTAAGTTGGTCTGGCCTGGTATTGAACCGAGGAGCTTCTGCAAATTATATACTGCTTGGAAGGCGGATGCCTTACGTACCATACCACAGCGGTACAAGTATAAGAAGGCAGTTCCAAATAATTCCAACCAAGGTGACGCAAACAGAAAAATAAAAATATGAATATTTAATTTACCGTCGAGTAAAATGCCGAGATCAACAAATGAATCCACTAACTCTAATTGGTATATAATTTACAGTAGATACATTACTCCTAGAGAAACGCATGCATTTACATTTTTTTTAAATTCAGCTCCAACTTGTCGAGTTTACACCATAAAAATAGTTATTTAGATCATTTTGAAGATAGATTTGATGAACATAAATGTTAAAAGAAGGAAATATTTTTACGTCATCAGCATACATCAATATATTGGCAAAGTTGATAACATTGGGAAGATCATCAATTAAAAGCGAAAATAGGAGAGGCCCAAGATGACTGCCCTGGTGAACACCTGAAGTAACACAAATGTATTTGGACGTACTATTGTAAACTCGTACTGTCTACTTCCTTTCCATCAAATACGATTCAAGCAAGCTTAAGCTATTCTTAGAAACACCAACAAATCCGATTTAGTCAGTAGAAGTGTATGGTTCACTTTATCAAAAGCTTTACTAAAATCCATAATCCCTTGAATAAATGCAGCGTTAATTAATGATGTTAAGTGCAGAATATTAGTTGTTGTTGAGCAGCCTTTTTTGAAACTATGTCGATAAGATGAAATTATCGTTGAAGTGTTTATGGCAGAGAAAATCAGAAATTAGTTTTTCAAACATTTTCGGAATAGCACTCAATTAAGCAATGCCTCTTTAATTTGTTACATCAGATTTTTTACCAGACTTAAAAAGCGATAAGATATATGAATCGTTCTAAAACTTAGAAAAATAGCCACACTTATCCAAAATATTAAACAATAAAGTAAGCGGTATAACGAATGATTCCGCACATCGATATAAAATGCAACTCGGAATCCTATCAGGATACCTATAGGAGACCTTCAACTTTTTTTTGGTGTTCCAAAATGTCACTCTCATTCAAAGTAATGATATTATTTGGTTCAATGTAAGCGGAAAAGGGTAGTTATTTTCATCATTATAAGCAGCAACAGAATAAGTATTTGCAAAAAAATCGGCAATCATATCATATATGATATCAACATTATAGTATTCTTTATTATTCAATTTCGTAACAGATGTAAATCCACTGGATTTTCTCTTCGAATTGACAAATGCATAGAAGGACTAAGGGAGGTACGAAACTCCTTTTTAATTTAATTAAATAGGTTTTATATAAAGCATACTTAGTTAAGCAGATTATAATCTGACCGACAAACGGAATACTTGCCATAATCAGTAATCGAGCCAGACCTTTTATATTTCTAATAATATTTATTCTTGATGTTTTTTATTCGGGACAGTTGCTTGAGTTCCATGGTGGGCCCACTGAAGTATATAAGCATCTTTTGGTAACACAATTTTCGAGATATGAATGAATTGTATTGTAAAAATTGTATCCGAATTGTTACTTATGGGAATAGATAGAGTATCATATCACCAAATACTACTCATCAAGTCATTAAATAAATCATATTTACTTCGCTGAAAACAGAAGACTACTTACAACGGAAGGCTTCAATTTTAATTCAGATGGAATAGAAAAACTAATTCCAATTATGGGATGATATCTATCCTCAGGCAAAGTAACGAGTTCAGAAAGTAGTAGTGCACGATCACTCGTATCATTAACTAAGATCAAACCCAGTATTTTCCCGGAATCATTACAAACAGTATTAATTTAGTATAGAGATAATCCCAAAATATTATCCAGAAACTCATCATGGCAATTTCTATTCTCTACTGGAATTAAATACGGTACATCAGATGATTGTCTCCATGATGTAACTTCTGTAACTTCTTTTGATGAATTACCCTTTCAGCAGGGCAGGCCTTCATGCCATACCGCCAAATTCATAAAAAAGTGGTTTCGAGACAAAGGAGTTGATGTTCTGGACTGGCGTTCTTCTAGTCACGATCTAAGTTCTATTGAGTTTTTTTGGTTACTAATGAATGCGTAATGAACAACTTCAAAGGCGTTGATGGATAAAAGAAAAAAATTTGGGTTCCAATAACCCCAGAAAATTTAGAACATTTTATAAACAAACGTTAAAATGCTGTTATAAAAATAAAGGAGACTCAACACAGTTTTAAAGTCCATTCAATTACATCTAGTTTAGACTGTATGGTAATAGTGGTCTTATTATATACACTAAATATTAATATATATGTACATATTAGCTTTAACCATCCGGCTTTGCCCGGACATCTATGTATGTATAGAAGTAGACAGCTATTTAGCGACAACAATTGTTTGTATAACTTCTCAGAGTAATTATTTATTGATTTAAAAAAATAAAATAAGAACAACAACAATAAAAAACAACAACTTATTATTATGTATAAAAGATGCCGCGCCCACTTAACCAATTTCTTCCACTTTTAAACTGCTGATTCGTATTGACTGCCGAGTCATTTAGACCAAATTCAGAAACTTTCTCTCAAAATATAAAAAAATATAAAATTAGTCTGTATACGTACCATCCAATTATTATCTCAAGATATACAAAAATCAATATTTGTTTTGTAAAAGAAGCACCATGCTCACTTATCCAAACCTATTTGTATTTGCTGCACAACTTAAAATATGAACACTTAATCAACGTGCCAAATCTTATTCAAATAACTTTTACAGATGCAGTGATAAAGGAATTATCACCTAAAATTTTTATACATATAGATGTAGTTTTTTTTAGAAGGTTTTAAAAAAGAATTGAATTTATTCTTAATTTCTTAAAAAAATTTTAATAAAGCATTGAATTTCCTTTAAAGATGTAAATTTTATTTAGGTAATGTTGGATAAAGTACAAATAAATAAATAAATATATATATATATATATATATATATATATATATATATATATATATATATATATATATATATATATATATATAGATGGGTCCGCCATCTAACGTTTCTTTTTTCAACTAGTGCTTATTTCGTGAATGATAACACTTAGCTCATGTCGAATTTTTGTTCACAAAAGTATAAGAGGAGGATATTAGCAACATTTGGTATCAACAGGACGGCGCTACGTGCCACACAGCCGAAGCTACACTCGATGTTTTGCACCCTGTTTTTGAAGATCGCATTATCAGCCGCATAGCTGATGTCGTTTGGCCACCTCGGAGCTGCGATTTGACACCGTTGGACTATCATTTGTAGGGTGCCGTCAAAGATAAGTGTTATGCCAACAAGCCAGAGAAAATTGACGCTTGGAATTGAAATACAGCTGCACACAATCGATAATGTGCTTAAAAATTGGACCGTTCGTGTAGGCTACTGCATGGCCAGCCGAGACAGCCATTTGACTGAAATTATTTTCCATTATTAACCGGAAATATTGTACTTTCAAATAAAAAAAGAAATTTGAGAAAATATTCTGTAGTTTTTTTTTATAGCATTTTCAAAAAAAAAAAAAAAAAAAAAAAAAAAATTGGCGGACGCTTTATTTACTTTGTCTTAAATATGCCGTGAAAACTTTAAATTAAATTTGTTTTACTGATTGTACAAAAAAAAAACTTAAAATCCCACCAGGAGTTTTTTAAATATAAATATAATACCCAATAAAACCTGGGTGGTTTAATTGTTTTACCCAGTGGGTTGCCAAGGCCGGCTTAAAGTGACTTTATTAGAAATATTGAACTTCATAGAGCCGGAAGTATGACAAAATTTGTCAAAATCAATTCTAAGAAGATTTCTGTCTGTTCTAGATTACAAAGGATATGAAAATTGTTGCTAATTGGCCGAGTTAAAAACATTTGATTATATACATATGTAGCAAGTATTTCACTGTTCTCAAAAATTGTAAATTTTACTAGAACAAATAAAGTTGAAGTGTTTTTAGATTTCCTCGAAAAATCGGCATTTTTGGAGCAAAAATCGGCATTTTGTAAATTTTAAGGCAAAATATCGGCAAATACGGGAGACCTGTTCAACACGCATGTGCATTCGTTGCTGTCTCATTGACGACTAAAAGCAAGAGAGTAAGAATCCGTGTGACAAGAGAGTAAGAGAATCAGGGACAAAAGTCCTATGAAAAGCTCATGACGGGTTTATTCTTGACGGTGGGTGGACTAAGCAGTTTAGAATTACCCTTTATAATTATTGGAGGCTTGGGCAGTCGCTAGAAATTATTTCATACTTCCCACATCGTGGACAAAATAAATGTCCTTTACTCCCACAACTTTTGCTTCAATGTCCATGTTGTTTGCATTGCCAGCAACATAGATTTCGTGGTTACATTAGCGCAGTGCATCGGTTGGCATTTAGTTTTGTTTGCCTCTTCGTACTCTTTTTTAAAATATTTAAGCTTTTTCAATGTTTTAAAGTCTCTTCTTTTAACGTAGAGCTTACAGTTATAGCGTAATCCTTCAGAGATACGCTCATTATAGTCGATATTCTTCTTAATGGGTAACAAAAGTCTGTACCGATAAAATATAAGTCTTTGCTTTCTCATGGGAACCATGTCTACGATTATAAAATGTTTCTTCCAATTGCTTGAGGTACCGTTTAGATAGCATGTTTGAATACCGCTTTACGATACCACTGTAGCAGACGCTCTTTAAGGTTCCATATCCGAATAATTGCCATAGTTTAATTTATAAAATAAAGCCTCTCGGGGTTTGTAGGGTTAAGTGTGAGCTGGGTTACCACTCATTTCTATGGTTTTGTTTCTTTCGGTCATGACTTCTTTTTATAAAGTTCGAAGAAAAATCTTTGCATATGCTGTTAATGCCAAACTTGAATTTGAGATTAAAATCCAGCTCTTTCTAGACTCATCTTCTAAGTATATTATCTTACAGATAAAAGCTGAGAAATTTGAAAACGCGGAAGACTTACGTGCTGAATACAATCGTCATCTTGTGCCAGGGCTGCCAAATTTGGGGTTCTAACCCCAAGTTAGGGAAAATTTCGTTTTCTAAAGGGATGAAAATTTTAATTTGAGGCTTTCATTAGGGCTTTTAATAAAAAGTAGGGTTTTTTGGGGATATTTTTTAAACACTTTTTTCTTTAATATTATAAAAAGTACCATATACATATAATTTTTTTATAGTACAAAGTCATAAATATCATTTTGTGTACTCCGCTACATGATACGGCCGTAATTGATTTAAAAAGAAGCAAATAAAATTGAACTAAACAACCATTGAAACCATTTCTTATTAAAAGTAAGTTTAGTTTCTCCGTATATGGTTTTTCTCTTAAAAGTAATAAAAATATGACTTCTCCAAAAAGTGAAAAATACAATCAGCGGCGATACAACAAAGAAAAGAGAAAATAAGATTTGGCGAAAGTTAAATAGTAACAAGAAGATTATAGAACGTAAGCTACACGTACAGAACATTAATTTATTTTAAGATTGGCTGATTATTAGGTTGATTGGTGGCCTAGGATTGAACAGGTGGTCCCTTGGAGACAACTGGGCGGTCTTCGAAGACAGGTTTGTCTGGCTATGACTGTAGCCATGCTAATATCCTTGTGAAGAATAAGAGGAGTACTTTTATCATATGGTCATGTGTCGATCACAGACCATATGAATCCCAAACTAATTTTTGGATCGAGGTTCGAGACCGTGTTCTCTGATTGCGGAGAATGGTTTCGGGGCATTTTTTGGACCGCAGAAGCCATATTTTCGGATATCACTGAGGGCACCGGTTTCATGTGCGATGAAATCGCGATTAGTCGAAGATTGTTCTGGCTATCTTCAGCAACTTATTACGGCTAACAATGTCGTGCTTTGCTAACGGATTCTTCCACAATTTCTCTAATGCTTTTCAATAATGATGGTATGTAGCGGAATTTTTGTATGTGTGACTAGAAAGAGTTTCAGCTTTCAAATTCAGATTTGTTTATAACCCTCAAAGATTTTAAGCGAAAATCCAAAGCAATGTAAAGGTATATTAATCAGCTTTATATTATTATCAGCTTTCTATAATAATATAATTTTATTTAAGTAACAAATTCATTACCAAAGCTTTCAAAGTAATTTTTTTAAATAGGCCTTAAGTTGGAATTTATTATTTAGTGTCTATAATAGCTTGCAATATTATTTTCATAGAAAGATAGGATGAGTGGTATATTTGCCCATTATCCAGGAGGAAAGTATTTTTTTTTTTGAGTTGGCGCTTGCATAATTTTGACTCCATATGCGCCTATAAATTCTCTTTACGAACAAATGGCTTGTTGAAATAAAGGTTGGCCAAGTTTGAGGTCAGGAAGTAAATTGGCCTTAAAACACATTTTTTGACAAATTGAGCTTTATTCATACCAATATAAAATAGAAATATGGAAATTAATAATGGAATATGATGTCGGACAAATGTCCACCAATAGCACATCAGTCTGCCGTTCATTTGACAATATTTTGAACCATATTTTACAACAAATCTTCGCTTATCTCGTCAATGAAGCGCCGAGTTTCATCTTTCAGAGTGACAGTTGTTTGTAGTTTGGCGGCCAATTGACATCGCCAAATCAAGAAATTACACGACCGGGAAATTTCTCATGCAATAACTCAATTGTTTGGCTGGCTGTGTGGCGTGTGGCGCCGTCTTGAACCAGAGGTCGCTGATGTCAACATTAGCCAATTGTGGCCACAAAAAATTGGTTATCATGGTCTGGTAACGCAGAGAATTCACGGCGAACGCGGTTTCTTGCCCAATTTCGAAAAAATATGGGCCGATGATGTCGCCTAACCACAAACCACACCATACGGTCACGTTTTTTGGATGTAATGGCTTTTCGAAGACTGTTTTTGGATTTTGTGAGCCTTATATGCCTCAATTTTGTTTGTTTACATAACCACCTCATTGAAAATGGGCCTCATCTCTAAAGATATTTTTGTTGAAAAATGCGTTGTTTTCGTTCAGTTTCACAAACATTCGACGCAAACAATGGTCGGCGGCTAGCTTAAATTCTTGAACGAGTTGAACTTTATCAGCATGAAGATGAAGATTTTTATGCAAAATGTTGTGCAAAGTTCCTCTGGTGATGCACAATTGTTGCGAACGATGACGAGTTTATGTTCCGTGCTCATTATCAACACTTTGCTGTACAACTCTTATGTTTGCATCACTACGGCCACTACGAGCGTTTTGTTTTGATCTATTGTCATCAACCGTAAGCCTCAAATTTAGTGATTAAATTATGCACAGCGGTCTTAGAAGGAGCCTAATTACGAGGAAAAGCTGCTCAAATTTTACGAATTGATACAGTAAAATTTTCACCATTTTGATAGTAAATTTTCACAATTAAAATTCTTTGTTCAAGAGTGTAGCGTTCTATAGCTAAATTTTCCCGGTTTTGTATTAGATAAGTGTCAAAGGTTGACAGCTCAATTCTTGACATTTTATCATTTGACAGCAATTTACTTCCTAACCTCAAAATTGTCCACCCTATATATGTACATCTAGGCCTTTGTTTGTACTTATAAATGTAGAAATGTATATTTATAAGATAAAAACGATTTTCATTGCGACGTTGTACAAAATTATATAAAAAATTAATCGTTTAAAAATGGTATTTTGTTTAAAGGAATTTTTTGGTTGGTTATTTCTGTGGCCACATGGAAGAGTAACTTAAGTCAACATGATCGCTTATTCAGTTATTGCATTAGGAGCTTTATAGAAGTCAAGGCGCACAATTGTATTGCATCCATGAGAATGTCTAAAGTTGAAGTTTCTAAATAACTTGGCGGTCAATTCAAACCATCAGTTTTAAGAAAATATGGAATTTTGCGTGTGTGGAGAACGGCAACAGTTAAAACTTCGCTATCTATCTACATCATTCAAAAAGCAAGTACAGGCTGGCGCCCAGCAACGCGCGGGCGTTACTCTAGTTTATATAGGGTCCGCCAAATAATTTTTTTTTTTTGAACATGCTATAAAAAAACTACTGAATATTTTCTCAAATTTCTTTTATTATTTGAAAGTACAATCCTTCCGGTTAATAATGGAAAATAATTTCATTTAAATGGCTGCCACGGCTAGCCATGCAGTAGCCTACACGATCGATCCAATTTTTAAGCACATTATCGACTGTCTGCAGCTATATTTCACCAATGGCTTCACGAATCTTCACACGATCTTCGAAAACAGGGCGCAAAACATCGAGTGTAGCTTCGGCTGTGTGGCACGTAGCGCCGTCCTGTTGAAACAAAATGTTGCTAATATCCTTCTCTTCAAACAAAAATTCGTTCAACATGGCCCGATAACGACCGCCATTGACTGTAACGGCCACTCTTTGCTCATTTTCGAAGAAAAATGGCCCAAGTATGCCTCTGGACCAAAATCCGCACCAAACAGTGACTCGTCTTGGGTGTATCGGCTTTTCAATGTATGCGTGCGGGTTTTCTGTGCCCCAAATGCGACAATTGTGCTTGTTTACATATCCGCCAAAATCCGTACAAATCCAATCCGTAAAATTTATTTAAGTACAAAGGCTATAAAAACTTATTCCCGAATGGAATAACCTTTTATTTTGAATGCTACGAAAATAATAAACAAAATTATGTTTTAAATGCTTTAAATTGCACAACTATTAATCTTTGTAAATGTACATACATACGCGCATACATATGTACTAAGGTGAATTTAATAAGGTGGTGTTGTCATTTGGGCTGATTTCTTTTTTTTAATTGATATGGTGATTAATGATTGTCAAAAGTTTTGTTTATGCTTACAATTGTTGTTGCTTGGTTTTTTACGTTGGATTTTGTATAATTTCTGACGGCCATCTGACGGCCTAGGCCAACGATGTGTAAATTTAAATCCCACTTATGTTGTAGCTGTTATATTTATATTTTGTTATGTTATATTTTGTTATATATTATATGTTATATTTTGTTGGGCTGTTATATTTAATAACTATAATATCCTGTAAGTGGCTGCTGAAGTGATCGTTAGGTAAGGGTAATAATAATTAGGAGCAAAGTATACTAGGCGCGATCATTTAACCTGTTAATAAAACCATCTTCATCCAAATTTATGTATGTCGTGTATTTACTTATGTTTGAAAAAGCTCTTATAAGTTAATAAAACTGTACCAAAAACACTTTCTGTAAAATCCTTCACTTTTGCTTTTAATATTTTTTCGCTATCCTCTGGTCAATCGTTTTTGTCTGCTTCCACCATGCCTGCGTTTAACCACTTTCATGATGGTGTATACTCTAGCGATAATGTTTAGCGTCGTCTAAAGTAATGAAAAACTACGAACTATTTGTATTGGATCATAAGTTAGCTATTAGCTACCAGCTCCCGTACACTTCAAGTCTGTATGAATTTTATCGAAAATGTGATGATACGTCTAAATAATTCCAGCTAGTGTTAGGTAATTGTTTCTGTAATAACCCTACTGTGATTTCTCCCAAGCTGTAATAAATACAATAACATCAAGTCAAAATTGCTTTAATTTGGTTTTAATAAATTTACCTTGTGTTTCCAATGTTAAACACTACACACAATTTCATATTTGTCACCTTCGCACTTATAACATCCACTGGCTTAAGGCAAGTTTTTTTAAAAAAAAGGTTAACAGTTTTATTATATGTATTTACTAATTAAATGGTTTTATTTCAAAAAAATAATTTTTTTGTGAAAATTTTAATTTTTCCTCAAAAGCAAACTGAAGTAAAAGTAAATGTCATTATATAAAAACATTTCATTTCTGTCATATATTTTGACATTAATTAGTCACGCAAAAAAGCAACAAAAGATATGCTGTTCTTGTTAAAAATTAGTTGTTGTAATGGCAACTCCACCTTGTTGAATTCACCTTGATATGTACGATTTAAAGAGAGACTTTCAAATATAAGTCTTCACTTTGTTCGAGCATTTATAAATATAAATATGTATAACAAATTGAACTGTTATAGTTGTTAAGCAAAAAATAAAGAATATTAATTTTAAACAATTTAAAGCAAAGTATTAAAAAATAACTGAAGTTAAGCAGGGGCGTATCTGCAAATAACAACATAATTAATTTGTTTATAGAAGTACATATGCATGTATATTGTTTATAATTTTTTTTTTTAGTAAAATCGTTTCAAAATAATGATCGCAATTATTAATTTAAAAAAATTTGTTCAAACTATTCTAAATAGATTAAGTTTTATTTGTCGTAACATATATATGGTCTTTAATTAGATACGTACTATTGTTTTATAAATGTGCTGATCCTGATTTTTGTAATTATAAATCTGGCAGCCCAGATTTGAATTTAAAAATTGATGAATGTAAAAATGTAAATAAAAGCAGAAAAAGTAAACAAACTTCGCAGCTGCAAACTGAAAACATGCATGAGCAAAAAATATACATATGTAGACTCGCAAGTACCTTCTTTAGTGTACCTTGTTATACATTCATACAGTTGTAATAAAATAGTAGTAATAGTAGTAATTGTACATTTGTAATTACAAGCGTTAATATATAGTTACAATAATTTAATACTTGCAATAAATGATTTGGCACCATATCTCGATTTTTTTATTTTATTAATTAATTAGGTAACTTTGTGTCGTCAAATTTAAAAATTTTTATAATAATGTTTATGGTAAGGTTTTATAATTATTATAAATTATAATTATTATATCATTATTATGTAATTATTATATAATTATAATAAAATTATTAATTATAATTCTTATAATTAATAATTATTTATAATTCTTAATAATTAATTATAATTCTTATAATTAATAATTATTAATATTACAATTAATACTTTTATAATTATTATTTCATAAATCTTCTTACTACATACGTTGTGTACCTCCTCCATTTTTTCATTCATCTTTATTACGAGTATATATGAGTATAAGTTTATATAAAGTATGTGTCAAACAGTGAAAATAAGTACTCGGAACAAAGTATTCTTAAAATATAGACAAGTATACTTTAAGATGTTGTGTATATCAATACATTAACAACATACAGGTATAATTCTACTACTTCTAGCAAACATGTCTGTACACAACCATCTTAAACAACATAAGCAACATGTTTGCATCCATGTTATGCGCTATAGCTATAAAAATATTTGTTTGGGGTGATAAGCGTGTTTTATATAGAACTTTAAGTTGGCATTACTTTTCAAGATGGCGACCGATTTAACAGCTGTCAAGTGATTTATTTTCAGTTTGGCTTGGCAATTCATCATGAATAGACTCACGCCCGGCGTAGATTTGTCGAATGGGCCCAAAACGAGATTACCGTTGTTCCAGATTTTCATAAGCGAATTTTGTTTAGCGATGAAGCGCACGTCTGGTTGAATGGCTACGTCAACAAATAAAACTGCCGCATTTGGAGTGAAGGCAATCCTCAAGTGTATGTGGAAACACCGTTACATCCAAAAAAACTGACTGTTTGGTGCGCTTTATGAGCTGATGGAATCATTGGTCCGTACTTTTTCAAAAACGGTGGTGGCCAGAACGTTACAGTCAATAGTGATCGGTATAGAGCCATGATTACTAACTTTTTCATTCCTGAATTGAATAACCATGATGTCCATGAGATGTGGTTTCAAGAAGACGGTGCAACATGTCACACAACTCGTGCCACAATAGATTTATTGAAAGACTCGTTTGGTGACCGCCTAATTTCACGTTTTGGATCTTGTGATTTAACACCGCTAGACTACTCTCTGTGGGGCTATGTAAAGTCATTGGTCTATGCGGTAAAGCCACAAACGCTTGACCATTTGGAAGACAACTTTCGCCGTGTTATTGGCGATATACGGCCACAAATGTTGGAAAAAGTCATCGCAAATTGGACGTCCAGATTGGACTACATCCACGCCAGCCGTGGCGGTCATATGCCAGAAATCATATTTAAAATGTAATGCCACACGATTATCTTTCGGATAAATAAAATTCATGTCAATCGAATAATTCATCGTTGCTTTATTGCAACTTAAAATTCTATACCTCTATAAAAAACAACCTTTACATATGCGTTTAAAGTATGTGTATCAATGCGAATGGAAAAGTATTGAAAGTACATTAAGTACTCGTCTGTTTGATAAGTACTCATATGATGTGTGTGTATGGATGAATAAAAGAACTCGTATGCTTTTACATCAATGTTTGCGTTTATTCTTTGTTTTTTTTTTTGTGACAGGCCAAAGAAACAATCCAAGACAAAAAAATTTTATTTTAAACATTAAGCAAATTCCTAAAAAATTTTATATAGCAATTAAAAAAAAAAGTTGACGTGAATCCCCTAAGTAAACAATAACGACACCCTTTAACTTCTATTTCATTTAAAATCTTTATCTCATGTATTACAAAAGTTATTAAAAGAACAAGGTACAAAAAGGAAGTGAAGTTATGTTAAGTTAAGGTTTTAGATTTAGTACAAACCATAGTTGCATGCGTATGAATTGTAAAGTAAGGTCGCATTTCTTCTTACAATTTCCCCTTCAAAGTAAATGCCTCTTTTTAAATATAATAATTAGTTTTAAATTTACAATGCAAGTCTTAATAATTTACAACAGCACAAATGGTTTTGTGTCATTAGACTCTTTGTCAAAATATCTGCTGCATTTTGGTTTGATGTAACATATTTTATATCGATGTGATGTTCTTCGTATTTTTCTCGAATATAATGATAGCGAATATCGATGTGTTTACTCTTCTTTTGCATTGTAGAAAATTTTTCTATAAAAGCTACACTTTTGGTTATCGCAAAAATGGAAGTTGGGGAAATAATGTAATCTTTGAAACCCATCTCTCATGCTAGTAGCATATCGTCAACATAAATGGCAAATAAACATAAGCTATAATCATTTTGTTTAATGCAGACACATCTCCAATAACTCTCCGTTGAGATAGGCTGCCACTATATCTATGTGGTTACTAGTAATCTGTGTCTTGCGGCTAAATCGAGGAGTAATTTTATTGAAGAATGCCTAACTACTGGCGCGTATGTCTCTTTGTAATCAATATTTTTTCTTTGTGAACATCTGTGTGCCTTATATTTTTCTATTGTACCATCTGGTGATTGCTTTACAACGAATACCACCCTATTACATTTTAATTAGCGGTTCTGTCTACTAATTGCCATGTTGCATTTTGTATTAACGAATCATATTCTTTTTGCATTACTTGCTTCCACTCTTCACAATTTTCTGTATTTAAAGCCTGCTCAATAGTTACATTTTCAATTACATATGGAATATTAAATTTCAACCTACGGCAAAATGAATACCAATTAATCGGATCAGGGTACTGAATCCAAAAATGACATTTTTTCTAAGGAAACACACACGCTTGAAGTTTTTTGAACATTTTTTCTTTGTAAATTCTACTAAACCTTAGAGGACAGATAATTAAAATTTAACATAATTCGCCTAAGAACATCATCCGCAAGAATTTCATTGATCTTTGTGTAATTTTGAAAAATTGACTTAAATATTGTGAAATTCAAAGTCCACCTTGTAGCACAATTGCTCTTCAAGCAGCCTTATATAAGGCTGATACGGCTTCAAGAAAAGTGAATTTATTTGAAAGGCTTGCTCAATTCAATTTTAGCAACAGGCAAAAATTTGCTGAACAATGAGTTTAGTTCAATTGTCGATGAGCTAAAATAAATTGGTGTTGCTTTAAACTTTACCTAGTGAGATGGAAGGTTGCGTAATTGCCATTGAAAGTAGAGACAATTTATTTTCGTATGATAAATTAATTTCAAAAATTTACGAGGAAGAACTGCGCCAATCAAATAAAAATTTGAACCAAAACAAAACAGTATTCGCGTAAAATTGAACATAGAAGAAGTAAAAAGTTTAATAGTAATAACAACAACAACCATTAGCGAAACAGGACGAAACATGATCAAAATCAAAACGATAAAAAGTCACTCAAATATAATGTAAACAACATAAAATGTTTTCGTTGCGACAAAAAGGGCCATATTTTCTCCAAATGTAAAGAAAACACAAACAGATTAACAGAGAAATTTATTTTAGACAGCGGCGCAACATCACATACATATGGGTAGGAAAAATAATCTAAACAGAAAATTGTATTAGCATCAGGCGAAAACATAGGTGCTGTAATCTAACTTTAAATAACGTTGGGTATGATCCTAAGTTACATTCCAGAACTCTGTTCATTGCAAAAGTAAAATTAAAAAAATTAATTGAATGTGTTAGTAATTTGAATGAAAAAAATATCTAAAAAGTTTGGTATCATAGACGCGGCCATATCCATACAAACGATCTTAATAAGTTAATTAATAAAAATAAAAAAAATGAACTTGAACTTAAAGCTATCCGACAAAATTAATTTCTTCGCATGTGCTGTAAATAAAATTTCTATGAAACCGTACAAAAGTTACTCTTGTGTTCAAACGAAAGATGTGTTTCCACACAGACTTATGCGGACCTATAGAAATAAAATCAATTGGTGGGTCGTCATATTTCATTACTTTCATAGACGATTTCTTTCGATACGTCTCGATTTATTTTCTAAAAAACAAAAGTGATGCATTTGAAGCATTTACAAATTTTCTTTCGACTGTGGAGAAACAAACTAGCCGACAAATTAAAATTGTCAGAAGCGACAATGGAAGAGAATTTATTAATTCTAAATTTAAAGAGTTTCTGCCAAAAAGGGAATAGTACATCAGACAACTGTACTCTATTAACCATAACAAAACGGAGTTGCTGAAAGAGCAAACTGCCACAATGTATATGTGGTGAAGCTATACACACAGCCGCGTATATAAAAAATAGATCGCCCACAAACATCCTTGGAGATGTCACACCTTACGAAAAGTGGTTAGGTAAGCAACCATCAGTTTATCATTTTAAAATATTTGGCTGCCATGCCGTCGTATTGAATAAAGATCTTAAACCAAAGGGGCGTTAAATTTTTACCAAAAGGTTTCAAAATGAAGTTTGTTATATTTTTTGGGCAATCATTTGAACAAATGCCTGTAGATGGCCAGGAAATGTTTTATGCGAATATTTATACTCAAAATTAAAAAAAAGATTATTCCAACGATGAGGTACAAATTGATGATAATATTAATTCCAATCAAGATAATGAACAAGAGCTAGAAGGTGATTCCGATAAAAAAGAAAAAAATATTGTTGCATAAAGGAGAAAAAGAGGACGACTTTAATGTATTTTTAATTATTGTATATTAGTAACTTTTTGTGTTTTATATATATATATATATATAACATATAGATATATATATATATATATATATATATATATATATATATATGTATATATATATATATATGTATATATATATGTATATATATATATATATATAACATATAGATATATATATATATATATATATATATATATATATATATATATATATATATGTATATATATATATGTATATATATATATATATATATATATATATATATATATATATATATATATATATATATATAACACAAAAAGTAAGTAATATTCAATAAACCGTTAGTTACTCGTTAGAGTTTGTGTAAAAACTCCTTTACAAAGGTGCAAAAAAGGGGAGTAACACAAAAAAGTACGAAAATCTATACGAATAATTAATTAATATAACACTTGTTATCCAGCGAACTATTTAAAAATAAAACTCGCACGGTTACATTCGATCGTACACTCGCTATCAAGTGCCATTATAAGAAATTTCGATACAACTTACTCGATAGTGAGTGTGAGAATATCAAAATTAAAAAAAATCCAACTTCGAGTAAATTTCGCACAGTACCGACTGCGAGAATTAGCTCCCTGATCTAATTGATCTTAAAATATAATTATTATGGGTGTTCCTAACATACACATAACTCCCCCCTTGTTAGATTGAAGCTCTGCGAAATAATTTGCAAAATTTTATTATAAAATAAAAAAACTTTTAACCATTTTATCAATATTAATTCAATTATTATTTTCCGCATGACTTTTTAAGTATTCTTCTCCATTGCTTTTTTGGCACCTTTTTACATAATTTAAATTCTAATAAGTACAACTCGTTATATATGTACATACATATGTATACATACATTCTATGTTATAAAATTATATATTCTTACATTATTATAAAAGTGTCTTGAATTATGGCAGCATTAACCCTTTTAGGGTGGAAAAACTTTTTTAAGATCGCTATGATATCACTTTCATTAAAATTAAATGATGTAATAAGCTTTCTAGTAATTTTAAAAATAGTCTTATTTACTGTTCTTAGAGTTGTAGAGTTTGATTTCTCAATAATAATCTGGTTTTAATACACGTTAAGAGGAGAATTGCTTCCAATATTGTATTTTGTTGCGGTTGGTGAATCAAATTTATTTGTGGCTCAATGCGTGACGATGCATTCTCATTTCTGCTGTTTATACCACGTTTTTATACAATTTTATAGTCATACTCCTCTAGTTTCAACCTCCATCTAATCAGTTTTAATTTGGGTTCTTTAATAGAAACAAGCCATTGTAGCGGCTGGTGATCTGTTTGAATGACGAATTTTCTTCCAAGAAGAATTGGCCTAAAATATGTTACGGTCCGTACTACTGCCAATAATTCCTTTTCCACAGTGCAATAATTTATTTCATGCAGATTTAGAGTCCTATAGGGTGTTTTTTACAGAGGTATAGAGCTTTAAGTTGCAATAAAACAACGATGGATTATTCAATTGGCATGAATTTTATTTATCCGAATGATAATCTTGTGGCATTACATTTCAAATATGATTTCTGGCATATGACCGACACGGCTGGCGTGGATATAGTCCAATCTGGACGTCCAATTTTCGATGACTTTTTCCAACACTTGTGGCCATATATCGGCAATAACACGGCGAATATTGTATTCCAAATGGTCAAGCGTTTGTGGCTTTACATACCAATGACCATGACCAATGACTTTACATAGCCCCACAGAAAGTAGTCTAGCGGTGTTAAATCACAAGATCTTGGAGGCCAATTCACAGGTCCAAAACGTGAAATTAAGCGGTAACCAAACGTGTCTTTCAATAAATCTATTATGGCACGAACTGTGTGACATGTTGCTTCGTCTTGTTGAAACCACATCTCCTGGACATCATGGTTATTCAATTCAGGAATGAATAAGTTAGTAATCATGGCTCTATACCGATCACCATTGACAGTAACGTTCTGCCCACCATCGTTTTTGAAAAAGTACGGACCAATGATTCCACCAGTCTATAAAGCGCACCAAACAGTCAGTTTTTCTGGATGTAACGGTGTTTCCACATACACTTGAGGATTACCTTTCTCCAAATGCGGCAGTTTTGTTTCTTGACGTAGCCATTCAACCAGAAGTGAGCTTCATCGCTAAGCAAAATTCGCTTATGAAAATCGGGAATCTCGTTTTGAGCCCATTCGACAAAACTACGCCTTACTTGATGATCGTTTGGATTTTGTAAGCACGCAAACCAAGATCCTTACGCAAAATCTTCCATAAAGTGGATGTACACAGATCCAATTTCTGTGCTCGATGGCGGATGGACTCATTCGGGTCTTCCTCAATGCTACGCTCTACAGCAGCAATAGCTTCTTCTGTACGCACCGTACAGCGTCTCTGGGGATGCGAGTTATCAATAAGAGTAAACCTGGTGCAAAAACGTTCCATGGTTAATCGAATTAACTGCTCTGATGATAAAATGGACGTAGTGCGCGATATGTTTCCGCACAGAACCATTATTTTCGAAATAAAATTTCACTATTTGCAAGCATTGTTCAGGCGTGAGTCTATTCATGATGAATTGCTGAACCAAACTGAGAATAAATCACTTGACAGCTGTTAAATCGGTCGCCATCTTGAAAAGTAATGCCAACTTAAAGTTCTGTACCTCTAAAAAAACACGCTTTACTTGCGTAGCAGATCGGTTGATTTTCTTGCGACAGTACTGCTCCCAGTGCAAAATTGCTGGCATCAGTATTTAAAACAAAGTGTTTATTGAAATCAGGAGAGGCTAGTATTGAGTCGTTTGTGAGAAGTATTTTCAACCTTTTAAAACTTTCCAGGTATTCAGAATCGCTTATGTCCAATTTAGCATATTTTTTAAAATAGTTGGTCATCGGTTTGACGATTTTCGAATAGTCTCTTATAAACTTTCGGTAGTACCCACTTAGACCTAAAAATTGTTTTATTGGTATCGGAGTTCTTGACACACTCAACCTTCGTTGGGTTAGGCTTATTACCCTTTTGCGTTACAACATAACCTAAAAACTCTGTCTCTCTTTTCAGAAATTCACACTTATCTACTTCAATTTTCAAATTTGCATTCCTTAACCTATCAAAAACAAGCCGCAACGAATTCATATGCTCATGCAGAGAAGTGGAATAAGCAATAATATCGTCCAAATAAACTAAACAAATGTTACTAGCTAAATCACCCAGGATCTCATTCATAAGCCTTTAGAATGTGGCTGGTGCGGTCTTGAGTCCAAACGGCATTCTAAGAAACTCATAATGACCTCCTTCCACCGAAAATGTAGTCTTATGAACACCTTTTTCATCTATCTCCACTTGGTGGAATCCCTTTGCAAAATCTAAAGTAGTAAAATACATACTCTTTCCCATTTTTCCCAAAATTTCATCTATGTTCGGAATAAGGAAACGATCATCTAGAGTTTTCTCAAGAATATTTGGATCCCTACAAGCTAGTATGGTCCTCATCGGCTAGGGTATTTTTTCCCTAAAAATATTAGAGCAGCTCTCATATTGTTCCTGGTAATTTGTTTGATATTGACATTTATACCTAAATCGAAAACAGTTTTATTATTTAAATTTCGAAGCCTATTTTTAATTTCATTGTAAAATCTATCGCGTTTGTTCTAAAAACTACGGAACGAAATTTGTCGTAAAGTTGTTCTACGCTTTGATTTTCCTCAAAATAATTAATCAAAACTCTAATTTCAGACCACGTCTGTACGTGGCAATTTATTCCAATAGCCTCTTTGGCCTTACCCCTAAATCTGCTTTTGATTATATCAATAAAAAGGAATTGAGAAAGTTCGTCATACTGTAGAAGAAGCGGACTTATTCTATCTACAAGAGATATAAATGTACACAAATCTCTTTTGGCACCTGAAAAATCAGGAAGTTTTCCAATAAATTTAAGTGGATCCAAAGTGTTAGGGATAAAAGGAACACTTGCTAAAGAGTTCAAAAATGTGGTAAAAATAAAAAAACTTTAATTTGTTAACAAAAAAAAAAAAATTACTTAGAAAACGAATCTTATCGTCGACAAAAGAATTTTTATACATATACTTATATGTAAATTTAATAAATGCATGAAATATATAAAAATATATTAAATTATATTATAGTAATACTCAAAACAATACTTAAATTAAACAATTGAGGTAGTCTCTCTTTTGATAACAGTTGGCATCGAGGCTCCAATAACAGATTTCATTTGATGTAAGATGATCATCCTTTGTACAGCGTCAATTGGAGAATTTATTCAGTAGCTTGTAAAAATGTTTTTTTTTTTTTTTTGTAATAATTATATATTTGCTTTTTATGGTTTTAATATTGTATTTTTTTATTTATTTATTTTTTTGATTTGGTTTTCATTGAGTTTTGTTTTTATATATAGTCCGTTTTTATTTTACCGTTGTTATTTTTTTTTTGTTTTGTTTTGTTTTGTTTTATAAAATAAAAATGGACAGTTTTTACTGTTAATATTTTATTTTCACACAAAAAGTTTTATTTTTATATGTATTTTTGAACGTATAAAAATTCCGATGTTGTCCTTGAATAATAATATTATTATTATTATTTATTTTTTTTTTTAATTTTTGTTTATTAATAGTTTCTTTTTTTAATTTTAGCTTTTTATTCACTTTAAATCCTGTTATTTTAATTGTTCACAAATTTAAAACATTGTCATTTTAATATTCTAAGTTTTGGTATACCCATTTAAACAATAAAATGTTTAGTATCCTTTGATACATAGATAATTTTTGATAAGGATCATCTTTTTTAAATAAAACAAAAATATATTTATATCTTTTATTTTATTTTACTTTATTGTAGTTCTTAACAAAAATAGATATTATCATTTTATTAAAGTAAACTTAAAAGTAGTCTACAACTTATTTTTTATTCATATTTACATTTTTTATTCTTAAGTGTAACTTATTTAATTAATTTAGTATTTTTTCTTTCTTAAAGTAGCTTTAATATTTCTTGTTTTTAAATTTATTGTTTATATTTTAATAATAATTTAAAGTCTATAATATATGTTTTTATTCTTAGTGTAGCTTATATAATTGGTATATTAATTTTACTTTCTTTCATTTTTAATACCAAATCAATAATCATGCTAAATTTACAATTTTACCTACTTTTATACTTAAAATAATTTAAACAAAACTGAACATGATCGTGCATGCACAACCATGTTTGGTTTTGTTTGTCTTTTTTCGTTTCTTTTTTTCTACATACACAACTATAATAGGTATGTAGGTAAGTAAACCAGCGTATGTACATACATGTCCCTGTAAAGTATATGCATTTACGTTTGTTATGTTTTAACGCAAGTAATCTATTTATAGAAAAGTATTTTATATACATACATGTGTGAGTATAGTAATTTAATGTATATGTGTACAATATTATATGTTTAATATACATAGTACAATATTATATGAACGCATGAAGAAATGAATAACTGATCTTATTGATCTTAATATATAATTATTATGGGTATTTCGTTTTATTTGCCACATCACGCAGTTATTCGACCCGATCACAAAACTACCAAAGTAAGAGTAGTTTTTAACGCTTATAGGAAAAGTAAATCTGGTCAGTCACTTAACTCCACACAGGCCATACACTACAATCGGATTTAACCTCAATTATTCTCAACTGACGCAGTTATAAATACGTATTTAACGGTTACATACAACAAATATATCGCCAAATATGGATTCATCTAGATGATCGCCCATATTAGCGTATAATTATACAAAGAAGCTTCTCTGAGACAACTGTAGATTATCAACCAAAGACAGTTACATTTGGTTTTAACTGTGCCCCGTTTCTCGCTATTCGTACCATGCATCAACTTGCCATAGATTCGGAACACAAACATCCCAAGGCAGCAGAATTTTCGCGCACCGAAACATAGGTGGACGATATTTTAGCGGTTACTCTTTTGATGAGGCAAAAGAATCTTAACAGCAGCTCTTGGAAGTACGCAAATCTGGTGGAATCCCAATGAAAAAGATAACGGCGAACGATTACAGATTTCTTACGCTTTCAGGACACGAGCACCACAATAACTCTCGGTATTAAGTGGAATGCGCTCACAGATAGTTTCTACTACTCTTTTACCCCATTATCTCGTGCCGAAAATATCACAAAGCGAAATATGCTATCCGGTATAGCTTAAATTTTGGATCCCGCTGGTTGGATAACACCCATAGTCATAAGGGCTAAAATGTTAAAGCAGGAGTTATGGTTACAAGGCCTACAATGGGATGACACAGTTAGCTCAGACATCCTAAACAAATGGAATAATCTCCTAAATGACCTTGCTGGAATGGATAAAGTAAGGATTCCGAGGTAGATACAATACAATCCCGATCACAAAATTCAAATACACGGGTTCTCAGATGCATCCAAAGAAGCTTATTGCACTGCAGTATACCTGCGCTGTCAAACTTCATCTGAAGTCTTATTTAGCAATCCAATTGCATCAAAAAGTAAAGCAGCGCCAATTCAGCCTATTTCCCTTCCAAGATTGGAGCTAAGCGAAGCTGTACTATTGCCAGATTGGTGGCACATCCCTAAAATTGCACCATGCTTAGTTTTTCTATGAACCGATTCTCCAATCGTAATTGGTTGGCTGTCAAAACCACATTGGATCTGGGACACTTATGTTGAACCTGGGACAGCACAAATTTACAAATCTTTACCTAATGACAACTGGAATCACGTTCTTACTCATGATAATCCAGTAGATCTCGACACACGTGGTTGTAAATCAGAGGAACTAGCAGATAATATGATGTGGTGGCAGTGGCCATCTTGGCTTACAAGACCACATTCAGAATGGCCGAAAAAGGTAACTCCTGAAACTCTTGAAATCGATAAGAAAGTAGAAATTTGACAGATTTTCCTCATACCCTAAGGCACTCAGAGTATTGTCATACATATTTCGATTTTTACACAACACCCTAATCAAATATCGAAAACAGTACAAGTACACCTAATGAAATCTCAGTCACAGGAAGATTAAGTTCATAAAAATGAAATTAATTATTCTAGCGCAGTAGACTCATTTTCTAGAAGAATTTAACGATATATCGAAATCTCTGCCAGTATCCAATAAAAGCCTCTTAAAGCCCCTAAACCCGTTGTAAGATTCAGACAATGTTTTGAGAGTAAACGGTTGACTGTCGAACTCATAACTATCATATAACGAGCGCTACCCCAAAATATTGCCATGAAATTCGAGACTTTGCGAATTCTATCTTGAAAATTGGAATGAAGAGAATCATACACAGATGTAAAACATATATAATGTACAGACAAAAGCCATGCTCTCAAATTATGGCTCCTTTACCATTCGATTGCTGCACCCTACCAATAGGGTATTGGTAGACCGCTAGAATAGATTTCACAAGCCCATTTGATCTCAAAAGCTCAACACTGGAAAAATCACCCATTGTAAAGGGTCCGCCATCTAACGTTTTTTTTTCAACTAGTGCTTATTTCGTGAATGGTAACACTTAAATCATGTCTGATTTGACAGATAATTAGTTTTATCCTTCTGCTGAACGAATATATTTGTGTATACGCTTGAACAACGCTGGGAAATATTGTGTGCGACCGACTTACAGAAGATGCCGATATTGCCAAAAAATCATTTTTTCAGATGACGCTCATTTTGATCTTGGCGGGTATGTAAACAAGCAAAATTGTCACATTTGGAGCACAGAAAACCCGCACGCATACATTGAAAAGCCGATACACCCAAGACGAGTCACTGTTTGGAGCGGATTTTGGTCCAGAGGCATAATTGGCCCATTTTTCTTCGAAAATGAGCAAGGAGTGGCCGTTACAGTCAATGGCGATCGTTATCGAGCCATGTTGAACGAATTTTTGTTCACAAAAATTGAAGAGGAGGATATTAGCCGAAGCTACACTTGATGTTTTGCGCCCTGTTTTTGAAGATCGCATTATCAGCCGCAGAGCTGATGTCGTTTGGCCACTCCGGAGCTGCGATTTGACACCGTTGGACTATTATTTGTAGGGTGCCGTCAGAGGTAATTGTTACCCCAACAAGCCAGAGACAATTGACGCTTTAAAGGACAATATTCGTGAAGCCATTGGTGAAATTCGGCTGCACACAATTGATAATGTGCTTAAAAATTGGACCGATTATGTAGGCTACTGCATGGCCAGCCGAGGCAGCCATTTGAATGAAATTATTTTCCATTATTAACTGGAAGGATTGTACTTTCAAATAAAAAAATTAATTTGGGAAAATATTCAGTAGTTTTTTGATAGCATTTTCAAAAAAAAAAAAAAATTATTTGGCGGACCCTTTAATAGGCTATATTTGTGTTTCAGCACAAACACAATTCACTCAGATCTTTCTACGGCAGCATTTCGAGCAGCATTCTCTCGATTCGTTGGTCGGCAGGGACTACCTTTCAGGTTATACTCAGACAATGGTCGTAACTTTGTAGGCGCCAACAGACTAATAAAACGTGAATTCGATTCATTCATAAAGGACACGTAACAGAACATATCTCACAAATATAATACAATCGACTTCGAATGGATATTTATACCACCACGTGCCCCTCATATGGGCGGCGTTTGGGAAGCAGCCATGAAAAATTTTAATTTAATTTAAAGCGGGTAGTTGGCTCTCACAGGTTCACTTATGAAGAATTCTCTATGATACTAACCCAAAAAGAAGGCATATGAAACAATCCTTGTTTTTAATATTTCCAAAGCCCAAAATGTCAAACCGGAACTTCCGTGCGATGAGACGCGATCAAGGAATATATCTATGCAAAATCTTGAAGAGGTTTCATTCAATACGAGTCTGTTAACGATTCCGGAATATAGATGTTCCAACGAGAACCAAGATCGTTGATAAATACGGTTACTGCACGAATTGTTTGGCAAAAAGCCTACAGCTAGCAGCCGAACACGGTCTTCCACAAATTTACCAAAAAAGAAACAGCACAGTCTATCATAAGCAGCAGCAACTTCAACAAAGAAAACCACCACCTCATCCAAACCATTTTATCGGAAGCTATCCGATCTTTGGCTGAGGTGCTGTGCGTTCAACAGGAGTAAATCTACGGCTGTGGGAGTGTACAAAATCGCAAAAAAATATAAAGATTTTCAGTTAAACTGCTTACCTTTGAATAACCTAAAACTAAAATTTTTTAAAACTTAAAACTAAAATATATATTAAAATTATTAAAACTTAAAATTAAAAATCAATATAAATTTATATTAAATAAGTTATTAAAGATAATACAATTGGATTAATATAATTGTCCTATAATAATACTTCATTTAGATCTACAATTTATTTACACATACAACACAAGAAAAGCTGAGCAGACAATTAAGACAATTCACTCATTTATTTTATTTTCTTAAAATAATCTAAAATCAATTTCTTCCGGTACTCATATAATTTCTCTTAATGAGAAATTATAAATTATACAAGAAAAGCTGAGCAGACACACACATACTCCCATACACACTTAAGACAACTCACTCATTTATTTTATTTTCTTAAAATAATCTAAAATCAATTTTCTCCGGTACTCATATAATTTCTCTTAATGAGAAATTATAATTTACTTTAAGAAGTTGGGTGTTTTTCTACAGATCCATACAGACCACTTCTACCACTCATTCGAGCTCTCTTACTCAGAAAATACCAATTTTTTTTCAATCTTCATTCCAGTTTCTTAAAGTTTTTGAATTGAATTCTTACGAAAATAAACAATGTCTAAAGAAAGAGACACTAAATTAGTACATTGATAGTCTAAGGTATGGAATTTATTGGTTTGTGTCAAGGCTCTTGTGTATCTGACACTGCCATAATTGTCTGTGCTATTAAGAGTGCTACCACTTGCATGTTTAACGGTGTTGCTAGCTTGATTCTTTTTTGTGTATTATGAGTTTATTACCTTTTGAATTTAACGTAAATATAAATTTGTAGTAACTACAAGAATATTTGATTTGGTACAAAAGGTGGCACGTCGTGCACAGCAGTTTAGTTATAGTTTGACAGTCATTGTGTAAAGTTTTTATAAGTAAAGCCATGTTTAGGCGTAAATAAAAGTGTTGAGTATTTGTGTATAAACGAATACTAAGTGCAAAATAAAGTGTAATTGTGTAAAAGTATGGTAGTAAAATAATAGACTTTAAAGTAAACCATATACTCGCTGCACTTATTTTATATTACGCCATTTAAAAGAACTCAAACGTTTTAAAAAAGTTAAAACGTGAAAATATTGAAAAAAAATTGATTACTTTTGAAGAATTCTGCTATGTAGATTTTGTGAATGCCAGCTTCTCTTTGCAACCTCGAAAGCAGATTGTCCGAACAAAGTGTTTCGTTAGCAGTCCCAAATCTAAGGATAGAAATTTTTAAATTTAATAATTAAATTAATGCACATTTGCATAAGTATCCTTTTCTTGTAAAATAGTTTATTTTAAGTCTAGCAATTTTTTTCTTAAAGTTATAAGAAAATGTTTCATAAATGTTTAGCTGGATACAGTTGTTTCTATTTGTGTGATGTTGAAGACCGAAAGGTAAAACTTTCCATCGAAACGATCTCATGTCAGAGCTAAATGAAGTAATGTCGCGAGAATCTACGTGTAAAGGAATCTGATTCTGAATACCTGAATAGAAATCCAAGATCAAAAAATTTTTAGTTTGCCATAAGTTATGCAAAATGTCATCTATGCTTGAATAGCTCGAAAATCAACGCACATTCTACAAGACTTTTTACCATCTGACGTTTTATTCGGAACTACATTAATGAACTGTTATAGTTAGAGCTATTTGGTTCAAGTAAGTTACTAGCCAACAGATTTCTGACCTGTCTATTTATCTCATTCCGTTGTGAATATGCAAGTCGATAATTCTTAATATCAATCCATTAACCACAATTTTTGTTTATAGGAATTAGTTATAGACATTTTGTCGTCTTTCAACACAAAAATATTACTTTGTTCAAAAAGGTTCTGGAACAACACACGTGTGGCGGTCCCATCGTTCCGATTTGATTTTTTTTTTTTTTTTTTGTTAAGCTGATACTCTTGGATACGTAGCTTTTGCAAATGTGAAGGTAGGACGCAAAGATTTAGCGGTAATACCAATAACAAATGTACCAATCTAAAAAAATTTAAGTCGGAACGAAAATTTTTTTTCAAGGAAAATTTTTAATCAAGGTAGTATTCGAAAACTGTCCACAAAGTGGTAATAAATCGCCCCAAACTTCTTTTAGCATTTGCCATTTAAGTAATTTTCTAGTTCCGCAACGCATTTATATTCTACGGTTGTCCCAATTAGTAGAATATATGTGGAATTTTTTTAGCCTTTCCATCTTAACATCATAATATCCTATACATTTTACTTCGCAGGTTACGTTAACTACACGTAAGAAGGGATTTTCGGATTCAACAATTCCTAAATATTCCTTCTGAAACTCTATAAACATTGGATCCATTATGTTAGGCAATATAAAAATTTTGTAGACTTCACATCGTGGTGGAATTATACACGAATAACCGTTGGGACCCTTTAATATTGTCAATTTTTATCTCATATTCCGAATTAAAACTGAGACAGTCAGGTTCTCATAATTGATCTTACATTTATTATTTTTAAGGAAGCTTTTTCCCAAGATGCTATCCGAATGAATGTTAAATTCTTTGCTAACTACGCGAAAAGCAATTTGAAATTTGAGATGTGTTCTTACACCAATTCATTTTATGCATACATATTATATATAAAAAAATTTGTAATATAAACTTGAAATTTTTAATAATGTCTGCCTGCGAATCAAGTAAAAAGTTCACTGTCTAGAATTATTGAAAAGGTAAAGTTGAACAAAATCTGCATAGCTAGGATTTAAACTATAAGCAGAATTTAAAGTGTTTGGTTCATTAATTTTAACATTTCATACCACAACAACAACGTTTGTTGAGGTGTCTCTACGTTCAAAAGCCTTACCGAAGCTCTGTGATTATACCTTCCTTTAGAATAACTATAACCACGGTAATTATTCTAAAAATTATTGTATCTGTTATTATTACGACTGTCACCCGAATTAGAAGTGTCGCCACGAAAATTTGAACGTCTACCACGATTTGACATACTACCACGGTAATTGTTATTGCTACGATACAGATTAAAATTGTTAATCTGAGATCGGCTCAGCCGTCATTTCGTTGATTAGAACGTATTATAAGAACTCGGTGCTCTTTTTGTTCTGTAGCCTGCTCAACTACAAGCTTGCTACCACTTCTTTGGGATCCGTAAAGACAGATGAAGCGAGTGTAGATTTGACCAAGTTACATCTGGTATTTAAACGACACATACTTATAGTCTTCTCTATTGTCATTTCATGAATCTTATTCTTTGATATACATTTAATCACTAATGAACGCTCAAAAGCATTCACCATCTACTTTGCCTGTTTCGTAAAATCTACAAGATTATTACCTCTTACGTTCAAAACAGCTTACTAGCAATAACTTTTGAGTTATCTGGCCATTTAGTGTGACATTTACCACGTTTGCATCTTCCGGTAATGCTTTTCTGGCCTTTTTCTCAAGTTTAAATTTAATAAAGCATAAAATATGGGTTCTAGGTTTTCCTCAGTGAGACCTTCAATAAATTTATTTTATCTAAAAAGTAATCAAGCGCCAATGGGTTATCGTCTTAGATGTCCCATATAATTGACGAGCACATACTAATGAACGATTTTTTGTTTGTTTAATTGTTGCCATTTTGCACCTAATATCTTTACACACCTTCCTATTTATATTTGAAACGAATTCCAAATCGTTGTATTCCGAGTCGCTTTCACAGTCTGTCAAAATTTGTGCATCAACTAATCCAAATGACTCTACGTTCCGTGGAACTCTAATTTTACGGTTAAGTTTACCAAAGCACCTCACTAAAAGCTTTCGATAGTGCGTTATTCTTGAAAAATTTTCCTTTTTGTATCTAATGTTAAATTTTGAGGGTTGGTTTTGTACACTCCAAATTTGAATTGTAGGTTACAATCAATAAATTTACATGCTCATTAATTTTAGTTTTATTTGTCGATAGTGGCTGACAAATAACATTTCAAATTTATTAATTAGTACATCGAACTTTTCATTTTAAAATTCATACATGTATAAAAATTCGATACAATCTGATTAATCAAATTAAATATTAAACCGTTTTTGATTTTTTTAAATCAATTCAGAATAATAAAAAAAAGTTGTGGTCTTATACAAGCATATGTATGTAAATTATTTTCTTTTTTTTAAATTTACTTAAAATTCATAAAAGTATTATATTTTACTAAATTTGTCAATAGAGAAAAAGATATTGTTACGTTTTTACTTTATTAAAAACGTGTTTTTCTGAGTTCGTAAATTGTAGTTAAAATAAAATAAATTTTGTGTTTGGTTTTAATTAAAAATCCTTTATTCAACACAGTTATGTGCACCTCTGCTTGTAATCTTTTTACAGGCAATAACAATTTTTATTCTTAATTACTCTGTCTGTTTACAACTTTGTAAACAACAACAATTATTCGACAGATCCTTCTTCCTAAAGATCTTCCAACCCGATCGTAGTTATAACTTAGGTTTGATCACAACCTTTTCAACCAGAGGTTATTCACACTTAACTCTCTTTACTGAGTTAGCTGAACCTAACCTGCTTTTTACTTCACTACTTTTGATTTCTTGGTTTTGGTTTGTTGTTTTTGGTTTGGTTTTGTTTTGCTGTTTTTGTTTTGTAGTAGTATGTGGGATATGTTTTTTCTTCTTTCTCTTGTTTTTTCTTTCTTTTATCTTGTTTACTTTTTATATTTTTATTTTATTTTTTATTTTGCATATTTATTGTGAAGGTTATTATTACTTAATTCTATTAAATTCAATTATAAAACTATGTAAATTAAGCCAAAAAAATGTAATTATATGTAAATATTAAATATAAATCTTAAATCCTAAGTAAGTATATATTAGGGCGGATAAACAAAAAATAAAAAAAATAAATAACTTTAACCTATATGTAAATACATGTAAGTGTACATTGGTTGTCGCCTGTGGTTATCTGTTGCTGGCATCACTAAAGAGATTCTGCTATTGTCAAATTTCATCATCGTGTGCTTTCGTGTTTATGACCTCATTTCGGATTGCATTCGGGATTTCATCAACATCAAAACTCTTGATATTTTGAGATTGCAGTGATGTAGATTGCGCTGTCTTGATATTGCCAGTGTGACCATATTAGCTTTTTTAATTTAAATATAAATTTTTTATGTTCAATTGAGCTTCGAAATTTTTTAATTTAGCTTTCAGCTTTTTTCAAAAATTCATTTAGATTTTTAGCCTTTTCTGGCATTTCAACAAAAAAGGACTGTTGGTGAACATCTTTAATTTTTATATGTACATTATTTTTATTACATATAAATTTCGTGGCTATATCACAGCTTACGCATGTGCAAATATTGTTATTGTAATTATATTTAAATTTAATTACATTATTCTTAAGCAAGAGAAGTAACAAACGTATTGGTTTTTTATTTACCATACATACTTGCGTAGCAGATATACATACTCGTATACATACATTTATACACCGTGGTGCAAAAATGAGACAATGTAATTGAGTTAAAGAGATCGGTATATTCTGAATAAGAGATACGAATAAAGTAATGCTTATTAATTTTTTAGGAGAGGACAAAATATTAAATCAAAAAATGCAAAAAGTTTTCATTTTGAAAAACAAGCAGAAAAATAAGAGAACATTTACGCAAATTTTACTTACATTGCCTCATTTTTGCGTCACAGTGTATGTAGGTATGTATTTATGAAGCAATATGCTTAAACTGGAGATAATCGCAAGTACTGTGAATAATTTTTTGGGTCTTTCGATAATTTCTTAATTTTTGAACTTCGCTTGCTAATATGTCTTGCTGCGTTAAAAACATTAAGTTAATTTATGGTATAAATTAATATTCAAACAAAAGGGTTGAATAAGCACCCTACAATTTTTACTTAAAAATAATTATTTGAAATTCATAAAAAAAAACTTTGTAAATTTAAAATTTTAAAATGTGAAAAATTTATTTTAACGTGAAATTAAAATCTCCTACATAATTTGGCGCCGAAACCCGGGACTAGTGCATAAGCCCTTAAGTAATGATTTGGAATCTCTCCTGTTGAACTTGTTCGGAAGACACTTGTGCTTGGAACTTCTGCTTTAGAAGACATTTTGGAAAGTGGATCTTACTGCTACAAAATAAATAAGGATTGGAACTCTGCGTTACTGTTACCAAAATTTGTGGTTAACTGTATATATGTATGTATGAAATTTTATATTATAAAATAGAAATTTAGAAGTGAATAACAGTTTTAAAAAAATGGCGGTTATTTTACATGTTGTTGAGGAACAAAAAGTGTTATTTCAGAATTTAAAGCGAAACACATGGATATGCACAATCTGTTTTAGAAAAAATCATTTTTTTGAAATTTAAAGAAAAATATAGGCATTGATGTTCTGTAGTCCGTGAGATAACTATTGATACGTAAGATATTCCATATTTCGAAGACAATGTTTATTATCAATTTCAAGATGAATTTTTGTCTCTAAATGCAAACTGTGTGATTTCATGGGTTCTTCTAGTTCTCGTTTACCTGAAATTCAGACAGAATGATACATTTTCGGTTGCGGCTCGTTTACCGAAAATTAATCTACCAGTTTTTAGTGGTGATTATCTAACATGGATGTCTTATCACGACATGTTCGTTTCCCTAGTGCATAGTAATTCTAGCCTAACTGATGTGCAAAAATGTTGTTTTTTGAAAAATTCTTGTAAGGGAACTCCAGTGGATAAATATAGAAAAATAGTTGATACTATTTAAAAAATATATATTTTCTATTCCTGCTTCCGATGGGTCTTAAAAAAGTATTCAGATAATCTTAGATGCGACTCGGACTAGTATTGCCATGCTGCGTACTTTAGAAATTAATACGGAAGGTGAACATTTTATGGTTATTTATATGACGGTAAATAAGCTGAATGTACAGACGCGCAAGCAATGGGAACAATCGCTCAACGTGCCAACTGATATCCCTTTTCGAATACTGGAAACCATTTCTGTTCAGACTGATCCAAGTAGTAATGCATATTAAAACTAAAAACTCCACAACTTCAGAATAAGGCTAACAGCAACACTCGACGTTATGTAAACACTGCGTCTACAATTACTGATTCTAAACGTCACCTTCTTTTCAAGTGTTTTAAGTCCTCTGCTTTACCGTCTGCTAAAAAGATAAATTTTTTGAATTCAATGATATATGTCGAAATTGTTTGACCCCAGGACATTTTAGTAACAAATGCCATGTGCCTTCTCTTTGTCAAGTCTGTCAACAGAAGTATCATACCACTGTTTATAATAGGTATTTCGAAAACGTCAACGTTCAGGTCGTTAATAATTGTAAAACAGTTTTTAATAAAAAATTACCAGAAGTTCTCCTCGTTACGGTACGTGTTGTGTTGAAAACTTCTAATGGTGATTTTGTTTTGCGTGCTCTGCTTGATCAATGTGCCCAGGCTACTTTCGCTACTAAAAAGTCTGCAGATGCGATAAGCTTATCTTTTAAAAGGTACTTTGTTTAAATAAGAGGAGTGGGTGAAGACCAGCCCATGATTTCAAGAAAATATGTAAATGTTTCTATCTTTTTAGGAACTGAATCCAATTTTAAAATAGATTGTGAGGCTGTAGTCCTACCTAAAATAACGGGATATTAACCTATGGCTATAAACGAAAAATTGTTACCTGATTTGGAGAGATTTTCTTTAGCTGACCCTTATTTTTCAAAACTTGGTGAAGTTAACCTTTTGTTAGGAGGATATATCTATGGAGATATCGTATTACCTCGACAGGATAAATTTTACGATGGATTGTTCTTGCAACTTACTCATTTCGGGTGGATAGTTTCTGGTCCTGCCCTTAATAACTCTTATCGACGACCTATTGCCGTAGATGTTTGCTCGTTGTATAGGCAATTGCAATCTTTCTGAGAACAAGAAGAACTTTTAAAGAAAAGGGTTTTAATAGAAGAGGAAACTCTATGCGAGCAGCATTTTACAACACTACTTCTCGTGATTCGTCTGAACGTTATACTGTGTCATTACCATTTAAAACACTGCTTAGAGGTCTCCCACTTCCAGTATTCTAACAGAACATGCAGCGCTTTCTCGCCTGAAGAATGTGGAAGCGAAATGTATGCTAAATTAAAACTACTACAAGCTTTATGCAGATTTTATGAAAGAGTACGAAAGTCTTGGACATATGGAAAAGGTTGGCACTTATCATCGTGATTTAGAAAGAAATGGATTCTTTTTGCCGCACCATGGTGTCTTAAGAGAAAGTAGTACCACTACTAAATTGAGAGTTGTGTTTGACGACAGTTGTAAGCGATCTGCACAATCTTCATTGAATGGAAACTAGCAGATGGCCCTGATTTGCAAAATGATTTGCCATCAATTATATCTCGCTGGAAACATTTTAGATTTGGTTTTAGAGCAGATTTGGAGAAAATGTTTAGACAAACACTTGTGGTGCAATAACAACGAAAGTTGCAACAGATTTTGTGGAGCAATGCTAGTTCTGAACAATTTCGATTTATAAGCTTTCGACAGTTACTTGTGGTACAACACCTGCGCTTTTTCTCTCTATAATGGTTTTACAACAACTTGCGTTAGATGAAAAGGAAAAATATCCATTAACCTAAAGCGTTCTCAATTCGGATACTTATGTCGATGATGTTATCTCTGGAGCTAACAGCCTTTCAGAAACTTATAAACTTATTTATGTAACCTGTTAAGTGAGGGCAAATTTAATTTTCGAAAATGGACAATAAAAATTAATTTTGAAAATAAGTCGATAGTTACAAAAATAAGTTTACTATCAGATTCGGAAATGCTTTATTATCCATTAAGATGTCTTTCCTCTACTACGATTCTTGCGAAAATTTAATTTCAGAATTTAAGGTTACTTGGCGTGGATTAGAATGATCATTTGCCTGAAGTCATCGAAAAAAAATTGTTGACATATCGCAACTATTAAAAATATCTTGAAAATATTAAAATTCCTCGTTGGATTGGTGTGCGTAGTGGTGATCAAATGAAATTCAAGGCAGTCCGATTCGTCTTAGTTGGCTTATGCAGCTGTTGTTTATGCAAAAACTATTTTCAATTCAAACACAAATGTTTATTTAATTCAGGCATAAACTAATGTGGGTCCTATAAAACGTTTAACGATAGCTCGAATGGAATTATGTGGTGCAACTTCATTAGCTGCACTAGTAGAACGAATAACCTCTTCACTTGGTCAAGAAATTCCAAATGTCTATTATTGGACTGATAGCACAGCTGTGCTTTCGTTGATACGCGGTCAGTCGTCGGGGTGGCCAATATACGTTGGAAATAGAGTTGCAGAAACTCAACGCAGTTCTCATAGTTTTCAATGGAGATACATATCTACACGCGTAAATTCTGCTGACGCGCTATATCATCGAATGAGCTGATTAAACATAAACTATGGTGGCATGACCATAAATGGCTCGTCTAATCTTCAATTGGCCTAAACAACCTGAATTGAATCTAGATGAGATTTATACTGAATCAACTTTAAATATGCACCTGGAAGTTGCAGATGAAAAGCAATATCTAGGTATATTAACAAGATTGTCTTTATTTTCTCGATTAATATGCGTTACTGCATTCATATTTCAATTTAAACACAATATACAAAATAATAAAAATCACAAACTGAAGGTAATGGTAAGATGACACGGTTTCTTTCAACCGAAGAACTAAAATTCGCTCTCTCGAGACTTAAAAAACTGTCACAAGAGGTGGACTTCTCACAGGAAATTTCTGACTTCAAAAGAAAAGTCACACTCTTGCTCAACTGTGCTCATTTTTTGATTCCCTTCAAATACTTACAGTTGGTGGTAGAATTCAAAATTCTGACCTAAATTATTGCTAAAACATCAAATTTTATTAAAGAACAAAATCCTTTGACTAATTTATTTTTTTTAGCTGCACACACCAAAACATTGCAAGAGGTCTGATCCAAATGCAAGCTTACGTATCCCGAGAATATTGGATAATATCTAGCAGAAGTGTTACTAAGCAAATCTTAAGAAACTGTAAAAAGTATTTCAAATATAACGCAAAAGCAGCTCAGCAGATGGTAGGAGACCTCACCAGTGGCCTTAAGCCAGCGCGTCCTTTCAAACACAGTGGAGTTGACTATGCTGGTCCAATTGTTATAAAAAAGTTAACTGCAAGAAACTCCGTAACTACAAAGGGTTATATTTTTTTGTTTATTTGCATGGTTACAAAAGCTCTTCACTTGTAAGCAGCGACAAACTTGTCAACCGAGTCGTTTTTGTCCGCTTTAAGGCGCTTCGTGTCCGGTCGTGGTCCTTGTACTAATTTGTATTCAGACCTCGGTACGATCTTTGTTGGAGCTAATAAGGAGCTACAAATTCTTTATAATCGAAATAAATCATCGATCCCACATAAAGTAACCGGAAAACTATCAGGCATTTGCAAAAACTGGTACCTCCAGCCTCTCCTAACTTTGCTGGTCGCTGGGAAGCTGGCGTCAAATCAAAAAAATATCATCTAAAGAGACTGATGCAAAGTCGTATTTTGACGTATGGGGAACTTACCACGTTTTTCACTCAAATCGAGTGTTGTTTAAACTTTAAACCGCTATGTCCTCTAAGTTCAGACCCATCTGACTGCAATGCTCTCACCCCGCCTCATTTCTTGATTGGCGAACCTACCCTGTGCGTACCTGAAGAGGATTTGTTCGATGTCAACAACGACAGATTAACTCTGTGAAAATCGTGGAAAAGCTGAAACAACGTGTTTGGCAACTTTAGTCTAATGAATGGCTATGTCGACTTCAAGCTAGACCCAAATGGCTAAAAATAAAACAAAACCCTAAAATTGGCGATCGTACTGGATGAAAGAGATGCTCTTGGAGACTGGCCGATTGCTCGTATTCAATATATTCATCCAGGCAAGGATATTTGTGTTAAGGTGGTCACTCTACTTGCGAACGGAAAAGACTTTAAACGCCCAATTTCTAAATTGCCCTTCTACCAACGAAAGATTGCTTTGATGACATAGAAGACCAATCTAATGCTAAAGTTCATGGTGATGATAATTGTTCCTCGGTTTAAGCACGGTCGTCCTTGGTGGGGGAGAATGTTGGTGAACAACTTCAATTTAAATATTTTATTCTAATAATTTTTATATGTACATTTATTATTTTGTATTTCTCTAATTATTACTATTTTTATTATTTTTAAATTTCGTTGCTATTGTAAGCGCACAATATCACAGATTATGCATATGCTAATATTGTTATTGTAATTATATTTAAATTTACTTACATTGCTCTTAAGGAAGAGAAGTAACAAAATTACTGGTTTATGTTTACCATACATACTTGCATAACAGATGTATACGTACATTTATATGTATGTATGTATTTATTAAGCAATATGCTTAAGCTGGATATAATCACAGGTACTGTTAATCATTTCTTGAGTCTTTTGATAATTTTTTAATTTTTAAACTTGACTTGCTAATCTGCCTTGCTGTGTTAAAAACATAAATTTAATTTATGGTATAAATTAATATTCAAACAAAGGGTTGAATAAGCACCCTACATTTTGTACTTAGAAATAATTATTTGAAATTAATAAAAAAAAACTTTGTAAATTTAAAATTTTAAAAGGTGAAAAATTTATTTTAACTTGAAGTTAAAAGCTCCTACATGTTCAATAGAGCAAAAGTAATAGAAACATTGTAAAATCTGACATCGGAGAACAATAAATTTTAGCATCACGGAAACAATCGTTTCTGCACTGCTTAAATACTTATATTAATTAGTAAATTCGTATTGTTTTTCAAATGAGTTTGACAGTAAAATTGAAAATATTTCTTTTGTTGTCCTTTCTTTTTTTGTATTCATTTTCTAAAAAATTTAATACAAAGAAAGAGTTTATCTTTGAAAACGTTGCCGTTTGAAAATCGTCGATATTTCTTAATTTTAAACAACGTTTAGTAACAAGGAATAGAAGAAGTGTAAGATTTTTTGTCAGAAAAGAAAATGTCATAAGTAAATAAACAAAAAATTAATTTGATTATAGATTTGTTTCTTTTAATGTTTAAAAAATTGTTATTATCTAGTTATACTTTTTTCTGGCTTTGTTTCTTTGCTATTTTGATCTTAATCGCCTGTGTCATGTTTATTTATATATAATATTTAACATAAATCGGACAAAAAAATTTCGATTGTGCTAATGGAGCACTTGTTTAAAAGATGACATTTCAATTTTTTCTAATTAATGGAGTTTTTGAAATATTTATTATTACAATATAAAAATTTATATATTTTAGTGAATTAGTATGGGAGAAAGGGAAATAGAATGAGGATATTAAACAAACGAAATCTTAATTAATGTTAGATAATTACAATGCAAATAGACAATTTTGATTCGCCGGAAATTGGCTGGGAACTTTCAATTCATGTACCCTAGAGACCGGATTCTAACTTTTTGCTCAGGCTCTGCGCAATTCTCATAAATATAGATAAAATATTAGCCAATGTCTAATAACAAAATTGACTAAATAAAATCAAAATTTATCAAAAAATTTTCTACAACTTTGTTTAAAACTACTTTTACTCTTCCGTTGTTGCTCGACAATCTATAAACATATGTATATTATAAACGAGGTTAACATTCTCCTCTTTTTCGATCCTATCAGTTATTTGTTTTTATAAGGAAAATGCAAAGACGTTTAAAGTAGATGATGACTGTTGGCAATAAAATATTGTTTTTAAAAGAAAAAATACGTTTCATTCCAGACGAAAAGCTAATAGTTTAGACGTCTCCATAAGTTGGGTCTATGTATTTGTGCTTTTAATTTCAACAAAATCGGCTTAGCCCCTTATGTGTGATTGGCTCATAAACGAACTGAATAAACAAAACCATTTTAGTTTTATTCACATACTATTAGGTTTGCCAATTTAAAGAAATTTTAATTATTAAATAATAACATTGGTCTACAGCAAAAAATGTCTTCATATAAAACTATATGAAGTATAATAATTTTGATGCGCTGAATTCAAATCCGTTTTCCATTTTTTTCCATGGGGCTCAAATTTTTTTTATCGGCGTGACAAAATTTTCGCCCAAAATATTATAGTTATGTCAATATATTTCATCATAACTTGAAAACTACTATACCGATTTTAATGCAAGAACCACTAAACGTTTAGGCACAAAAATTCCTATATATCATCTGAACAATTTTTTTTGTAATTTCAACAGTTTCGGAGTTATTCAGAACTTAACTGCGAAAAAAAAATCAGAGCAATTATTTTTTTTTTTTTTTTTTAGAAAGTCATAAAAAATTTTCAGAATGAAAGTTTTAGATGCTAATCACTTAAAAATGTTGAGAATAATATAAGCTATAAATCATGAAAATCGGTTGGGTATTGCTGATTTTATTCAAAATTAAATGCAGGTAACTTTGCCCAAAATTAGCTAAAAAATGTTTCCTTGCAAAATTAGAGAATTTTTTTTTATTTCTAAAAAATTATTAAAATATAATTTTTACATCTAGGCATTTAAATTAAAGCCAGATATGTAACCTATAAAAGGAGGTATCTAAAAATTTTTAATGCAAGGAAGTGTCTGATAGGAAAAAAACATATATGTATGTATGTATGTATGTTTTTATTAGACGAATCAAAAAAAAGTTCGCCATTCCTCAGACTCTTCAGGGAAACCCACCTTTCGTGGATCATCACAAAATACTAAATCGCCATCTTTGCTAAAATAGGCCATAAAATCCTCTTGACTATATCGAAAATATGAGATTTTCGTGACCTTATTAACAAATTACATTGCTGTAATCTTGACGCAAGAAGTTCTGACTTTGATTTTGAGAGTTTTAAGAATCGCACAAGATCATTCATGTCAGACAGGTTTATAAAATGGGGTCATCTCGATGAACTTCTATATGCAGATGATGTAGGACCTACAGTAAGGCTCTGTTCTTTTTCCTACTCTTTTTCTAATATTTCTTAACGACTTTCTTCTTCTCACTTCTAATCCTATCTACTCTTTTGCGGATGACAGCAACATTTGTCACTCATATTCTTTTGATCGTAGACCGAGCCTTTTGGAGGTTGGGGTAAGAAGGATGAATATGAACGTCACACTCACAAGTGACCTGGTGAAGGTCTCCGAGTGGGGTCGTGCGAACAGGGTCGATTTTAATGCACGTAAGACTCAATGTTATTTTTAACACACAGGCATGGTGGTGTGCTGTCATCTGTGTCAATGGGTAATGTGGATATTGAGGAATCAAACGCTCTTGATGTTCTGGGCACGAGAATTCACTGTGACGTTCGTTAGAATGATCACATATTTCAAGTGTCGAAAGAAGCATTCAAGTGCCTGATCTCCTTAATATTTACAAGACCTATATCCGACCCAAAATGGAATACAACTCTCATGTATGGGCCGGTGATTCAAAGTCTATTTTGGAGCTTCTCGACCGCGTACAGAAAAGGGCGAAGATGCTCATCAATGACGGTAGGGTAGCCAACTCTATCGATTCATTGGAGCATCGTCGCAATGTGGCGTGTGTTTCATTGTTCTATCGGTACTATAACGGAATGTGTTCTAACGAAATTAAGGAATTAATTCCCAAAAATCTTATATTTTTACGTAATACTCGTATTTCTCGTAGAGCGCATCCCTTTGTAGTTGATTGTCCAGTAAATCGCACAACGCATTATAGGGAGAATTCGTTCTTTGGCCGCACTGTTCGGTTGTGGAATAATCTTCCAGCCAAAGTATTTCCTGCCACTTACGACATGAGTAAATTTAAATCTAACGACCATAAACAGTACTCCCTCTGTCCTCCTAACCTATTTTCCTAGTACCAGCATAATGCACTGCATGAGTAGGAGCCATCCCATGGGTGCTGGTCTTATATATATAAAAAAAAAATGTTTGAATAATAAAAACAAGTTACTCCTTGGTGTAACGTTCCATATTAACTAACCGGAATTTATTTATTTACCCACTATTAGTAACAAACCGTATATTCATATGTATGTAAATATAAAACACTGAAATAATAATATACACATACACTGAAAATAATAATATACAATAACCAAACCACACAAACCAGATAAAACATATATACATATATGTAACATATGTACGTAATAACCTATTAACAATAAAAGAAGGTAACCAACATAGCAGTAATAAAATAACACAAAAGCGAGTTAAATAACTTTATTATTTTCCTTAAAATTGCACTGTAAATTATATCCTTACCTCACATCTTCTGATAGCCACTTTTATTTCTTAATTGACGGATATCTTTTCATACCTATGTACATCTGTCATAATACTGTAGATCTGGCAAGGACAAAATGTGCAACACTGTTTTTTAAAAACCTCCTTCACTCCTGTTTCTCATTTTAATTCATTTTAATAAAACTATTTAACAAAAGCAGACGTGTGTGTACTTTATTATTTTCGGTTATCCTACATAATCAGAAGTGGCATTTCCCCAAAATAATTCGACGGAAGAAAATTCGAGAAATTCAAAATATTAATTTTCGTAGCGTGTGTCGCAGGTCGTGAAAATTAATTGCTTAAAATAAAGCGTGTTAATGGCAAAAGTCCAATTTTATCTGGCATTACACTTTAGCATAATTATTTAATATTTATTTATTTATTTATTTATTTATTTATTTATTTATTTATTTATTTATTTTGATTTTACAGCTAATAAATCCACTTTGGCTGAATAAGTTTAAGCTTTAAACCTTTTACACATGCGCCGCAGGCGAAATGTTTGATCAGGCTAAAAAATCAAAATTGGCACTTCAATCCCTACTGAAATTATTCCTAATATTTATTGTTTTCGCAACCACAGATCATCAAGGTAACAAAATTGTATATTTTTAAAATTCTTTTTGCATCCAAAAGTTGTTTTCATTTCATTTTTTCCAATTGGAATTTTTTTCTAACGAGCAAATAACACACATTATTTTGTTGTTATTTGTTCGACGTCATCGGCTCGGTAAATTAATATTTTTATCTTCATCCAGCTTCCCCTCCACCCCAACATTTGTTCCACACATCCATCCATACATATTGTTTTAAAATATATCTATTCTGAGAATAAAAGTAAGTACAAACATACCTACATAAATTTCAAAATATACAGGACAATAACAACAAATTTAACAAAACTGAAGAGAAAAAAGTCCACTACTTCACAATTTTTTATTAGGAGTTTTATTTCAAATCTTTTTTTTAATTGATTTTTTATTCTATTCAAAACTCTTAATATCCAATTCCAATTTTCTGTGAATTAATTAATGCCTTTGAACTTTAAAATAATTTTCTTGTGCTCTTACTTTTTTTCTCGTAAGATATAATACTTTTCTCTTACGTTCTTTTAATTTACAATATTTTGTTATTGTTCATTTCCAATTTGCATAAATCGTTCCTGCTAATATTGTTGTTATTTGCCACACCTGTTTTGTGTATGATAATTGCATACTGACAATTGTTCGGAAGTTCTATATTTCGGTGTCAAATTTTTCTTTTTACTACCAATTCATTTGACTCCGAACTTGTATTTGTGATTCAGTTCATTCGGAAAGTGTCTACGAACATACATAATATTATTCCTTTCTACAGCTATTTCAACTAATTAAAGGAGTGAAATCTATCAAAAGTCAGCGATTTGAATGTCTGAATTATTTAATAGATTTTTTGATCAGTTTCCCTATTTCTACACATTATTTTTCTGATTCACTATTTTAAATCGGTTTTTCTTATACGGGCACCGTGCTTTTATATCGCTTTCCGTTTCAATTTGTAAGTTTGATACTTCAGCTACTCCATCAGTTTTCCCGTTTTATACATTGATTCCTGGAATTTCCTAAAATGTCATTGGACAAATTTATTCGTGCAGCGGATCGCATTGTTGAGTTCGAAGATGATGATGTCAATGATAATAAATATCCAGTAGGTTCCGTTCATGCATTATAGGTACATCGTTGTGAATTAGAGTTGCAGTGGATACGGCTAAAATCATATTGGAAATAAAAAGGGCGAAGATGATAATCCAATGACATTGAACCATTCAAAAATATATACAGAAATACCTATACTGCTTATTGCAATAGCATGAAAAAATTATCCGAATTGACTGATTCGCTCAACAGTTAAGCATCAAGAAGACGATAGTCCAGTGATTATTCTTCCTGGCCGACAGTCAGGGATATTTTCACTGCTGTTGTTCACAATTCCAGGGCTAGTAATATCGAAAAATTATTCTTTTTGACCCGAAAACAACTGGAGAGGCCCGAGAAAAAGTCCTTTAACTAATCAGGGGTTCGAATTAGCTTGAGCAATTTTTAGTGCGAGGTATAAGAATGAGAGGATATCCGTCCTTAAACTTTACGATATAGATGTCACCAGTTGGGATCCAATATTTGTCTTCATTTGTACCAGTAAACTTCCGGAAAGTACATTGACTTTATGGGAGCAACAGTTAAAGGATACGATAGCTATTACGAAATGGTCCGAACTGAGTGATTTTTCTACCAATCGTTACAGGGCACTAGAATCTGTCCAGGAAATACGCAGTTCGAATACTGCGAAAACTAACGACAATAAGTCCAAAGATGTTACTAGCTCTATTTAGGACAAATGTTTCCGGACGTCCAGATCAACTATGTCTAAAAGAAAAGCATGCAAGTAGGAAATATCCGAAATACCTAGCATTTGATTACCAACATCGATTTAAAGAAATTAAAAAAGAGGGTTTGTGTCTAAATTACTTTTCTAGGACACGCAATGTGCGCAACTGCACAAGTAAAAACAGTTGCTTCAAGTGCCAAAAAAGGCATAATACTCTCCTCCATAGAGAAAATTTTGTTTCAAGTTCTTACGGTCCAAAATTAAACCTTAATCCAAATTCCATTCCATTTACAAATAATAATTCAACTATACAGTCCACTAGTTTAAATGAAATTCAAAGTTGTTTCGCCTCTAATTCCAAGAATGTTCTATTGGGAACAGCGATAGTAAATATTTGTCACAGAGGCGTAAGATATCAAGCTCGTGCCTTAATAGACTAAGGTTCTGAGGGCATATTTGTTTCTGAACACTTATTTAACGTCCTTAAATTTCCTTCCCAACCATTCGGGGCACACATTTCGGGGTTTAATAATGGTATTTCAATCTAAGTTCGACGTGGTTACTCTTTTACATTGGGAACGCTAATGGATGAATCTATTGAACTTATTGTTCCCCATCTTACCAATAACCTACCACCTCAGTCTCTTCTAAGCTCGATATCCCTAGAAGTACCAGATATTCAGTTAGCTGATCCGAAATTCTATATTAGTTCCAAAATTGATCTTCTAATTGTGGGGGGATCTGTTTCCCTCTATAGTTCGTGATGGTGTCAGACATAACGTGTGTGGAACTTTGGTGGCCCAAGAAACCATCTTTGGATGGATTCTGACTGGTCCTATCTTCCGTAATTCTCACCTCAATTCAACAGTTATTTCATATTTCTGTGAAATTTCTTTGGATTAAGAAAATTTCTGTGGATAAAGAAATTTCACGCTTTTGGGAGGTGGAGAATCTTCCAAGGAAGAACTTTTTATCCCCATCCGATCAAGCTTGTGAAGAGTTGTATATTCGAACTACTAGCAGAAATTCAGATGGTAGATAAGTGGTATCGCTTCCATTCAGAGAAGAGTTTTCGAAAGGCCTTAGCCTAGGTCATTCGAGGCCCAGTGCTATGTCACAGTTTTTCCGAAATGAGGCGAGATTTATTAGGAATCCGGAACTTAAAGAAGTAGAGTTGTGTAGGAATATGAAAAGCTATGCCATATGAAGAAGGTCCAATAACCCGAACTCCAGAATAGTCCGAATGTATATTATCTACCACCATGCACCTTATCTCGCTATTCGTACTCCATTGTAGCTAGTAACGGATGTGGAATCCTCATATCCAGCTGCTAGCGGAGTTCTGAGAGAGTCCATTATTAGCAGGAGCACACACAATCCAGTTTGCTCTGAATGCCAGAGACGAAGTAGTCCATGCTCTTAACTGTGCAGGTTTTTTTTATTGAGAAAGTGGACATCCAACTCCAAAGACTTGATAGAAAATATTCCACCAGATCATCTTCTTCTCGAAGATTTCCTGAAGTTTGGGGATAGCAGTTCTACAAAAACATTGGGCATTCGATGGAATACAAGGACTAATGAATTTTATTTTGCGACTGCCAAATTTTCCGAATCGTCCACATATACGAAAAGAAGCGTCTTAACTCAAATCGTGAAATTATTTGATCCGCAGGTTGGTTATCTAAGTTAAGTAGCTCCTGTTAAGACGCATTCCATTCCGATGATAGAGCTATGCGGTGCGGTATTTTTGGCAGAAATGGTTGACAAGCTTGACGTCAAAAACTACTCCATTTATTGTTGGACTGACTCAACAATAGTGCTTTCCTCGTTAGCAAAGCCTCTTTATTCCTGGTTGACATTTGTTGCAAATAGAGTATCGAAAATCTCCCAAATTATTGATTACTCACAATGGAGTCTTATCAATTCCGAAGCAAATCCAGCTGATTTGGCGAGTAGCGGCGTTTATCTACAGGATATGATGAACAACGAAGTATGGTGGCGTGGCCCAGATTGGCTGATTGGCCAAGGTCTAATTTTTCCAGGATTCCACATGCCAACTTGGAAGCTAAGTCAGTGCGTGTTTAATTCTCATACTTTACTGACTTCGTAGATATACTGGAAAGATTTTCGTCCTCCTCGAGAGCACTTTGAGTCATGCCTTACATATACAGATTTATCCATCATATACATCCTACACCTTTTAAATTTCGTCCAGATTCCATATTTCTTTCGAATGCTGAAATAAATTCCGTTCGCTCTAAGCTCATTTCCGTTTGTCAGAGGGCACATTATCCAAAAGAATATAAAGCTCTTTCCGACAAACAGGCTATATACAGTTCGAGTTGTATTTTAAATTTAAGTACATTCAAAGATTCTGAGTCGTTAATTCGGTCTTGTGGAAGATTATAATCTTTTCCTGGTCTTACTTACGACGAAAAACATCCAATTATTCTTCCAGTATTCCAGATTATTAGTCCGTTTCATTCAAGATCTCAGTCTTAACGGAGGAAATCAGTTAGTTCTACGTCTGATCTGTTCGCAATTTTAGATCCCAAAGGCTAAAAACTTTATAAAAACTACTAATTCGACCATTCACACACACCGGCTTAGACTTTGCTGGACCGTTTGACATTAAGAGTTACTCCGGTCGAGCTTGTAGAATTTCTAAAGGTTACGTATGTAACCTTTGTATATTTTTCGACCAAAGCGATGCACTCGGAAGCTACATCCGATCTTTCAACGCAATTATTTCTAGCAGCATTTAGCCGTTTCGTGTCCAGACGAGATTGTCTATTACACCTACATTCGGATAATGGGACCATTTTTGTGGGTACTTCTAAGATCATAGCCAGAGTATTTATCCAGACGTCTCAGGAGCGTTTACTTGCTGATTATGCTCATCGAAATATTTTCCGGCATTTTATTCCGGCTGGAGCTCCACACAAGGTTGGCTTATGGGAAGAAGTTGTAAAAAATGTAAAATCCATTTTCGAAAAATATCCGGGTACTACAAGTACACATTTGAGGAATTTTCCACTCTGTTATCCAAAACCGAATAGTGTCTGAAGTCCCGTCCATTTTTGCCCATGTCCACAAATCCTACCAATCTTTGTGCATTAATGCCAAAAATCGAATTTTATTTGGCATTAAGCTTTAGCATAATTATTAAATAAAATATATATATATATATATATATATATATATATATATATATATATATATATATATAAATATATATAATATATTTATATATATAATATAATATATATATATATATATATATATATATATATATATATATATATATATATAACTGGTCTCCAGTTCCGTCTTATTACTAGACGTTATTAAGCAACGACATTTTAACTATTATATATATATATATATATATATATATATATATATATATATATATATATATATATATATATATATATAACGACATTTTAACTTGGGAACCCCAGCGTTTATTACTTCGCTAAAATAAATAAACAAAAGCTGCAAGAACAACTACACATAATGTTTACAAATAGCCAATATCGACAACAACAAGCATTATTAGCAGAGATAAAGTAAATAATAATAACACAGCAACAGCAACAGCAACAACAAACTAACAGCAAAGAAAACAAGTAACAGACAATAAACAAGCAACAACAAATCCTAAAAGCTGAAAGAGGTAGATGTTTACATACGCATGGCTACAAAAGAACTGAAAAGAAATTAAAAGAAAGAAATAGAATCTACCTGAAATATGTTTACTCAGCCATATAAAAAGCACATCGATGCGAACAGCGAGCGCAGTTTATGTGTCGTAAACTCAGCGAGTGCAGTTGAAGTAAAGTTAACTTAGCAAATGTGTTATTGGTGTGAAGAGAGTTTATAAGGAGTAAACTCGTGAAGCTAGTAGTGAAGTAAAAAAACCAGTTTAGTTGTAGCTAGCTCAGTAGAGTTAAGTGTGGATAACCTCTGGTTGAAAAGGTTGTGATCGAACCTAAGTTATAACTACGATCGGGTTGGAAGATCTTTAAGTAGAAAGATCTATCGAGTAATTGTTGTTGTTTACAAGATTGTAAGCAGACAGAGTAATTAAAAATAAAAATTGTTATTGCCTGTAATAAGATTACAAGCAGTGGTGCACATAACTGTGTTGAATAAATTACTTTTAATTAAAACCAAACACAAAATTTATTTTATTTTAACTACAATCTACGAACTCATAAAAACACGTTTTTAAAAAGGTAAAAACGTAACAATATATATATATATATATATATATATATATATATATATATATATATATATATATATATATATATATATATATATATATATATATGTGTGTGTGTGTGTAGCAAATTTAATTGATATTAAAACAAAGCGTGTGTCGCGATAGGAAAACAAATGGAGCAAACTCTTGCATAACTGAAGATAAAGCTAAAATGTCGTTGCTTAATAACGTCTAGTAATAAGACGGAACTGGAGACCAGGTTGCAACAGTTGGGTAAAGAAACCACAGATTTAATCGAAGAAAGCTCCACATCTGAGGGAACATTCTGTGGTTTAGACAACGGTGCTTCTCAGAGCATTAACAACAATTTGCAAATAGAAGAATTAAAAAAATAATATTGTCACGAAAAAAACAAAAACGGCTATTAGAGGAATTTCAGAGACGTTGTATAGACATAAATATTTAGGAATTTGATGAAGAGAATGATCCCGAGATAAGTGCCCCTACAACAACAACTAGTATTGACGTTAATTTGCTGCTGGCTGCTATGATAATGATAGAAAAAATGTAGGTACAGAGCCAAATGCTTTTGGCTGAGGTACGAGAAACTTTTGCAGCTGATAATAAAAAGTTCATAGAAAAAATCAATACTGTGGCGAATGCACAAGAAACATCTAGAGCTGATAATGAAAGGCTTATGGAAAAATTAATGCTGTGGCGAGTGCACAAGAAATTTCTAAAGCTGATAATGAAAAGCTGTTGCTTCAAACACAGGAAACTTTAGAGCTGAAAACCAGAATTTTCTGGCAAAAATTGAAACAAATTTGAGAAAACTTCTATTGGGCTACTAGAAACCTGTAAAGCCGAAATACAAGAAACTTCTAAAGCGACAACAGAAAAGTTTCAGGAAATATATGAGACGATCGGTAAAAGAGTAACTAGTTTCGAAGCAAAAGTGTTAAATTGAGAAAAGACTGTTGACGAAAAATTTATTGTAATGGAGAAAAAACTCAACAGTCTCCAGTGCCAAAAACAAGAACCAGTGCGTATTATACCAGAAGTTCCAAGCAGAATAAAAACACCTTGCTTTGATGGTAGCTCACCCCTATCCGTTTTCAAATTTCAGTTCGATACTATAGCCAACAGAAACGGATGAGACGATGAAGAGAAGGCCCTGGAATTAATTTAGCCTTAAGAGGTGCTGCAGCGGAAATTCTAGAAACCATGCCAGCCAGCAGCAGAAGCAAATACAGCGAATTAATGGTGGCGCTACAGCGTAAATTTGGCGATGAGCATAAACGAGAGCTATATCGTATGGAATTAAGATGCCGAACGCAAAAGACTAATGAATCATTACAAGACTTTGCAATGGAAATCGAGAGGTTGGTACAGCTAACCTATCCAGGGGAAAATCATCCACCAGTAGATCATCTCAAGACCGAAGCATTCGTCAACGACTTAAGAGATCCTGATGTTAAACTAGCTGTAAAAGACAACATTTGCAGATACTGCGACGTTCGCACTAGCCCAGGAGACAGCTCGCACGATATCAAAGGCACAAATAAGCTCCAAGGGCTCCACAGTGATGCAGAAAAATAACAGCAACCTTACAGCGTGCGGGTAAATTAATGGCAGACAACAAAGCTTCACTATAGACACCGGTATGACGCAGTCTATTATCAGACCTGATATAGTGAAGAAAAAGTGGACGTACTCAATAATATCAGACTACGAACAGTTACTGTGGAGTCTGCCACAATCTACGGAAAAATAGAGGTGAAGGTGACTATAGCGAATATTACTGTAAGCCATATTTTTATTGTCGCCGATATTATAGACGGGGTTATTATTGGTGCCGATTTTATGATAGTCCATGCTATCAATTTGAATATGGGACAATAGATTATGAGTTGGCGTAATACAGATAAACCTCTTGACGTGGGATACCAGCATCAAGTGTACGTCAGAAAGTTAGTTGCTGTCAAACAACAAAAATTACCACCTTAGACTGAATCATTGATATGGGCGAGTATGGAAGAAGATTGTTAGGACACCCGCTTGTGGGTGGTAGAATCGCAGAAATTAAGATTGACTGGTTATCAGCAACGGCCCTCGTTAAATCTAATATAGTCCCTGTGAGAGTGCTCAATCCACGTACAATCTATTTTCTAAAATGAACAAATGCCGGTACCTGCCATTATGTCAGTCAAGAACCAACAGGTGTTTGACGAAAAGAATTGACGATACGCTTGACATGCTAGCTGGAACGAAGTGGCTTTCTACATTGGATCCACATTGGAACTTGCGTGGCAGCAAGTTAACATGGCTCATCAAGAAATCTAAGACGTATCATTGGGGTGAGTCACAAGAAAAGGCGTTCCAGACACTAAAAACCTATTGTGTGCTGCACCGGCATTGGCGTATCCAGACCACAGTTAAAAGTTGGTGTATTTTCACAGGTGGTTAATGGGACGGAGAAAATCGTAGGCTACCATAGTCGCACGCTGCAACGCCTGGATGGAATTATTGTGTGACTCGACGTGAGCTACTGGCAGTGCTGGAATGCATAAACATTACCATGAACCTATATGGTCAATATTTTCTGCTAAGGACTGGTCATTCCACACTGAGATGGCTGCTGCAATTTAAGAACCCTGAAGAACACCTGGCACGTTGGATTGAGCGCCTCTAGACATGACTTTAGAATTGAACACCGAAGTGGCATAAAACATAAAAATGCTGGGTCTCTCTCACGTCGGCCCTGTAATTTGGAATGTAAGCTTGGTGTGAAAGCTGAGCAGAAGAAACCTAATATTGTCAAATATTACAACAGCAAAAAGAGGACAGACCGCCCACCCGCAAAGAAATATCCACAGAAGGTCCTTTTACAAAAGCGTATTGGGTACAATGAGACAGTTTGAAGTTGATTAATCGGTGCTTATATCGCCTTTGGGAAAGTGCGGATGACAAAACTTAATCCAACCTATTAATAGTGTCTTCCTCCAAAATGAAAGAAGTCTTAAATGAGTACCATAATTGAGTCAGCGATGGACACCTGCGGTGGACAAAGACTCTAGAAAAACTCAAACAACTTTTTTATTGGGTTGGATGTTAGCACGCAGCGGCAGATTGGATAGCAAACTGTACCTCAGCTAAAGGTCCAGTAAAAAGAAGCCGAGATCAGCTGCAACAATATAACTCGGGTGCACCTTTCGGGAGGATAGCGATGGACGTAGCAGGCCCTTTTCCTGTAAATAATGCTGGAAATCGTTATGTTCTCGTCGTAACTAGACTTGCGTAGTTCGCGAACGACCTAATACAATTGATCTACTCACACAAGTGAGCTAAGAGAGTCGGTCATTACAATGAGTCTTTTTAGCTCCGTAGTTCGTTCGGTCGTTTGTTTTTTCATGTTTCTTTTTTGTACATGATTCTTTTTTGTTCATGATTTTCTTTAGTTCGTATGTCTTTTTTTTATGTTATATGAAAAAACATACATTGGTAGCGCCACACTGAAAATAACATGTACTATCAGTGTTGCCAGACAATGAGTTCCACTGGCTCTGTAGTTCATGCTTCTTTTCGTTTGTTGCTTCTTCGTTCATATTTGTTTCGTTGATATGTTTGGTATTTAATTTGAAAAATAAATAATTTGCAAATAATATTATACATAAGCGTTGTTGCCACAATATTAATATGCAAATTAAGCAAAAGAAATATGAATATATTATGTTAAAAAATATGTTATCAATTTTTTCTTATTATAAATAAATAAACAATTGAAAACTCGTATGAAAAAGTTATAAAACGAACACAATTGATTTTGCTCTGTTTTCCCTTTTTTTATTTAAAATCTGTCTTTTGTCTCGCTAACTTTAATTTTTCTTTCAAAAGAATATAAAAAATGGAAAAACGAACTCGTACAGACAATAATTTCACATGAATTTTGAGCCTCACTTAAAGAAATAATTAATTCAATGACATTTATGTGATAATCAGTTAAAGCCCCAGCAGTAAAATAATAAAAACTGCCTGAAATGCTAATGTACATTTGCAAATTTTGTATCCTTTTAAAATGTACCTGCAATAACATGTTATTGCAAACTCTTAATTATTAAAATTTAAAAAAATACCCTTAAAGTATCCGGAATAAACTGTTATTTTAAAAATTATCTGCAAAATAATGCTATGCTAATGAAAAATTATTGATCTGTCAAAGTAGGCTGTTGCAACGGTTGCGGCCATCGTGAAATTATATAAGGTGAAGTTGTTTGTCCGGCTGATTGCTTTTTTGCGTTCAAATGCTGTCGAAAGTTTTTCTTGCGCAGCAGAAACTTATTAAAAAGAATAATCCAAGGAATCGTTAAATTATATCTTATTGCAAAAAACATGCTTCAAAACGCATTAAAAATAATGTATTTATAAATCTGTATAAATACTCTATGTTTATAATTGAAAAACGTCCACAAAGCGAAATATTTGAAAATTAAAATTTTCAACAAAATAATAATAATTTATGTGAAATCAGCTGAGTGCTGAACTATTGAACTAAGTGAACGAGCTAGTTCATTTAAATAAGCTGAACTAAAAATAGCGATCACTGAAAAGAGCTAAAGAAGTCAAGTCTAGTCGTAATGGATTATTTAAGCAAATGGCCAGAAGTGTATGTCATATCCCATCAAGAGGCAAACACAACTGTAAATATTTTTGTGAACAACTGGGTATGCCGCTATGGGGTTGCAATAGACCGACCGAGGTAGAAATTTCGAGTCTGCATTATTCAAATAAATATACGGCATAAAGAAGAATCAAACGACGCCGCGACAATAAGCGATAGAATGAAAGCCAGATATGATCGTGCGGAAAATACGGAGGGCTACCATGAGGGACAACTGGTTCTGCTCTACAACCCACAGCGGAAGAAAATGTATCTCCCAAGCTTCGAACTAACTAGGATGGACCTTATAAAGTAGTCAAAATGTTAAGCAATGCGGTATACAGAATACAGAAGAACAACAGGCTTAAGTAGGCGGCAGTGTTACGAAAATAAAAATGCCTAAATTTTGGTACATTTGGTAGTAATGTGTCACCCTGTCAATGCCGTATTTGGCAGCACTGCTAAGTCGACCATCTTTACGTTACATTTGAATTAACGGATATAAAAATAGAAGATATAAGACATTTCCGGAACCTTCCGAACTGTAGGCAATTAGGTATATAAAGAGGCTGCTTTACCTACACGTGAGTTAGTTATCGTTTGGCTGTCAATAAATAAAGTTGTGTTAAAGCGGAAATAAAATTGTTGTATAAAATAATATTAAGTGTTGTAGTGGAATAAATAAAAACTGTAAAACAACAAAATACTGGGTATCGCCAAATATGTGTATATTAAATACGGAGTGAACAACTATGATCTAAGAAAAACTTTAACCGCCGTGAGTATTAAATATTGTAACGTGCTATATACGACTATAGTCAATATTTTTGATGCCATCAATACTGTAAATTATCATTATGAACATATGGAAATAAAACTAACAATGAAATGGTAAAGAAAGGTGAAAATATTGGAGGAAATAAACCCGGTTCGATTTGTTTTAATTGTAGCGAACGTGGTCACATAACTAAAAACTGTTTACGGATTATACAGGGACTAATCGGTAGGAAAGATAATAATGATAATGAAACTGTAAAGTGTCCGTCGCGTTCGGTAAACTTAATAGAAGGTCAATAATCAAGCTAAAGAAACAGAAATATTTAAAAAAGTGAACATTGGAAACACTTCATACAACGCGTTCATTGATTCTGGTAGTGGTAAATCTCTAACAACCAAACGGGTTTCAATTATGTGTAATGGAAAAATTGGAAAATGTAAAGAACTATATGGTTTCGCGGATGGACAATATATATATGTCGGGATCGTTTATGTGTCGATTACCGTGAGCTGAATTCGATTACTGAAAAGCAACAATAGTCAATGCCCACAGTAGAAGACATTCTGCAAAATTTGGCTAGTAAGAAATATTTTACTGTATTGGACCTTATGTCCGGTTATTATCAAATTCCTGTTCGTGAGGGGGCGAGAAAATATACAACTTTAGTGACTCATAATGGTCATATCGAGTATAACAGAATGCCCCATGTATTCCAACAGATAATGTCAATCATAATAGAGCCTATTAAAGATGAAATCTTTAGTCGATGAAGTAATAGTGGAAATTATTGAAATTGTTCTTGGAAATAATTGAATATCATTGTCTTATTCTTCGGTTGTCAAAGTGCTCATTCTTGAAGAACAATTGGACATCCATTGGCCACGAACTAAATGAAAAAGGACTAAATCCTGGTGGGATCAAAACAACAGCAGTTAAAGATTTTCCAGTCCCTACTAGTGCCATTGAAGTAAGACGTTTTATTGGGTTAACAGGATATTTCAGAAAATTTATTGAACAATATGTATTAATAGCATCTCCATTGACTCGCCTTACCAGCAAAAACGTTTGCGGATTTACCTCCTTGGAAAGCCGTATCCAGTCTAAGAACATCAAAACCGTTAATATCTAGAGTTTTGAGATAGTTCCTAAAACTAATGAAGTAAAATATCCCACGTTGATGCTCTAAGTCTGGTCACTATAAATAAAGCTAATGGAGAAACAATTTTATAAGATGTTGCTGAAAAGATAATGATACGAATGATTGCGTATAAATGATGCAGCGTGAGGATGAGTCATTGAAGAAAATTTTCGACATAATTCAATGTTAAGTAGATCCTGACAAAGTAACCCAGTACAAGAGCTAATATATAATTAAAAAAAATCGATTGTACCGAAAGGGTGAAGGTGATACATTAATACTAGTAGTGCCTAGAGGTCTAAGACGGCGCATCGTAAAATTTAGCATTAGCGCTAGAGAATACTTAAAAAAATCTGTTTAAACACTTCTGGTTTCCGCGAGCGCGAAATTTTGTAATAAAGTCATGTGTTCAATGTTGTTACTGTAAAGAACCAAACAGGAAGGAGTGCGAGCTATATGGCACGGACATACCCCACATTCCGTTTGAGATCATGCACATGGATCACCTCGGTCCACTTATAAAGAGCCGCCGCGGCAGTGAACATGTCCTGGTAATTGTAGATGTCTTAACAAGATATGTTATCTTAACACCTGTAAAATCTGCGAAGACAAAACCTGTAAGCACTCAATAAGCTTACTTCATATTTCGGAATGCTAAAGGCACTCGTCACAGATCGCGGCACGGCATGCATATCATCAGCTTTTGAAAATTATTGTATCGAGAATAACCTACACATAAAGTTGCAGTGAGAGCACAAAGGGCCAATGGAGTAGCATAGCAGAAATATTAAATAACTCAATATTATCATATTTAAAATCCACAGTAAATGATGCAATTGATTGGGACATCGAAGTGAGAAACTTGCAATGGACTTTGAATATAAGAATCAATAGTATAACGAAATATACATCAATCAAATTGATCTTTGACTTTCCTCTTCGCGACATAACTGGTAACAAATCTTAGCCGCAGCTTAAGAAGCGAAAGATAATTAAGATTCTACTTACGGCAATGAAAAATGAAGAAATGCAATTCGCAATATTAAAAGCGTGAAAAATAAGATTTTATTTCAAATATTTAAATATAGTGAAGGCGATTTAATCCTTCTCGAGTGTTCCATCTCTAGCACAGAAGAAAGTAGATTCTGCGTAGTAAAGTAGATTCTGCGTTATGATCGATAATGTTGTTGAAGCTATATATGATGCTCAGCGAAATCAGAGACGATTCTCAACGACAAGCAGTGACAAGATGAAGCCGTAGTGAAAAAACACTCGAGGACGAGTGAGTGGGTCAGGAAGGGCCGGTTTTTAATTATACTGTAGATCTGGCAAGGTGTTAAACAAATCTTTAAAAATCTCCTTTACTCTTGTTTCTCATTTTGACTCATTCTAGTAAAACTATTTAACAAAAGCGGACGTGTTTGTATTTTATTAATTTTGGTTATACTTTTACATCATTTTCTTTATAAGTACACATTTTTCCAATTAATACAAAATTTTTTTTTTATTTACATATTTATTCCAAACAAAAAATTTTTTTTTATTACAAAAAGTGTTGCCTCTGCGTCTCTTGGACATTTTTGAGGCGAGTTGGCAAATTTATATACAATTTGGTTTTAAACAGGAAAATAAAAAGTTACACGTTAAACTTCAATTAAAATTGACAAAAGAAGCGTCTCCAAATCTTGAAGTAAATATTCTTTTAGCTTTTTCTTAAAAAGATATATTCTAACATTTTTTAAGCTATGAGTCATTCTGTTATATTCCAAACAACTCATGTGTTCCACACGCTGCTTTGTTGTTTCCATTCTACAAAGATTCGTTTTATTTCTTGTATTGAATGCTGTTTGATCTCGGAAAAAATTTAATGTTAATATTATGCAAAGACTTAAAGACATGTATCAATAATTGCATTTTATAAAACCCATGTACAGGTAGCATTGTTTTGGCAAAATTATTATAAAAAGATGACGTTGAAAACATTCTCGGGAGATTAAAAACAGACTTCAATGCTTTCTTTTGAACTCTTTGCATTGATCTAAGGTCGTCACTTTTTTTAACCATATACAATCGGTAGGTAAATGAGATGACTCTGTATCAATGCAAATCCGGAGGTTTATGGGATACTCTCACCACATATGCGTGACTAAAGACACCACCCCGACCCCTTTCGAGGATTTTAACCCGTACGTGTATTCATTAACACCACCGGATTCAAGATTCAAAGATTCCGCTATATGCGGACCTCTGTAGAGACTTAAACCACACAACCGCCCCATATATAAGTACGGGCTTAACCATGGTTATAAAAATTCACGTGGAATTCCTACGATTGAGACGCCGGGACTTTCCAACGGCCTTACGACACACACATGCATTCTGGAGCTAGGGTAGCTAGGAGTCCAGGATTACGCCTAGATACTTCGCACTATCCGCAGCCCCAATTCTATTCCGTTCAGGCGCGGTAGGGAAGAAAATGTACTTTTGTAACTACGCGTGAACAGCATCAGTTCTGTTTACCCTGGATTAGAGTTCAGCCAAATGTAAGTGCTCCACTGACTGAGAAGGCTCAGAGATGTCCGAAGGCACTGCGACATTGTGTCGATAAATTTACCCAACACAGCAACACCATTCGCATATACTACAGTCTTGAATCTCATAGAATGAAACTTCACGAGCAAGGTTTTGACGGTGTCACCTTATAGACGGTGGCAAGCACCATAATAGAGACAATAATTCTATTGGTCAAGAATGTTCCTATGAATCTAATCACGGACCAATCAAGATTCAGTCCCCCAGAGCCGACTTAATCCATCTGAGGTCACAGGCCATGTTTATAACAAGAAATGCTACTAATCCACATTCCCTGCTACCGAAGGCATTTTCAATATACCCCACGAGCGAGTGAGTCGCAGTCTCAACAAATTTGCCAAACATGTAGACATGAACTACCAGTACTAGTAGTTTTTAAACAATTAACGCTTAATCTCCTGAAGGGTATAAATAAAAACCAGACAAAAAATACTGTTACGAAACTAAATAATACATAAAGAAACAGATACACCACATCAGCGCCTTTAAAACTGTATTGTGGGATTTTGGTCTATTGGGTTGTATCAAGGTTGTTAATGTGTCATCCTGGCAATGGCGTACTTATTTGTATATTTGGCAGCATTGTCAATTCGACCACCTTTGTGTGTTACATATGAAATTAAAGGAAATAATTCGAATGTTGTAGGAAGAACAAGAACATTCGGAAGTAATTTAAATTGCATGTAAGAGGCGGCGTCTTATGCAATAGTTAGATAGTTATCGTTTCGCAGTCATAAAGTCGTACTTAGGCGTAAATAAAAGTGTTGTATAAGCGAGTATTAAGTTCAAGACAAATAAGATGCTGTATTAAGAGAAATTGTATAAAGTAAAAGTGAGGAAATAAAAACTGTAAAACAACAACAAAGTGATATTTATTTTATTTTGATGCAATTAAAAAGAACTCAAATATTTTAAAAAGTTTGAAACGTAAAAACATCCATGTATGTATATTTTTTATTTGTCAAACTTTAAAACACTAAATTATATATTATTATTGTTACGTTTTAACCTATTTCAAACGCTTTAGTTCGTTTATATCGCGTTAAAATAAAATAAAACTATTTTTTTTAGTTGTTTTACAATCCGTCTATTTATTAATTCTACTGTACTTTAATACACCAATTTCGCTTTTAAAAACACATTTTACTTACGCCCTCAACAAACTTTTTTCTTGACAGCCAATTCACAACGAACTAACTCACCAGCCACAATTCGCCGCTTTTATAGTATTTCATCTTAGTTTAGAATGTTCTAGTCGTGAATGGCAGGGAAGACATTCGCAGGAAGAACAGTGCGACCAAAGAAAAAATTCTCCCTATAATTTGTTGCGCGATTCACTGGACAATCCACTACAAAAGGATGTGCTCTAGGAGAAATACGATTACTATGAATTAGTTTATATGATTACTAGGAATTAGTTTCTTAATTTCGTCAGAACACATCAAGAACACCACGTCTGTCTGTCAGAAAACAATATTTGGTCTTGCGCGCATTAAAATCGAGCCTGTTCGTGCGACCCCACTCAGAGATTTTCGCCAAAACGCTTGAAAGCGTGTTGTTTACATTCCGCCTTTTCGCTCTAATCTCCAAAACGCTCAGCCTACTATCAAAAGAATGACAAATGTTGCTGTAATCTGCAAAGGAGTAGAGAGGATTGGAAGTGGGAAAAGAAAAGTCGTTAAGGAATATTAGAAATAAAGTTAGAGAAAGAGCAGAACCTTGTAGTACCCCTAAATTTATCCTGAAATCGTCGGATGAGATCTCATCTATACAAATAGTACCACTTTTGAGAAAGCTCGATATGAATCGAGAGAAGTGACTACTGACACCAAAAAGCAATAAGTTTGGATATGAGAATCGCGTGTCAAAATCTGTCAAATGCTTTGGAAATATCAAGGGCAGCAACCTTACTCTTACTAAATCCATGAAAGTACCTGTTTAACTTTTCAGAGAGAAAAGCCAGCAGATTACCAGAAGAGAGGTTATTACGAAAACAATATTGGCATTCTCTCAACAAATTGTTCTACCATATTTATTTCACGAGGTGGTGATTAATCATAATATCCATAACTTTAAAGAGTGCGGAACGAACTGCTATTGGACGGTAGTTTCCAAGGTTAATAACGCTTTTTCGAGATAGGCGTTACATTGGAAACCTTCCAGCAAGATGGTAAAATACCCTCACGATAAGACGCACTGAAAAGATCAATCAATGGACGTGCAAGCGTCGAAGAGCATTGCTGCAGGAGCAGCGCTGGAATATCAAACGGCCACGAAGGCTTATTAACGTCGATAATTGTAAGAACCGTTTTAACGGTGCGGGCTCTTTAATTTACTTTCTGAAGTTATGCGGCATAAGTGGTAAGTTAAGACCACCAGCAACAAGAATACCCCAAATGCAAAAGATGTGATCTGAACTTAACATACATGCCAAGTGGTTGCTGACACTACAAGGCCCCTATGAAAATTAAAAAGGAACAGAATGTGGTTCCCAGGGATATTAAAGTTCTGTGGATCAGCATTTTCAGAAACCTGGATCTCATATGAGGCGAAAAATTTGTCATATTAAGACATTCATTCCATTCACTTCCCATTCATTTATTCACACAACATTTTTTTTTCGATTACGACTTAGAATTTTGCTGCCTACCGACAAATTTTAGACACCCGCAACACTGTTTTGTTGTTTGTTTTAACATTGGTATTTTGTCATTTGTTTTTAGATATATTTTGTTTCGTTAAGAGTGCTGGTCACATTATTGTTGCATTAGTTATTATTGTTGTTCTCTTTTGAGATTTGTTTTGTCCAGTTTTGTGATAATTATTGTTTTTGTTTCTTATTTTGTCCCGTATTTTTCTGGTTTTGTGTTATTCTCTTAAATTATGGTTGTTGTGTTTAAATTTAAAATCTTAATGATTCGTCAAGTGTTATAATCTCTTTTTATGTGAGCGCCGTTAATTTTTTGGTTTACTTTAGTATATTTTTGTTTTGTTATTATATTTTAGTTATTGCAAAAATTTTTTATTGTTTATAATAAAAAATAATATCTGAAACATTGTGGACGGACAAGAGAAACACGTATTAACGGCACGAACGACATAACACTAGTTATTACTGAGCGGCATTTTTATAGTCCTGGCAAAGTATAGAGTACTGGCATAGAGTAGTGGTATTAGTACTGGTATTACTAAGTATAGAGTATTTTTAATTATTTTTAGGTATTCAATACTTAAAAGTAAGGACACAATACTTTTAGAATTGCATTTTTTATTTAATTGTTATCGAAATTAGAATTTTAACGGGTTAAATACATCTCTATCTAAAAATACAACGCTTCATAACAATACAACCATGTGTAATATATTCAATAAATGTAATTTAAGGCTGAATTATTAAATATTTATTTTAAATAAATTTATCGCCGCGCTTTACTTGAAGTTAGGCTTATATTTTTTTTGGCATTAACCGTTTAATAAAACATTAGACGTGTTTAATGCCTATTTAGAAATAAACTACTTAAATATATACTAAGGAGGTTATTATGGTTTATTATTCGACCGGTTTTAACCGGTTTTTTCGTTTTGTCGAATACGGTTTTTTCAAAATCTTAATTTTTCAAATACCGAATAAACCGGTTAACTTGACACAAATAGTCGGTTCATTTAAATAAGTATAATTTTTATACGTCGGTATAGTTTTTAATTGCAAATATGCTCATCGTTTAACTATTTAAATAAGGTAAATTTATTTATTATTTTTGTATATATGACAACACTGAACGTCTGACAAACAACGTGAAAACCAAGATAGATCGAAAAATATGCACACTTGAGCAATAATAACTTTTTCTCATCTTCTGTAAATAAATATTGATTTTTATGTATGTAGGATGATCAAATAGACTCATTGAAAGCAACACACAAACGCCGGCATAGCGTAAATACACATAACCAGTCGCTAGTAATGCTATAAGGTAATATCACTGTTGAAAATTGTCAGATGGTGTGTCCTGGTATTGAACCGACGACTTCTTCGTTGAAAGAAGTTACCACAGTAACACACACTATTAAATACGTGGTGCATGAATTTATACACAGAGCTGTTCGAAATTTAAGCAACTTTTCTTGTTGAGGCAATTAATGACTCGTATATTACGAGTATATCGAGCTCTGCGCTTCAAATATTAAGAACAATTTTATTTAAATAAAAGAACCGGTTAACCGGTTATTTGAATAATTAATAATCGAAAACCGGTTTTTTGAAAATTATTATTTTTCGATTTATTCCAAAACCAGTTTTTGAAAAAGTCGTATAATCGATCTTCCTAATATATACAGTTAGTGTCATTAATATTCGGTTCTTAAGTTTATCGATAATAACACCCTGGCATTAGCGAAATGGATAGGTAATCAGAAGAATAGCAAAAACTTAAATAAATGATATCAGTATGAGTATTCAAATATATGGAAAAAATGGCTCTATGGTAACCCTGCAACCGTGATAAATCGATCAAAGTTTGTTAACCCTGTTTACTAAGCGACATTAATATTCGGTTTTTCCCCTATTTATATGCTATTTGCAAAAAAACATGTTATTCAGCTACTTTTCCAGCAATATAGAGATACGTTTTAATAAAAGTGCATAACACCTCCTTTCTCGTCTGTCCAAAATTCAACTTCACTGCAAATTATACAAATGGGGCGCAAAGGAAAAACACTCCATTAGAACAGCGAAAACTTGTTATTTTCCATTATGAAAAAGGTAAAAAGTACAAAGAGATTGCTGAAATTCTGAATATGAAACCAAATACAGTTGGGGACATTGTCAGAAGGCACAAGAATGAAGGAAGAATACACTTCATAAAGCAGGCAGGTCAGCCAAAAAAATTGACCGAGCGGGAAGAAAGTTCAATTGTGCGATGAATAAAATCTAACCCACGCTTAAGGGCTCCCAAATTAGTCACAGAGGTGCTCGATGAGTTTAAAAAGAAAATATCTGCATCTACTATACGAAGAACCATAAGAAAAAAAGGTTTTCATGGCCGAGTAGCACGTCGTAAGCCATTGGTTAATTTACGCAACCAAAAAGCTCGTTTGAGTTTTGTCAGGGAGTACATTAAGAAGCCTGAAACTTGGTGGAATGACGTTATATTTGCGGACGAGAGCAAGTATAACGTATTTGGATCCGATGGGAGTGTAATGGTGTGGCGGAAGCCAAATGAGGAGCTACAACCACAAAATTTAAAACTAACCGTAAAACATGGAAATGGACATGTTAAGGTGTGGGGTTTTATGGGAGCTAAAGGGACGGGAAAATTAGTTTTTATCAGTGGAATTATGAATAAGGAATCATATTTGAATATCCTCCGTCAAAATTTGAAAGAAAGTGTAAATAAGCTGGGCGTTTTAGATTCTTTTAAAATCTACCAAAGCACAAGTCGCATTTAATTCAAGAATGGTTGCTCTATAACAGCCCTAATGTTCTCCATCCACCTGCACAATCCCCAGACCTCAATCCGATTGAGAATTTATGGGATGAGCTGGACCGGCGAATCCGCAACTACAAAATAACATCCATTGATAAGATAACGACCCAAAGCACAAGTCGCACTTAATTCAAGAATGGTTGCTCTATAACTGCCCTAAAGTTCTCCATCCACCTGCACAATCCCCAGACCTTAATCCGATTGAGAATTTATGGGATGAGCTGGACCGGTGAATCTGCAACTACAAAATAACATCCATTGAAGACTTGAAATTACGGCTTCAAGATGAATGGGATCGTATTCCTGCAGCTTATACAGCTAAAATAGTAAAAAACATGTCAAACCGTCTAAGTGAAGTTATAAAACAAAAGGGTTATCTAACAAAATACTGAATTTTATATAAAACCATTTTCCTAATGTATTATTTGTTACTTTTCAAAGAAAACCGAATATTATTGACGCGCAATATTTTATGCCACCTGAATTAATTTAGTTTTTTTTTTTTGTTATATTTTTTATTCTCTTTTTCTAAATACAAATGTGAACTTTCAAGTGTCTAAATAAACTATTAATGAAAAGAAAAAAATCTTGAAAAAGATATACATTTAGCTTAAGACGAATCAGTTGAACATATCTCATTAATAAAACCGAATATTAATAACACTAACTGTACATTTATACATATAAAATTTGTTAAAAATTGAAATAAAAAAATATTCAAAGTGGCGAGTATAGTATTGAGTACCCGAATGAAAAGTATTCAATACTGTCAAGTATTGAAAAGTAGGAGAAATTACCAATAAAAATTTTGTCCAGTTATTAAAATGCTACTGTCAAGAGAAGTTTGTTTAAAGTTATTACGGGAGAATCGTACTAGGTTACTTTACGGCGATTTTAACCATTTATGTATATAAATCAACGCAAATTTCCAGACAGATTTTTGGCAATATTGCCGTATATCTGTGAAATCTTTGTATTTACTGTTTTAAAACTTTGAACCAGATTGACAAAATATTTTATATTTTATTTTATATCCTTCTTTATTTAATATTAGCATAGAAGGGAATGACAACCCCGTTAAATCAAGGTACACTTAAGCACTTATTACGGCCCGTTGAGTCGGAAAACAGTCCGACAGCCTAATGAACCTAGCTATCAACCTGATGTCAAGGACCGATTGCCACACTGTATGAGAATAAATATGGAAGAAAAAAATGCTTCAGCGGTGAGTATAGCATCGAAGCAGGAGTCTCCTCTCCAAGGCTCAGACGGGGGTGATAGTATTTCAAGAGAATCGCGACAGACCTTAACCGGCCTAGAGCTGAAATTCACAACCGAAAAAGATATGATTTCCGCCAGGCTATCAGAAAAAAATAAATATGGTAGGAGCTAGTCCGGATCCACTCCGCAGCATGATAAATGCTCATTAATTCAGCCTCAAACACACTATAATAATCCATGGGGTGGAGAGATAGTCTAAGGCTGAGCTTCTCGAAAAAAATTTCACTGCCCAGATTGTTCTTAAGTTAAGAACCATTCATATAGACCTACTCCGAATCACCGAGGATGATAGAACCAGAGACCCAATCATCCCTACTAGGATTCACGATATGGAATCCTCTATATATGTCAAGTCCATATGAGACATAGTTAAGTGAAGCAGATAATATCTCTCCTGCACTGTCAAGGAGTCTGTGGAAGATTCGGCTGTAGTTTATCCCCGAAGAGAGACTGATTAGTACCCTTCTTGTTAACAGTAAGGATCTCCCTACCGGAAGAAATTGGCATATCAATAGAGAAAGTATAGATAGAGTATGTATCTGTGATCAGAGAAGGAACATTCACCAGACACATGCAAGTTCTTAATAATCAAGAAAAGTATCCACCAGCCAGAGTAATGCCCAAAACAACCCTTCTTTTCGTAGTGGGTAAGTTTGGTTCATAACCCCGATTACCGATATTTAAATTATTCGATGCAATAAAATTCATACAATAGACAATAGTCGTGTGCGAAGTAGAACGCTGCTAGATCGATTACCATCAACACGGTGTCCTTGTCGCTGAACCTGTGAAGAAAAGCATTAATAGCGGTCTTAGATGTCAACCTTTGTAGTGGATATACACCGTTCAATTGTCAATTGTTCTTATACAGCGTTTTAATTTTACAAAATCGGGTGACAAAGAAATTTTTTTTTTATAGGAAATCTATATAAAATCTACTAGATCTTGATTTAAATATCGTAACAAATATATAATATAAATAGAAATATTTATATAATTACATATATATGTATGTCTTAATAGAATTATAATGTATGGGTTGCTTATCTCAATTTAAATAAAGTCGTGAAGTAGTTATAAGTATGGACGTATACAATTGCTGATTTTGTAAAATAGTTTTTACAGATATACACTCAGGAAAATATATATAATGTACAACACTAATAATGGGTTTTAAAGATCAGCTGGTTTTATTCAAGAAACTTTTTAACAAATCAAAACATTTCAAAACCTTTTCATGAAAGAACTCAACGCAGATATAAAACTAATGTATTGAATAACTTTTATTATTATAATTAAGAAACTATATTTTAAGCGCACAAGCTAATATTATCAACATATTTTTAAACGGGCTTATAACCTTATATATGTATGTATTATTATACCACGGGATATAATGACGTTATCGCCTTGCCATAGATTAGACTAGATTTCGAAGCCTGCATAGCGGTATAAGCGCATTTTTCGGAATGCATTTCCTCAAATTCTTTAGTCCAAAGCCGGCGTCTGCTGGTATGAACATGCTGTGGCAGAATGGCCCAAAAATTCTTTATTAGGCCTAAATAGGGAATACTAGCCGACCATTCCATAACATTAATGTTTGTATCCAAAAAAATATTTTTTAATTGCCTTGTAATTGTAGACTACTATGCTATCTTTTTTGAAAATAGAGGAATTATAACTAAAATTTTCCCATACTCAACTTAAACATTGTATTAAAGGCCAAAAATTAAACGTCCCAGTGTCCACATCAAGAGTCAAACTATTTTTAAAAAGTTGCGTTTATCTTAAATATGTTAAAAGTGTGCCATAAAATGTTAGACTTCGATTTGCAGAAAAGCATACATTTGGGATGAGAAGTTTTAATTTAGCAACGAATATAAATTAAATTAGATGATCCCAATGGTCTTTAAAAATACTAAACAGGTATTTGCCGAGATCATGAGACTCATTTTTTCGTAAAATTCCAAGAAGGTTCTCTTATTATATCAAATGCATTTAGGTATAATGAGCCTATGCCTATATATATTATTATTCATAAAAGGAATGCAAACTTATGTATACGTTGACCATGTTGACAATGTTTTAGTTGATAAGACAATTAAAAATGCATTTTCGAATAAAAATTAATTTGATGGATTTGAAAAGAAAATTTTTTGGCCGTTCTGTCACAGCGTGTTTATGCAAGTGGCCGTGATTTTGAGACTTTAAATGATTTGAGAACATAATTATGAAACAAAGCAGTTATACCGCCATGAACAGGGTTGGCAACCCATATATATATATATATATATATATATATATATATATATATATATATATATATATATATATATATATATATATATATATATATAATTTAATTTTTCAATTAATTACGGACAACCAGCCATTATCTCGTTATATATATATATATATATATATATATATATATATATATATACATATGCATACATATATACCATTATCCCATTATATATATATATATATATATATATATACATGTATATATATATATATATATATATATATATATATATATACATATATACATGTATATATATATATATACATATATACATGTATATATATATATATATATATATATATATATATATGTATATAACGGGATAATGGCTGGTTGTCCGTAATTAATTTGAAAAATCGACCATAGGGTATTCGTGAAAAAGCTGCTCAGAATACACTATTGCCAAAGCGTCACGGTCAAGCTGGGTATAATTCTGTTCTGCCGCAGTTAACGACCTCGATGTAAAAGCAGTGGGCTCTTTCTTGCACCACGCTATGTAAGACAATACACCCTCTATATCTGTGGGACTAGCATCACACACAAGTTGAACCTTCAAATTTCGGTTAAACGGCATTAAAACTCGATCACTGGCAATCACCTTTTTTTACATCATTGAATATTTTTTATAACTATAATTCCATTTAGAAATGGCCTGTTTTCGTAATAGCAGACGTAATGGTGTAGTGAATGTATAAATAAATAAATTTATCTCCAGTGAACGAAATGAATCGATTTACGCTTGAGCGACGTTTTGATTTATTGGAAATCATCATTTGAAATCATCTTTTCGGATGAAGCTCATTTTCATCTTGGTGGGTACGTTAATAAGCAAAATTGCTGTACTTCGGGCTCATTAACCAAACTTACAGAAGCCAATGCACCCATTCCTAGTGACTGTTTGGTGCTGCTTGTGGAGCGGAGGCATCATTGGCCCATAAATCTTTGGAAATGAGGACGGCGCAACTATTACAGTCAATGGGGCACCTATCGCACCATGATAACCGATTTATTTGTGCCCGTTCTTCATAGTATTGATATGAACGATGTTTGGTTTCAACAGGATGGTGCAACTTGCCACACATCTAATGCCACATTCGATTTATTGCATAAAACGTTGGATGGTCATTTAATTAGCCGAAATGGTGATGTAAGTTAGCAGCCATGAAGCTGCGAAAGTTAGTCCGATAGAATGTGGTACTGTGAGGCCAGACACAGCAGCCATATGAATGAAATAATATTTATTTTTTAACCGGAACAGTTATACCTCAAAACAAAAAAATAAATTTGGCAAAATTTTAAAATGTTTTTTTTTATTGCATTTTTAATTTAAGCTTTTGCCCACCCTATAGAAGCATTGGGTATAAACATGGAGTAGTATGTCACCGTACTAAAAAATCCACGGATTTCCTCCACACATTTTAGTCGTAGCATCTCAACAATGGCTTTTACTTTAGAAACAGATTTTCGAACTTTGTTATACTCTGCGGTGTGACCCAAAAATTCAGTTTGTCTTCAATAGAATGTACATTTTGAAATACTCAAGTGAAGGTCGTAGTTTTTGAGTTGAGACAAGCAAGATTTTAACTTAGCCTTGCACACGACTAGAGGCTCAACATGTACCACAATGTCATCGAAGTAGGATTCTATCTTCGAAATTCCACGTAATATCTGATCCACAATCCTTCTAAATTTAGCAGGTGCAGTTTTAATACCGAAGGACAAATGATTCATCGGAAATGTATCTCTATGCGTTGAAACTGTTTGAATTTGAGATGAAAGTTTATCAATGAGAACATGCAAATAAGCCTTGCAAAGATCAAGGGATCAATAGAATTTCGAATCCTCTAGACTATTGAAGATGTGGTCTATTTTACGTATCGGGTAGTGTGCATCTACCAACCTCTGATTTACGCCTACCTTATAGTCGACGCAAAGTCGCACACCACAGTCAGCTTTATGTATGTTCACTGATGGTAAATCACAGTCACTGTTGGCCACTTTCGGGATGATTCCTGCTTTTTCAAATCATCAAGCTCCCCCTCCAAAATTTGTCAAAAATGACAAACTTTTCAATATGTAATTGGGGAATTGGTGTGGTTTGTGCTCCGGAGGAATCATCGGGCAATATTTCTTAAAAACAAAAATGGAAATGCGGTTACGGTCAATGCAAATCGCTACAGGGAGATGATCGGAAGCTTTTTGTGGCGGAAAATTGATGATTTAGACGTAGAGAAAATGTGGTTTCAGGATGGTGCGACTTGTCATACAGTAAGAGAAACAATGGATCTTTTGAAAACTGATCTTTGGGAGCCAGTAGAGGGGTTACATGACCGACATAATTTTTCATTTTTAACCGGAACTTATTTGTCATAAACTAAAATAAAAATATTTTTAATATCTGAAGAAAAAGTCTTTTTTATTAAAATTAATATACTTTAATTTTGGACACCCTTTACAACGTTTTAAAAGTTACAGCACATCTGCCACAATCGCAAGATCTAAATCCGATCAAGAATTTGTGGAAGATTTGAATAGCCGAGTAAAAAATCAGGCAATAACCAAAATTATGAGAGGAAGCAGGTATTTGTCCAAAACTTGTACACAGCGGTGACTACATGCACTTAAAAAACAAGAAGGAGTTAACTTCAATATTAGTTTTCGATCTATAACCAATATCTTATAGTTTTATCTAGTAAATATATTAATTTATAAAAAATCTCTTGAATAAAAACTTTAAATTACCCCTTGATTTGAAAGAGATTACTTTGCCAATAATTAATTTCGTCACTATATATAAAGGCATAATTTATATTCCGGCTTAAACGAAAATAAATCCAGTTTGTTTCGATCTCCGAGCTTTAGCAGCTCATAGTACCCAATAATACTCAAAACTACGTAATTGTACTAACGAACAAAAAATTTTGTCGACTTGATCTAAATTTGGAAGCAGTTATAAAACTCAATAAAACCCAGTGGGTCGGAGTTTTAAAAAAACCCTGGTTATGAAGACTTCAAAATCTAGAGTTATCTATGACAAGGCGATTTAATGATGCCATTATATCCTACTGTGGTACAATAATATACATATTAAAAAATTGTTGGTAATATTAGTTTGTACGCTATACTTATTTCGTTCGAAAAAATATAGTTTTTTACTTATAATAAGATAAAGTTATTGAATACATTTGTTTTATATCGATATTGAGTTCTTTCCTAAAGAGGTTTTGAATTGTAAAAAAAACTTTCTGGAATAAAACCACCTGATCTTTAAAAGCCATTATAAGTATTGTACGCTATATTTATTTCGATTTAACAAAACCCTTGTATTCATTGTTTGTTTATATTGATCTACAAAAGTTGTGTGCTTGTTTTTGAAAATTTTCATATAAAACATAGTACACTCATACAATTTTTCTCATGAGCTTTTAATGCAATGTGAATGCCAAATATTGGGAAAAAGACAATACATGTTGACATACAATATTTTATATAAAAAGAGTTTTTTATTTTTCTATTTATCATTTTATACACAAATGTTTTTCTTTTTCTTATTTGATTTTTGACGCTCCAAATACAAATATGCATTCATACATTGATACAATGGGTGTGTTCACAAGCAAATAAACAAAAAGTGTATTCATTACAGGGTTAAACGATGGAATTGTATATAGCCAAATTGTAAGTTGAACAGACAATCGAAAACTATATAGATAGTTATCGATGGTTTTTAAAAAACTATCGCCTACTGTCGATAGTTTCTGACCACTCGTCTTACCTTATTAGAAATGGATTTATCCAACCTGTAACTACTGGGTTACCAGCAGCAGTAGCCACTTTTTCATTTTGTAAATGTCTTGGAAGAAGTTGAGAAAGTCTAAGAGCGCCATATCTTATACGCATTCTGGAAATTGATGCTGCTAATTTTGTTCGATATTTCCACAAAAGATCGGCCAAATCTGTCATATATAATATATAAAAGAAAAATAATGTAATAATAAAATTGAGTCAAAAATATATTTTTTTGGATGAAATCCGTTCTGACCATTAACAGAATACATACAGTATGCAAAACCCATATTTGTACGTCCAATAAAAATAAGAAAATTTACAAAATATTCACCGCATAAGCAAATTTTTGAAAATTTCGTACCTATTTACTGTTTTTATGACAAAATACAAGTAAGTTATCATACAAATCGAGCGCTAGATGGCGGAGTAATGGATAACAAAAACCGTATTCGTACAGATGGCAATGCCATATTTGTCTTATTGTTAACGCGAGTTTAAAACTCTATTTTATTTGTGTGGCTCCCCGTTTTAATTGTTGCAGTCTGTATTTTCATAAAATATCATAGTCAGTTGAATTATTATAAAAAGTTGGGAAAATTCAACATGGGCAGAAAATCAAGTGAGCTTTCAGATGAACAACGAAAAATAGTAATAGATCTACATATTGATTGAAAATATTTACGGGAAATTGGCAAAATAATGAAGCTCAGTGCTTCTATCATCCAATACGTAGTATCGAAATTTAAAAAAACCGAACAATTTATAAAATCCCACCGAAATGTAACCCGCACAAGTTAACAAGAACACAGTTCTTATTCATATGTCGCCAAATTTGCATCGATCCTTCTATAATTGGCGTTACACTGGCTGTAAGTTTGGAATAGGACTTTGGAATTCACGTTACACCTCAAACAGTTCGAAATTACATTAAAAGAATTGGATTCAAAAGTCGTTATGCTGTCAGAAAACCATTTGTTAGCATTATTAATAAGCAAAAACGGGTTGAGTTTGCTAAAAAATACCAGAATAAGGATTTAAACTATTAAAAAACAGTTATTTTTACGGATGAGTCCAAATTTAATATAAAATTATCGGATGGACGTGTTAAAATTTGGCCAGAGAAAAACACGAGCTTATTTCGCCATAACCTAATTCACACATTCAATCATGGTGGAGGCTCGGTAATGGTTTGGGGTTGCTTTTCATCATCAGGAGTTGGGAATCTACATTTCACTGATGAAATTATGACAGCAAAGACTATATAAATATTTTAAAGCAAAGTGCAAAAAAAATGGGCATTTCCAGGGATTTTATCTTTCAACGTGACAATGATCCCAAGCATACAGCGCTGTATTCCCGACTTTGGATTCTGTACAACTGCTCCAAATACCTCAAAACGTCACCCTAAAGTCCAGATATCAATTCTATTGATAATTTTTGGTCAATTTTCAAGTAAAATTTGAAACATTACGACATTGGAAACGTAAACGACCTGAAAATAGCATTGAGGACGGTATGGATTAAAATATCATCAGAATTAACTTCTAAACTAGTGGAATCGATGCCAAGACGTCTCAATGCTGTCATAAAGCAAAAAGGATGTCCAACAAACTATTAATTTTAATCCTTATGCATAATATTCTTAATTTTATTGAAATTGTTACTCTGTACGAATACAGTTTTTGTTATCCATTACGTGAATACTCCGCCATCTAGCTGTCGATTTATATGATACCCACATATTACTTGTATTTTGTCATAAAAACAATAAATAAACACGACATTTTTAAAAATTTGGTTATGCGTTAAATATTTTGTAAATTTTCTTATTTTTATCAGGTATACGAATATGGGTTTTGCATACTGTACATGTGTTTGTACAGTGGCGAACAGTCAAAGTGAGACAGGCTATATTTTCTAACAAAATTTTTGTTATCTAATAAGAAGCAATTCTTTTTTTTTCTCAATAAAGTTATGAATAAATCCGAAACTGTTGAAAACACATAAAAATTTTATTCAAGTGGTTTATAGGAAATTTTATTCCTAAACATTTGCCGGTATTTGCATTAATATCGGTCAAGTCTTTTCAAGTTATGATGAAATATATTAATATAACTACTATATTTTGGGCGAAAAATTTGCCACGCCCATAATAAAAATTTGCACCCGATAGGAATTGAATTCAGCCGACCAAATTACCCTAGGAGAGATATTTGGTTGCTCCAGCATAAAACTTGTTGGCTAGTGTAATTTAACTTAACAATAAACTTTGTTTTCCACAAGTTTTTGTTTGTTTTCGTAATTTTTCAGTTTTCCAATATTTTCGAAAAAAAAAAAATTATTTTGTCTTTTTTATAATAATAATAATAATAATAATAATAATAATAATAATAATAATAATAATAATAATAATAATAATAATAATAATAATAATAATAATAATAATAATAATAATAATAATAATAATAATAATAATAATAATAATAATAATAATAATAATAATAATAATAATAATAATAATAATAATAATAATAATAATAATAATAATAATAATAATAATAATAATAATAATAATAATAATAATAATAATAATAATAATAATAATAATAATAATAATAATAATAATAATAATAATAATAATAATAATAATAATAATAATAATAATAATAATAATAATAATAATAATAATAATAATAATAATAATAATAATAATAATAATAATAATAATAATAATAATAATAATAATAATAATAATAATAATAATAATAATAATAATAATAATAATAATAATAATAATAATAATAATAATAATAATAATAATAATAATAATAATAATAATAATAATAATAATAATAATAATAATAATAATAATAATAATAATAATAATAATAATAATAATAATAATAATAATAATAATAATAATAATAATAATAATAATAATAATAATAATAATAATAATAATAATAATAATAATAATAATAATAATAATAATAATAATAATAATAATAATAATAATAATAATAATAATAATAATAATAATAATAATAATAATAATAATAATAATAATAATAATAATAATAATAATAATAATAATAATAATAATAATAATAATAATAATAATAATAATAATAATAATAATAATAATAATAATAATAATAATAATAATAATAATAATAATAATAATAATAATAATAATAATAATAATAATAATAATAATAATAATAATAATAATAATAATAATAATAATAATAATAATAATAATAATAATAATAATAATAATAATAATAATAATAATAATAATAATAATAATAATAATAATAATAATAATAATAATAATAATAATAATAATAATAATAATAATAATAATAATAATAATAATAATAATAATAATAATAATAATAATAATAATAATAATAATAATAATAATAATAATAATAATAATAATAATAATAATAATAATAATAATAATAATAATAATAATAATAATAATAATAATAATAATAATAATAATAATAATAATAATAATAATAATAATAATAATAATAATAATAATAATAATAATAATAATAATAATAATAATAATAATAATAATAATAATAATAATAATAATAATAATAATAATAATAATAATAATAATAATAATAATAATAATAATAATAATAATAATAATAATAATAATAATAATAATAATAATAATAATAATAATAATAATAATAATAATAATAATAATAATAATAATAATAATAATAATAATAATAATAATAATAATAATAATAATAATAATAATAATAATAATAATAATAATAATAATAATAATAATAATAATAATAATAATAATAATAATAATAATAATAATAATAATAATAATAATAATAATAATAATAATAATAATAATAATAATAATAATAATAATAATAATAATAATAATAATAATAATAATAATAATAATAATAATAATAATAATAATAATAATAATAATAATAATAATAATAATAATAATAATAATAATAATAATAATAATAATAATAATAATAATAATAATAATAATAATAATAATAATAATAATAATAATAATAATAATAATAATAATAATAATAATAATAATAATAATAATAATAATAATAATAATAATAATAATAATAATAATAATAATAATAATAATAATAATAATAATAATAATAATAATAATAATAATAATAATAATAATAATAATAATAATAATAATAATAATAATAATAATAATAATAATAATAATAATAATAATAATAATAATAATAATAATAATAATAATAATAATAATAATAATAATAATAATAATAATAATAATAATAATAATAATAATAATAATAATAATAATAATAATAATAATAATAATAATAATAATAATAATAATAATAATAATAATAATAATAATAATAATAATAATAATAATAATAATAATAATAATAATAATAATAATAATAATAATAATAATAATAATAATAATAATAATAATAATAATAATAATAATAATAATAATAATAATAATAATAATAATAATAATAATAATAATAATAATAATAATAATAATAATAATAATAATAATAATAATAATAATAATAATAATAATAATAATAATAATAATAATAATAATAATAATAATAATAATAATAATAATAATAATAATAATAATAATAATAATAATAATAATAATAATAATAATAATAATAATAATAATAATAATAATAATAATAATAATAATAATAATAATAATAATAATAATAATAATAATAATAATAATAATAATAATAATAATAATAATAATAATAATAATAATAATAATAATAATAATAATAATAATAATAATAATAATAATAATAATAATAATAATAATAATAATAATAATAATAATAATAATAATAATAATAATAATAATAATAATAATAATAATAATAATAATAATAATAATAATAATAATAATAATAATAATAATAATAATAATAATAATAATAATAATAATAATAATAATAATAATAATAATAATAATAATAATAATAATAATAATAATAATAATAATAATAATAATAATAATAATAATAATAATAATAATATTTATATCTCAAACAACTGATTGTTTAACAATTAACCCAATCTACCCAAAGAAAAATTATGGGTTGTTTTGTGCACGAAGAAGGATATTAATCTCTCAAAATCTTTTTCGTGAAAAAACAACGAGTTTCGGTATAAAAACTTGATACCTACGATAGAGAATGTCTCTAGGCAGTTTAGTCACACTTTGGAGTTAAACATGGTTGCTAAGCTTGGCATTTAAGTTGTTTTTAAACAAATTTGGATCACATATTTAAACCAATTCGAAGATATATGTATGTAATTTCAATCAAACTGACAGCATCTCTCAGGTACAGTGTGCTGCTAAATCTGCTTTCAAATAATGCTAAGAAATGCCAAAAAATAAAATTAAAACTTCCAAAAATAATACTAACATTTTAAAATCAGTATTCTTAAATAACATACATATAAGCTTAGAATTTTGTTTTTTCCCATAAATAATATTGTTACGAAAATCAGGTTGGGAACCCCTCTCGTTTATTACATAGCTAAAAAACAGAATGTATAAAAACAATTACGTACTTGTTTACAAGTTAACAATAAGAAAGCATGGAGAAATTTAGTAAATAAAAATAAACGAAAATAACAAAACAGAGAGAAAAGTAAACAAACAACAATAAAAGAATAAGAACTAAAAGTAAATGTTTACATTCGTATGGCTTCATGAGAACTAAATGGAAAGAAATGTAGACAGTAACAGTCTACCTGAAATATCGAGAGGTTTGAGAGCTTTCCAAGTATTGTTTACTCGGCCATAACAAAGCACATCGATCCGGACAATAAAGTCAGTTTATTTGCTGTAAACCTGTGTTCGCCAAAAACACTTTGTGGAAAAATAACAACAACCAATCAGTCTCTTAAAAAACACTCAGCGAAATGTTTAATTATATGTTTTTTGGTAAACCTAAATATTTAGTTTGCCAACGCACGTTGTCATGTTGCACTACATATAAAGTGGCAAGACATTTTAAGTAGTTTTTGATTTAAAAAAGCTTAAATTTATCCCAAATGCATATCAATACTTTAATAGAATATTTTTTTGTTTATATTTTTCTTTAACTACAAGTTTTTCTAAGTACATTGAGTAAGAGAGAGTTGCTGCTAACCCACACAAAAATAAATTGACAATGTATGCATTCAACGAGTACTGATATGAATTGTAGGTTTACTATTTTTAATTGAAACATTGCCACAATTGAGTAAAATAAAGGAAATTATTTTTTTTAATTTTGTTTAATTTCAAAACAAGTCTAATGCAAACAATAAAATCAAGCATAAAGAGTATTAAATAAATAGTAAAACGAAATAAAAAATAATAATCATGTAGAATTCGAACTCCTAGTATCCAAATCACTATTAATTGCACTGTCAAACTCTTGTATATTATAATCAGTACTTTCCAGTAGTTTCAACACATCTGGCGTTATATTTCGTTTTTCTATTTGGGAAATTTTTCTTAAACTGAAATAAAAGATTTTTATTTTCGGAATTGTATTTCTGTTGTTGAACTGCCAACGAAATGAGATGCAACGAAGGCGACTAACCGATCCACGCGTTTGTTTTTAACACTGGATATATAAACATATATATATATATATATATATATATATATATATATATATATATATATATATATATATATATTTTAATCAAAAACAAAACTGCCTAGACGATTACTTTTTCCTATTATCAGCTGGGGTCCAACTTTATATGTGTACATATATATATTTTATGTATTATTATACATTATTACATGTATATTATATGTATATTATTATACATTATTACATATATATATATATATATATATATATATATATATATATATATATATATATTATATATATATATATATACATGTAATAATGTATAATATATATATATATATATATATATATATATATATATATATAAGAAAAAATTGCATTTGGTTTCATACACTAGTAATTGTGTACACTGTCCTTTCACACTTTACGTTTACATATTTTAACAAAAAAAATTTAAAGCAAAACAATGATAAAAGAAGTAGCAAAAAAAATACAATAAAACACAACAGCAGCAAAACAAAGAAAGAAATAATAACAGAAAACAACAAAAAGCAATTCTTAAAAAAAATAAAGAACAACAACAAAGAAAATTAAGAAAAACATCAAGACGAAATTTAAAATAAACAAAACATGTTGACAAAAATAATAATAGCAATTATCAGTTAAACTTTTTTTCGCGTACTGTATATTTCTGTTATTTTCTCTTTATTCCTCTCTGTTTATTCTTTGCCTATGCGTGTGATAACAAAAAAGAAAATTCTCTCAGAGCCATGGCTACCGTTTATACGACTAAAGTTGCAATTTGCCACTTTTTTGGTGGTCAGCGGCTCTTTGCGAACTATTTCTTTCTATTTGTGTGATTTTTGGCACTATTTTAATAGTATTACTTACAATTTTATCTCCGTTTCCATCTCAAGCTTGTGCATATTTACGACTTTTATTTCTAAATACAACTTTTTCATGATAATACAACAATAAGACTTTAAAATTGCTAGAATATTATTCAAATCTTACTAAAATCGCTAAATGTCGCAAACTAAACTACGACACTTTTTTGTTGATATAAAAACAGAAGTAAATAAATCGAAAAGACGTCCACTAAATTAATATAAATCAGCGACGCTCATCCATATCGTTCAGATTACGAACTTTTTGGGCTGTTTTTTTATTCTCTTCGTGAATATTACAACCAGCTACGCTTATCCATAATGCATTTATTTGGAGAAGTAGGGACAAAAATGGGGAATGTTATAAATAGAAATGCCTTTACCTCGTGAAACAATGGCACGCCAGACGGATGATATAGGGCTATTTATGCAATGGGAAACAACAGAACGTATACAAAATGCTAAATACTTGTCCGTGTGTTTTGATGAAAGTATAGACATATCCGATACTAGTCAAAGATTATTTGCTTAAGAGGAGAAATCTTCAAATAAGAGGAGCCACAACACACTATCACACAGAAAGCTATTAGTATTTCTAAAAATACTAGGTGCAGACTATGGTGACGCGTTAATGTTGACGGAGGTTAGATGGCTAAGTCGAGGAAAATGTTTAGAGCGTCTATTAAATCTTAGATCGGAGTTAGAACTTTTTTCCAAACACAGGATTGTAGCAAGGATACAGACATTTTAAAGGTTATAAAATGCCCTAATTTTCTCTACGACTTAGCTTTCCTTGCTGACATAACCCATCACATTAATAGTTTAAACCTTTTATTACAAGGCAAAGTTAAAAATATAAAAGTTTCGGATTAGTCTACACTTTCATATAAACACACGGAGGAGTATCTAACTTTTTTAATCCGCCCTTTTGTATCCCATTGCATATACTAACATATTTTTTGTTTAGCAGACTTACATATTATTTTTAAAATTATTTCTTATTTATAATGCAAAAACAAAACAAGTCTTTTAAGAAAGAATAAATCAGAAAACTTAAGTTTTCTTTCAGTGTGGTTCTTTCATTTTAAGTCTGGCTCTCTTTTTGAGCGACAAATGAGTAAAGTACATGAGTAATTTGTAAAATCATAAAAAATATTTAGTTAGTTCAGTGTGCCCAGTGTTGTTTTATCGTACGGTTTATCTTATTTTGCAAGTTTTATAAGCTGGAAAAACTACTTTGTTTTTTTGTCGAAAAAAAAAAGTTTTTTCGAAGTTCATGTATTCCTTATATACTTTTCTTCAGAATTTTATTTTATTATGTGGTACTATTTTCCAGATAGGTACTATCGAGTACAACAGAATCTGTTTTTGAAATATTTGAAATACCTTCAATATTTTGAGTTTGTTTAATATAACCCGATTTTAAGTTTATCAGCGTATTCAGAAAAAGTATAAGTAATTCATTAAGGTAACATAAATCTGGCATACGTATGCATTTCAGAAGCAAATTCATTTTTTTTATCCAATTCTTTCCACATTTTTCAAGTTTATAAATGTTTTTGCGCACTTATTTATATATGAAACATATTATTTCTGAATTAATTAAGGAAGAACGTGTAAATATTTATAGACTTAGGTTTTCTAAATACGATGGAAATTAAAGGAGTTACTAAGCTTGTTAGAAAATCAACTAATGTTTTTTTATATGATTTGTGTAAAAAGAAAAGTTTTCTTGGTCGAATAAAGTTTTTTGCTGAAAAGATTTTTCAAAATAAAATATGACAACGCTGAGTATGGCAAAAATATACAGTCGCACGGAAAAGTATACAAACCTCCCTAAAACTGGATTTTAACAAGAACTATAAGGTTTTAACTTTCAAAAACTATATAATGTGAATTTGCACGAAAAAATAAAAGAAAAATATACCAATTTTTTCATAATTTTTTTCTTTAATTATAAAGAAAGTTAATAAATTCAGTTTTCAGCGCACAGAAAATATATATACGTACATACTCTGCATTATTTGATAACTATTGTAGTATTGCAACTTTTTGCACTGTGCAACTTTAAAAAATAGTCCACTTTTTGTGCCACCTTTTTTTTAAATCACCTTTTTGTGTAACTTTTAGAAAAATCCTAAAGGTAACGCTGCAGAGCCCTTTTTTGGTGTATACCAGGGCTCGTCAAATACATACACCATCATTTTGTTTGTGTGTGAGTTCTCTCATATTCAATACACTTAAGGAAACTTATAGTAAAAAAGAAATATAAACAGGAATATATTTTTAAAGTATTGACATATATTTGGTATAAATTTCAACATTTTTTAACAAATAAAAATGAGATAAATTTTTATATTAATTATAAATCAGTTAAAATGTCTTGCTGCGTCATACGTAGTGCAGCATGACGACGTGCGTTGGCAAACTAAATATTTGGATTTACCAAAAAAAACCTTTAATTATACAAATCGTTCTTTTGGGAGACTGATAGTTTGCTGTTATTTTTTCCAATGTGTGTGCTCATGTAGGTGTGAGAGAAAGAGATTACACCGCTTAGTGCTTTTGACAAGCACTGGTGTAAACTCTGAGTAACGAGTAATTAGAGTAAACTCAGTGTGAAGAGATAAACTCTGGTTAAGATTTAACCCAAGTTGTAACAACGATCAAGTTGGAGATCTTTACGTAGAAAGATCTGTCGAGTAATTTTTATTGTTTACAAAGTTATAAACAAAGAGATTAACTATATCTAGTTAAATTTTGTTGCTTGTGAAGAGGAAAGAAGAAGTGGAAAACAGAACTGTGTCAATAAAGGATTATTAAATTAAAACCAAACAGAAATTTATTTTCATTTTAACTGCAGTCTATGAATTCATAAAGTTAAATGCTTTTAAAAAGTAAAAAGAGAAACAATACCAGTATTTATTTCTTGAATAAACCAAATGAATGTAAAACAACAAAAAAAGATTTATTTAAGGTAAATAAACTTATATATATATTGTTACGTTTTTACCTCTTTAAAAAAGTGTATTTATGAGTTCGTAGACTGTAGTTAAAATAAAATAAATCTTGTATTTAGTTTTAATTAAAAATCCTTTATTAAACACAGTTTTGTACACAACTGCTTGTAACATTTTTACAAGCAATAACAATTTTTATTCTTAATTACTCTTTCTGTTTACAATTCTGTAAACAACTACAATTACCCGCTCGTAATTACAACTTAGATTCAACCAGAGTTTTACCACACTAAACTCCCTTACACTGAGTTCAAACCAATAACACGTTCGCTGAGTATACAGAAAATAAACTGACTGCCCTTCGCATCGATATGCTTTTTATATGGCTGGGTAAACAATACATCGAAAACACTCGAACCTCTCGATATTTCAGGTAGATTCCATTTCTTTTTAGCTCTTTTGTAGCCATGCGTATGTAAACATCTTCTTCTTTCAGCTCTTAGTATTTGTTGTTGCTTGTTTATTGTCTGTTACTTATTTTCTTTGCTGCTTAATTATTGTTGTTGCCTTGTTATTTTATTTGCTGCCAATGTTTGTTGTTGCAGATTTGGTTATTTGTAAACAGCACGTATATTGGTTCTTGCAGCTTTTGTTTATTCTTTTAGCGATGTAATAAACGCTAGGTTGCTCAACCTTATTTTTGTAACAATATGTATGTATGTATGCATACAAAAACACATTAAGCACTTTCAGTCATTTATACGTACAGTGGGAACTAAAAGTGAGTGCATGCTTTGAATTTAAACTGAGAAGTTCCTGTAAAAAGAAAGATCTGCAATCAAATAAAACAAAATCTTACACATTTATTCGTTAAGATTTTTTCAAAAAAATATTATAAAAAATATAAAGTTTGAACTGGTGAGGTTACTTTATTCAATTTAGTACTATTTGTTGTGTCGTAGAGTAGAGTACGCTTACTAATGAATCTTCGAAGAATATTTAGAAAGTACCCTGGAACTTTTAAATCATCCTTAAAAGCTCTAATAATGTTTTTTGGCCGTAAGATAATTTTAACAGATGTTAAATGATTTTAACAGCTTGCGATGGAAAAGCATTATTACCGAAAAAGTACCTATTGCCTTTCGAAACTGAATTTTTTTGTTGAAGTTGATAAATGTCGGACTTGTAACTTTTTAAGAGTTCCTAACTTTCAATATATTATTAGCATTTCGACGTTCTTCCAATACACTTAACTGACCCACAAGGTAACTCCTTATGCACACATAAATTTCAAATTGGTATAGGGGAATCGCTAGACTCAGACTCTTTTCAGAGTATAATCTCTATTGGAATTCAGTTGCAAGTTTCGGCTTCAATCTAGAATTTTTAGTAAGCTGCTTTTGTTTTCAATAGATAATTGCGATCTTAAAACTTTTAAAAATCGTCTACCGTGGTCTGTGAAAGAGGTTTGTGCATTGGGTTTCATATATGGTCATTATCTTCAAAGCCTTTTGGTCGATTGTTCTATTTTTGTTTTACTGAATACAGTAATCAAGTAGCACACTATTTAGAAAAAATGAGAACAATCGAGTCAAGGGATTTGGAGATATAAATATGTATGTTTTTTAACTATCCCACGAGCGTTAAACTCCACGACCTTTTTTTTTCTACAGTTCAAAAGTTCAGTTCTTTCTGAGTTTCTTTGAAAATTAAGAAGATATAAAATTGTTATTTCTCCTACGTTTATTTGACATTAGCTTTCTAAAGGCTTTCCAGTATACAGATATCTGTATAATTGCTCATCTATAGTCTACACTCCCGGGATGGTAAATCATAATAAATTAGCATTTAACACAACCCAAATATCGCGAAATGTTGTGGTTTTATCGGATTTGGCACGTGATTAACACTCTCTATTTGACTTATGAATACCGGCATATCTATATCCATATAAATGGTCCGCCATCTAACGTTTTTTTTCAACTAATGCTTAGTTTGTGAATGGTAACACTTAGCTCATGTCTGATTTGACGGATAATTAGTTTTATCCTTCCGCTGAACGAATATGGTTGTGTATACGCTTGAACAACGCTGGGAATCTGGGCCTGCGATCGACTTACAGAAGATGCCGATTTTGCCAAAAAAAAACATCTTTTCAGATGAAGCTCATTTTGATCTTTGCGGGTATGTAAACAAGCAAAATTGTCGCATTTGGAGCACAGAAAACCCTCACGCATACATTGAAAAGCCGATACACTCAAGACGAGTCACTGTTTGGTGCGGATTATGGTGCAGAGGCATAATTGAGCCATTTTTCTTTGAAAATGAGCAAGGAGTGGCCGTTACAGTCAATGGCGATCGTTATCGGGCCATGTTGAACGAATTTTTGTTCACAAAAATTGAAGAGGAGGATATTGGCAACATTTGGTTTCAACAGGACGGAGCTACGTGCCACACAGCCGAAGCTACACTCGATGTTTCGCGCCCTGTTTTTGAAGATCGCATTATCAGCCGCAGAGCTGATGTCGTTTGGCCACCTCGGAGCTGCGATTTGACAATGTTGGACTATTATTTGTGGGGTGCCGTCAAAGATAAGTGTTACGCCACCAAGCCAGAGAACAATATTCGTGAAGCCATTGGTGAAATACAGCACACAATCGATAATGTGCTTAAAAATTGGACCGATCTAGGCTACTGCATGGCCAGCCGAGGCAGCCATTTGAATGAAATTATTTTCCATTATTAACCGGAAGGATTGTACTTACAAATAATAAAAGAAATTTGAGAAAATATTCAGTAGTTTTTTTACAGCATTTTCAAAAAAAAAAAGATTATTTGGCGCACCCTTTATCAAAAATTGTATTTATTTAATCTGCTCTGAAAGTCTTAAATATATGGTTTTTATCGGCTATATTTTTTAATGTGTTGTTATTCTAATTTTTAATTTTTATAAATTTTTTTCAAAAAATATTGTAGGTCAAAATGTGTAGTTGTTCTTGTCACTTTTATAAGAGTTAATTTAATTTTAGTATACTATTAAGTACACTAATAGCCTGTTTACACTTACGTACATCTTGGTGCCATAAAATTAAGGAAAGACGCAAAATTTTGCCAATATAAAATATTAAGAAATGGATTTTGTGGAGACATTAATAACTGAGTTTGTTCTTGTAAGACAGCAACTAATATATTATTAATATTAATAATATTACTGCAAAAGCAAACCCAATTATTAATGCAGTGCATTGATGTAATATAAGCCATTGTTGAAGAAGATGAAAAACATTTTTATAATATTTTTAATCTTTTCTCTATTATCTTAATTATCGGGTGATTTTTTAAATATAAAAATAGTCTGAAGTTATTAAATCGGATGATCTAGGCGACCAATTGACCGGCCCTAACGTGAAATAAACTGTTCACTGAACTAGTCTCTTAATTAGAACATTGTTTCGCGTGCTGTGTTGCATGTGGCAACGTCTTGTTGAAATCACATGTCAGGCAAGTCCAGCTCTTCCATTTTGGGCAAAAAAAATTGTATTAATCGCACGGTATTCATAGTAACGTTTCTGCCTTCGTCATCTTTGATCTAGCTAAATCGTATTTGGTTAAAAGTAATTACTGGTGTAAATTTTGTTTTGTGTATTTTGTTTTACTGTTGATCAAGTAATTATTGAATGTAATGTTTATTTATGTGTAGGGTTGCCAGACGCACTGTTTTTATCAGCATATGTACTGATTTTTGCTTAATGTACTGATTTATGATGTTACATGTCATGTCAATACGCAAATGTACTAATGTTTTCATGGTTGCACTTCTTTTGTACTTTTTTATCTTTAAATTTTTTATATTTATATTTAAATTTTTATGTCTATAAATTTGTTTATAATGTTTTATTTTCAACACCTAAGCTTTTATGCCATTTAGGAAGCCAAACAACAGGAATTAGCCAAAGTAGCCATATACTCGTAGCAGAGACTGTTTTTATGTACCACACTGCAATGCGTAGTCAAAGCTACGTTTTGCCAGACTGTACTATCAAGTTCTTTAAACCAATATTTACTGATTCAAAATATGCATCAGGTTTTATTTGTAAAAGAACAAAGTGTTCTAGAATTGTGACAAATGTATTGTTTAAGAATTTTGTGAAAATGCTGCCTAAATTAGAACAGGTAACAAGTTTTTATGCAGATATATATATATATATATATATATATATATATATATATATATATATATATAATATATATATATCATATATATATATTATATATATATATATTATAAATATATATATATTATATATATATATATATATATATATATATATATATATATATATATATAATATAATATAATATATATTTTCAATATAAACAATTGCCTGTATTTTATAATTGTACTTTTTTGTTTTCTTTTTATCCTCGTATTAACCGCCAGACACAACATATACATATACATATATATATATATATATATATATATATATATATATATATATATATATATATATATATATATATATATATAAAATGAAAACAAAAAAGTACAATTGTAAAATACAGGCAATTGTTTATATTGAAAATTAAAAAATTGTAAAACTTAAATTTCAATTTGCAATTGTAATTGTATTGTAAAACTTAAACTTCATAACCACAATAAAATGGCACTCGCAAATACCAGTGCACAATTTACGACCTGCATCACTTTCAACATAGAAGCGTTAGCGGCCAGTGTATCAACATGGACTCGCTGGGTTACAAGATTTGAGACTGTTTTAAGTATTTTTTATTGCGAAGATGATATCGTTTCTATTCTTTTATATGGGCATGAACATTTACAATTTGTTGTGTAACAAGCTGCTGCCAGAAGTTCGGAAAAATAAGACCTATGATGAAATTAAAGCGATCCTTACTGAATATTACGATCCGAAACACAGTGAAATCATGGAAAACTACAAGAAGAGATACTTTGAAATCAAAAATTTTTAAAAATGATGTGCAACATTATAGAAATTGCGAAACGCCAATAGAATGTGTGTGGTATTTGATAGTATCAGTCGAGTTGTCCCAGAATAAAGACTCAAGACTATAGAAATTGCGAAAAGCCAATAGAATGTGTGTGGTATTTGACAGTATCAGTCGAGTTGTCCCAGAATAAAGACTCAATCCCTTAAAGTTGTACGGTATAAAGTCCAGTAGGGAACCATTACTTGGTCGGGAATAGGTGAGAGCAATCAAAGTGGACTAGGCTAACACCCTTGGTAGTATGAAGGCGCAAGTGAATAATGTACAAAATACCGTGGAAATGGATGTTAAGGAAGATTAAACGAAATACTAAAGAAATTTTTACTATTACAATCGAAAACAGTGGGAAAAATAACGGTTACCAGGCAAGAATTAATTTAAAACCGTCAGCTAACCCAAAGTTTTTTAAAGCGAGAAGGGTTCCTTTTTCTCTCATGGATTCGGTAAAGGAAGAGCTTCAAAGTCAAGTTGAAATAGGATTATTGGAAGAGGATGACTCGAGTGAGTTGACCAAACTAATAGTGGTAGTAAGAAACAAGATAGACCTGTACGAATATGTAGTGATTACAAAATAACCATTAACCGAATGATGATAGTTGAAGTCTTCCCTTACCCACTATAGAGGAATTATTTAGTGCTATGTCTGGTGGTGTTAAGTTCACAAAAATTCATTTGCGTCAAGCGTACTTACAATTGGAGGTACATATCGAATAACGTCATTATTTAACCATCAATACCATAATGGTCTGTTTAAACTCCCCAGAATGATGATTGGAGTAGCCTGTGCCCATGCAATATGCCAACGTTTCATTGAACAGGTTCTCGATGATATTAAAATTACTGCTGAAACCGAAGAATCTCAAGAGAATAGAAGATATATTACAACGATTGAAAGAATATAATATGAGAATAAATGTTTAAAAGTCAGATTGGATGAAAACGTAGATTTCGTACTACAGATACGTAATTAATAAGCATTTCATTGAAAAGTTAAGTAAAATCTCAGCTATAGAAAACATGAAGAGACCATCTAAGTTGACGGAGTGCATGCTTTTGTCGAGATGATTAATTATTACGACCGTTTTGTACCACAACTTAGCACGATATTATACCCTATTCCCAATTTACTAAAAAAATGTGTATCTTTCGCGTTTAGAAACAGTTGTGAAAAATCATTTTAAGATATTAAAAGGTAATGGGAAAGTTCCCAACCATCTAAATGCTCGGTAGACAAATACTGAATGGTTAATTTTGATTAAAAAGAAGGTGTGACAACAAAACATTTTGAGGAGGAAGATAGAGTGGCTGTAAAAGACTGCTTATCAAGTGACAGATCAATTTGGCAATGTAAAAATATGAAGTGGCGAATTAAATTACGAAATTAATTCACAAAGGTGAAAGTGAAATGATGTGTTTACAGTAAAGCTCCGAAAGAAAAACAAATAAAAAACGTTGAAATCTTTTAAATAAGCAATTGATAAACAGAAAATGTATAAGAACATCAAAACTTTTAAAATATTCGCTTAAATTAAGAAAAAAGAAGTAAAAAAATTAAAAAAAAAGAAATAAATAAATTTCAGAAATAAAAGAAAAAATATACAAACTTACACTACAAACATGAGAGTATTAACTGTGGGCAATGTAAAAAATCTCCTAATGTATCAGGAGACTATGAAAGTGCTTACACTGTAAATCTAACTACAACTACACCCCTTGTACAACCGTATCTAAGAAAACATAGGATTATATGAATCCAGAGAGGAAAGCTGTATGAAGATGTCAAAACAGTGGAAAGAGTATACCTCCGATGCCTGCTATGATAATGAGGATGATTTTGCAACCACCCAAACTTTCCAATGATTCGGCGGAAATAAACGAACTAAGCTCTAAACCAGTTATGTGCAAAAGTAAAAATGTAGTTGTGCTAGTGAGAACATGGAAATTACTCTCTCAGAGAGAGTAAAGCTAAAATTAAAAAAAGATATATTCAACATGCATCCGCCACACATGTGCATTCGTCACTGTTCCAGAGGTAACTAAAAGCAAAATTACTTTTTAAACTATTTTTCTTTGCCTAAAAAAATTTGCGTTTATTCTCCGCATATGTGCATTCGTCGATGTTTTATTGAAAACTAAAAACAAGATCGTAAGGATACGTGTCAATTGAACGCGAACAATTGTCCTATGAAAAGCATATGGCTGCTCTAAATTCTCCAGGGTTCAAACAGATGTAGGTAATATGAAAATAATAATGCAGTCATTATCTCTTAGCATTGACAACAGTAATAGTCTTATAAGAGAAGAAATTAACAACGCGTATCTAACATAACAGATACTATATCATCTTTAACCGAACAGGTCAAGGAACTTTATGATAAAAATAAAGAGATGGAAACTCGAATCAATAAATTATAGCAAAGTGTATTAAAAGGAAACATTGTAATAGATAAAATGGAAAAAATGGGAAGAGCGCAAATGATATTGTTAAACTAATTGTCTCCTCTTTAACAATCTTTCTGAATAATTCATACATAAATCAGGGGTGCGCAAAAAGAGAGAAACACTTAAAATGTTTAATATACTGAAGTTAAAACACTGTGAAAAGATATGTATTCACACATAGTACAAACATGCATAAATTTATGTAGCTTATTATTAACACTTCTGCAAAAGTCAAAATTTTAGCTCTCTCCAAAATCTCTCTTAAAATTAAAACAAAAAAACACACACAAGAACATGCGCTACACCCAGTGTTGCCGTTGAAAATTTCGAAAAAGGGTCCTAAAAATGGTATTTGAAAAAAAGGGACGAAAAAAGGGTATTTTAAAGTGAGATATGGTCAATTTTTTTGTAAGGAAAATAAAATTTATATGAATTAAAAAAAACAATAACGAGTTTTATTAGTTAATTAAATACATTAAACTAAAATAAAAGTAATTATACATACTTAAATTATAAATCAATGTTACAAGTAAAATACAACTAAAATACAGATACATACAAAAATAATAAATGAAAAATACAGATACATTCAAATATTAGTCATATTATTCAAATATAAGTCATATTTACAAAAACTCTTGGAAATGTTTATCACTTTTTAGAAATAATTTTTCAATATTTTGTAATTAATTCATTACTGAGAGTCCATTTTTCCAGCCCCGATTCGAGCAAATTGAAAGAAGAAAGCATGAATTCACAAGTTTATATATATATATATATATATATATGTATATATATATATATATATATATATATATATATATATATATATATATATATACATATATATATTTTTCAAAACTATCGCTGATTTAAAATAAACTTACAAACAAACTTAAAATATAAACTTGTGAATTCATGCTTTCTTCTTTCTTCTATATATATATGTATATATAAATTTGAATATACAGTCGCACAGGAAAGTATACATATCCCCTCGAAAACTGGATTTTACATAGAACTCTAAGGTTTAGAATTTCCAAAAGGATAAATTGTAATCTACGCGAAAAATAAAACAAAAGTATATGAGCTTTTGCATAACATATCGTTTAAGCTTAAAGAAAAATAATAAATTCTATTTTCTGCACACAGAAAAGTATACATGTTCTGCAGTATTAGGTAACTAATTATCCCAAAAATATGTTAAAAATTGTTTTATTATTAATTTGTATTTTATAGTCATATTTATTTTAATTTATATATTATAGAGCAATATATATACAATTTTTTTTATCGTAGTTTCACTTGAATTATTGTGATATCGTTTAGCAAGAGCAGTCATACAGTCTTGTTTGTTTTTAATTGCACTTTGTACTGCAAGTTTTCGTGAGAAATTTTCGACCTTTACTCATTTTCAAAAAGTGTCAAAAAGGGACACATTAAAAAAAGGGTCATAAAAAGTGTCATTGGCATGAAAAAAAGTCTAAAGCGATACTTTAGTATCACAACCGCAACGCTAGCTACACCCGACTGACAATTCACTGAAATATTTTTTTGTCCCACACACATATTTTTTGTTGTAATTGTAGTTGCCGTTTGAAATAATGTAAACAAAGCGTATGAATTTTTTTTTATACTAGATTTTTTACCATTCTTAATTTATTCCAATTTCTTATGTTTTTATAGAAAAATAAGACAAAAACATTTTTTTTAGGAATTATAATTGCAATATCAATAAATACTGTATGATATTTAAATTAAAAGAGTATATAATAAAAGTTAGCGATACAGTTGATTTTGGCACATTTCAGGAAAATTTATGGTAGGGTTTTTTTCTTTTAACAACCCTGGTTGTAATATTCACGAAGAGAATAAATAAGCAGCCGAAAAACTTCGTAATCTGAACAATATAGATGAGCGCCACTGATATAAATGATACGTATAAAATAGAAAGAATAAATAAAATAATAATAGAGTTTTCAAATTACAAAAAAAAGAACATATTAATGAAAAAATTTAAGAGAAATAAAATAAATTGAGAAATTTTCAACACCAACGAAAATAAGAAAACGACTGATAATAAAAACGGAAAAAACTATGTTAATGTAAATGATTAACTTACCGCATATTAACTACATTTACTCTGGATAACAAGATCAAAAGCCAGCTGGAAATTTGTATGGGAAATTTGTATGGGTGCGAAATGGAATACTTTTTTGCGCGTAAACTAGAAAATTCTCCAGCAATAAATATTAATAACGAAATAGATAAAGAATCAATAAAACTTACAAACTAATTTTAAGAAGTGTTGTCTTTCATTTATATATATTTTCCTCTTTTTTCTAAATTATTTAAGGTAAAAAGAAAAAAAAATTATTATGATCAAAATACAGGACAAAACATTGAAAATTTAATCAAATTGATAAGACAATTTTAAGTTATCACTTAACGTTAATTTTTGTGAACATCCGATCACTACGTAAAAATTGTTCTACTTTCTTAGTCGACTTATATTCTGTAATAAATGAAATAATGTTATAATCCCTGTTGAAACAAATATATCTGACTATAAGATATGTATCAAATAAATGGACTTAAATCACGATTTTTAAATAGACAAAATGAACTTGGCAATCATAAATGTGGACACGGCATTGCAATTAGCGTTAACAAATGTGCAGATTTTTCTGTATTTTGCATTTTTTTTTAAGCATTAAGCAGTTTTTAAGTTTTTTGTTTAAAAACTAAGTTTTCCTGTATATTGTGCAGATTTTGCAGTGTTTAATATTTTAGTTTTTTGCTTTGAATTTTCTTATTTTAATTACAATTTCTGAAGTAAGAAATTTATCCCATTTACTGTGGGGAGGTTTACTCGTACCGTTTTTAATACGACAATGCAATTAGCCCTTTTTTGGCCACTAATCACAAATATATAGAGAATTCACATAGCGTGGAATACTCATATTAAGGTGTAAGAAATTTGTGTTTTTCTGCGTAGTCGTTTCAGAAACAAAAATTTTTTTGGCAAAAGAACAGTGTGATCACATACCATACTACGTAAGTACGTACTAGGAAGATCGGACGGCTAACTGGTTTTTTTGGTTTTGTCGAATACGGTTTTTTCAAAGCCTTAATTTTTCGAATACCGAATAAACCGGTTAATTTAACACAAATAACCGGTTAATTTAAATAAGTATAATTTTTACACGTTTGTATTTTTTTTTATTAAAAATACATATAAAATCATCGTTTAACTATTTGTATAAATTTAATTATTTTTGTATATATGACAACCTTGAACGTCTCACAAAGAACGTGAAAATCTAGGTAGATCGAAAAATAACCTTTTCTCATTTTCTGTAAATAAAGGCCACAAACCAGCGACAAATGCACATGCATGGAGTATATACGTAAATTTTTTTAGGCACAGAGCAATAATTTAAAAAGTTTCTTACGACTTTGCATTTAGTTGTTACTGTAATAGCGTAGAATGTATATGTGTGGCGGATACATGTTGATTTTTTTTAATTTTTTTGAAACATCAACTATACTCTCTCTGAGAGAGTAATTTCCATGTTCTCACTAACACAACTACATTTTTACTTTTCACATCCCTGCTCTTAATTATCGACTGATTCCCTGCTCTTAATTATCGACAGATTGTGCTCTTTTCATAGTTATTCATCTGTATTAAATAGAAACGAAATGAATAAAAAATAATGATCATGATCATCTTTATTAAGTTTCATGCAATGCTATAATCTCTATATATCAAACAAACGAAACGAACTTTTACATGGTTCGCCTCAGCAAGAGTTTCGTTAATAATTGTATCCAGTTACAACGCTATTGTTTATAGTTTCTAAAGAATGATATTATTCGCAAAAGCAATTAATAGATTTGAATGTAACGATTATATATAGATTATATTAGGAACTTCTTGGAGCATAAAGCACTATATTTTTTTGAAAATATTTGTAATCAAAAAAGATTATACTTAGTTCATTTTATTTTACTTTTTAATAATTGATTAAAAATAACAAAGCATGTACATGTTAACGTATTTTAGTAAAAAGAAAACAAAAACAATAATTAAACAATTTCAGGTGTACTTTTTAAATAATAAATAATAATACAATACAATAAATAAAAATACAATAATACATAATACACTTAAAATTTTATTCTTTTAATATACATACATATCGCTCGTTTACTTCAGTAGTGTCATAAATAAAAAAAACATTTTTTTTTAGTTAAGTATTCAAAAATATGCGAATAATTGTGATCTATATTGTGCACAAAAGTCTTGTGATTCGTTCAAAATGAAGAGCACAAGAACGAAGTGTGTATTTCCATTTCAATGCTAAATAATAGGAAATTAAAATTTAAAACAGCTCTTCTGAAAAATGTTTATTCATTCGTTCTGCTAAAACCTGAATAAAAACGTTATTCAGCAGGTGACTTGCGAAGTTAATGCGATTATGATCTTTAAGAGACTTCACAATATTTGGCCCTCTGCCGGTAACAACAATTATATTTTCAATACTATGTACTTCAGTTTTTTAAAATTGAATTCAAATTTGCTACTACAATATCTGAAGTGCATCTCTGAAATTCAACATTATTTCTTCTGTAATTACTCTTATGAAATGTTTCTAGAATCGGGCACCATGTCTGATATGCTTATAATTTCCATATTTTGTAATACCTTACTTCTTCTGTAATTACTCTTATGAAATATTTCTAGAATCGGGCGCCATGTCTGATATGCTTATAATTTCCATATTTTGTTCTAATATTGAGAATGGTTAGACTAGTTTTCTAAAACATTCTCTGTCAATAATTATAAATAAACGACAATCCTCTACGACCCATTGCGAACACGCATATTTTGTACGTACACTGCTCACTTGTTTTAAAGCTATGTTGCAGTTTTGGTTTATTAAACATTTGTATCAGATAAGATTGAAGATCTGTTTTCCATTGTATTTTAATGTGTTTACAAACCTGTCATATCACTACACCATCGGCAACAGTACCATAATTTTTTTTTCCAATTTGACTAAAAATATTCAAAACTTTGTCTTGTTTGTAAACCACAAGAAACATCATCTTGTATATATTGTTATGTTTTAACCTTCTTAAAAACGTTTGAATTCTTTTGAATTGGGTCAAAATTAAATAAAACCACGTGTTGTTGTTTCACTGTTTTTATTTCCCCACTTTATCTTATCTTTCTCAATACAGCAACTTAATATTCGTTTATAAAACACTTTTATTTACGCCTAAACACGACATTATTTTATGACAGCAAAACGATAACTAACTGACCTATGCATAAGGCGCCATCTTTTATATACAAATTAAAATTATTCCGAATGTTCTTGTTCCTGCTACAACATTTGAATTATTTTCGTTAATTCAAATAATTATTGCCGTACTTATTTGTGTATTTGGCAGCACTGCCAATTCGACCATTTTTGTGTGTTACATTTGAATTATTTTCGTTAATTCAAATAATTTGAATTAATTTCTTTAATTTTCGTTAATTCAAATAATTTGAATTAATTTCTTTAATTTTCGTTAATTCAAATAATTTGAATTAATTTCTTTAATTCAAATAATTTGAATTATTTTCGTTAATTCAAAAATTTGAATTATTTTCGTTAATTAAAATAATTCAAATGTAACACACAAAAATGGTCGAATTGGCAGTGCTGCCAAATACACAAATAAGTACGGCAATAATTATTTGAATTAACGAAAATAATTCAAATGTTGTAGCAGGAACAAGAACATTCGGAATAATTTTAATTTTAATTTTAGTACGGCATTGACAGGGTGACACATTAATACCAAATATACAAAAATTCCACAATACGATTTTAAAGGCGTAGTTTATTTTCTTTTTATGCATTTTTATTTTCGTAACAATATTTTAAAATTTCAGTATCCATTTTACTAAAAAAATTCTTTTTGAATTTATTTCAAAATATTTTTGTTGCACGTGTTTTCTTCTATAATATTCGTTTAATACTAACATTTTTACGAATCAGTTGAATACTTTACATATGTAGTTATCAATGTACAATAATAAGTTTTTGATTTTTTATTGTAAACGGTACTTAGAAGAAGAATGAAAAACAAGCAATGAATTGTGAGAGAGAGCGCAATGCAAGCAACATTCTAGCAAAATATTTATCACATACATCTTCGATCCGAGACCACATACAATGTAAGTAGGACCCATCCAATTCCTGCATACAATTCCTATTTACAATTACACAGCGTTGGCCTATGCCGCCAGATGGGTCCGATGGAACAGAGATTGTAAGTGAAATTTGGATGGATACAATACTACAGACATTGTAAGTGTCGGTCGGATGGGTCCAATACTACAGACATTGCAAGTGAAGGTTGGATGTATCCAATGCTATAAACATATTAAGTGAATGTTGGAAGGGTTTTAATAGTCAAATATTTCTTTTTTTCATATTATTTTTTATCGCAAATTCAATAATAAAAATCCAGTTTATAGGCCATAATCGCTTCCATATAGACTGCTCCATTCACCATACACACGGTTAGCCAACTTGTATTTTTAAAAACACTTCCTTTCATTTCATTTAATATGAAAAAATTAAAAAGAACAATTGGAAAAATAGCAGCAAAAAACAAAAAAAAAATTCATAATCGATAATGATATAATATAATATAATGCATTACGAACCTATCCAAATCGGATGCTAGTGCGATAGCTTTTTTATTTCTAATGTATATTTAGACTCATCGAAATCGGTTAGTTGTATGGGCTTAAAAATTTTATTTCAATTTTTCCTATTGACATAATAGTATACAATCAGATGTGTTTCATTTGTAATAACTTTTGTACTGTAGGGATTATAAACAAATGTTGATGAGTAAAAACAAGACAAAAGCAGTAAGTATATTAAAAGCAGTGTTACTACTATTGGTAGAATTCTGCCAAAAATGGTAGAATATTTTTCGTTTGGAAGGATGGTAGGCTAAATAGAATTTTAGTAGATTTTTGCTGAAGTTAAAAAATTTAATATTTAATAAAATTTTTAATCCCATCTAAAATTTAAAAAAATAACAAAAGAATTCTTACAATTACTGAAGTTATGCAACAAATACAGAAGTTACTCTACGTTTGAGGCGTCAAAAAAATTGAAGAGAGTACCACTGCACTAATTTGCCAATTTCATATAATAAAAAATTTTATTATATTTTATTATTTGTATTATTTATTGCCTCAAATTGTCAAAGGTAAAAGTGCAAGAACTTTCCTAAAGCAAAACCAAATTTTGTAATTGAGTAATTACATTGATAATTGTAATCTTGTAATAAAATTTCATAATGTATAAAATTAAAGCTAAGATTTTGGAAAGTTAATATTCGAAAACGGAGTAAATAAGAATAAACTCAAAATATTCCGGTTAACGATAAAATTTCCAGAAAATTAACTAAATTTCTATATATAACTATATATATACGGTGACCATCCGTTTTGTATTATACAGAACAGTTCTGTATTTGAAAGCCTTATTCTGTGTAAATTATTCATGTGTCAAAAAGAATATGGTATCAATAAGTGTGTTTTTTAGAGCGAATTACAATCTACCACTAAATTTATTTCTCTTCTTTTTCTGGCAGCACTGTTTTTATATGTGTATTGTAAATTTTACTCACCCGCCGCGGCGGCGCGCCGTTAATATATTAAACTCGACTTTGTTCTTTGCATGGATATGAAGTATCAAAAGAAGAATAACATTTATTGCATTTTATAAAATTTTTTTTGGTTATTTTTCAAAAAAATCCTTAATCATGTCTCGTAGACGAAAGTGCATTTTTAACGAAGAATTGCAAAAGCAATACAGTTTTATTAAGAAAACAAATAATGACTACCGTGCACAATGTATAAAGTGCATGGTAACTTTCAGTATTGCTAATGGAGGCAAACTTGATATTCAACAGCATTTACGAACAAATAAACACAAGGATGTCGATGTTGCTGCTGCGTCTAGTAAAACCCTGTCCAGTTATTTGGGCCCCAATTACATTAATGGAAGTGGAAAAAAAATAGCATATCGGAAGGAACTTGGGCCTTTCATACTATATAACATAACCATTCCTTTCGCTCCAACGACTGTGCATCTAAACTTATAAAAAGTTGTTTTGATAAGAGATACTCCTCTAGTCGTACAAATGCGAATCTATAGTTTGTAAAGTTTTGGCTCAAAATTCTATAAAAGAATTGAAAACGATTTGGTTAATGTAAATTTAATAACAATATTTTCCGATTGCTCAAATCATGGTAACATTAAAATATGCCCAATACTTATTCGTTATTTTATGCGGTTATACGGAATTCGAGAAAAAATATTAGAAGTGGACAACCTGCCAGGAGAATCCTCGGATATTTTGACGAAATATATTATTGATCTGCTTAATAAATTTAATATAAATAAAAAAATGCTTGCTTTATGTGCAGATAATACAAATTGTAACTTTGGAGGGGCAGCAAGGCGTGGAAAAAACAATGTTTTTCAAAAAGTGCACTTATCTACAGGAAACGTTCTTATCGGTGTAAACTGTGCTGGACATAGCTTCAATAATTGTATTCAAACGGCTACAGAACGTCTACCAATAGATGTTGAAACAACTGTTATCAAAATTTATTCCTACTTTTATATTTATACCGTTCGTGTTGAAGAGCTTAAATTAAGTTGTGACAGAGTAGATGTAGAATATAAAAAATTACTTCGATTTAGCAAGACTAGATGGCTTACTCTTAAACCATCCATTGAAAGAATTTAAAACTTTTTAAGCCATTAAAAAAATACTTTTTATCTCAGCCAAAGTGCCCATTTATTTTGAAAATTTTTTTTGATGATCCTACTTCAGAAGACTGGCTTTTTTTCATTCATTATCAAGCTACTTTGTTTCACGATTATATAATATAGATGGAGTCTCAAAAAATATTTATGACGGAGGTTTCTATCATTATCAGTGAACTAAAATTCAAAATGTCTCAACGTAAAGGGAAATTATTTTTACCTATTGCAGTTAAAAAAATTGTTATTGAGTTAGACCAAAAAAATGTTATAAATTTAAACGAGTTTGAAACTATCGCTAGCCGTTTCTATACGGACTGCCTTGAATACCTAAATCATTGGGACACAGCTTATCAAGAAGTTGAAATATTAAAATGGGTTCTTCTGCGTGAAACTTCTACATGGAATGATGTCGAATCGAGTTTTATTTTCATTATAAGAGAAAAGATCTAAATATAAATGATACTGAATTATTTGACGAATTAGCTCTGGTAAAAAAATACGCTTCTTTAGGGCAATTGAAGGAATGGACTGAGAACCAAAAATCTACAGAAGAGCGTTGGATTGAAATTTTTAAACATTTTAAAGAAAACCACATAAATTTTACAAATATTTTAAAAGTCGTCGAGTTCAGTTTATGTTTACCTGGTTCAAATGCTCCAATAGAAAGAGTATTTTCTGTTTTAAATAATGTATGGACATATGAGAAAACCCAAATGAAAATAGATACTACAAAAAACCATTTTGGTCTAGTGACCAAAATTTAGTAATTCAATTATGAAATGAATTGTATAGAGTTTAAGGAATACCTGAAAGCAAATTATAACTTGGTAAAACAAATTTATTCATCTGAAAAATACCAAAATTAGTTGTATTTTATACCCATTAAATGCACTTATTTGTGAACTAATTTTTAAATTTTCTTAATGACAAAAACCAAATTTATAATTGTTTTTGATAATCTTTGAAATTGGTTTATATATATATATTTCATATATATCATTTCCTTTACATTTACAATAAAAATGTTATTGTATTTCCGATTTAGTACGTAGTATTTTTTGTTTGTTTTGAATTTACTTATAGTTTTGGTCGGAAGTATAGTGCCAGTGCTAACATAGTTACAGTAAAAGGAGGAAATGCAAGATTTTCGCCGATGTTGACTAATATTAAACACTGACTCTAAAGGCTTATTAAATGATCTAGAAAAACCTTATAGAATGTGAATCTATAGTTGTTAATTTTGAATTTTCTTTTTGTTAATCTTTTTTGATGTAGTTCTTAAACTCTTTGTTAATTTTGTACCTTATTTTGAGTCATTTGTTCATTTTGAATTTTTTGTTTACTTTTTGTTAATTTTGTATTTTGTATTTTTTTATTGTGAATTTTTATTTAATATTAATTTAGTATTTAAATAATAAATACATGCTTAAACATAAAGAATTGTATTTTGGCTTAAAAAATATGGTCACCGTATATATATAACTATAAAACTGACAGAAAATTTTAAGTAATGCATAAATACGGCCTATTGTGCCATATGTAAAGAAAACGCCATTAAAAAGTGATGTTAAAATATCAGAGGAAAATTTAGCTACATCAGATGCTAGCGTTAGATCCAGTTCTAGTGTTTCTTATGCTAGATTTCACATATCATTATCATCACGTCGCCAAGGCACTATTGCGGGATACTGCGACCCATGGGATCTGTTGAGCCCTTTCCGGCCTAGAGTTTATTCAGCAGGTCTGTTCATTTCACATAAAATAATCTTTTATATCAGTAGTAATTTAGAAGTGACTTCTAAAACCAAGGAAGTATCCTTCTAGAAAGATGACATACTTAGCAACGAAATTAAGTTTCCTGTGTTTGACCAAAAAATAATCATAGAAATATGGAGAACCTAAACCGAAGTTCTTTCAGGATTAAGGTTTTGGTAATAGCGTAGGAATGTATGGCGGAATTATGGTTTTCATACAAAGTACCATGAATTGAATAGATTGCTTAAACATATTAAAAAAAAGAATTTGGTAATCAATGTGAAGAAATTAGGCGTGTAAGAATCGTTATTTCTTTGACAATGATTCTCAGTACACCACAAGAAAAGTGGTTCCGCTTTCGCACTTCTAAGCAAAGGTGGCATACTTCTTAATACCAGAGTTTAAGCCCAATCGAAAATTTTCGGGAGCATTTTGATCATTAGATTCGAAAAACGACCATTTATAAAAAGGAAAGATCCTTTATGACAGAGGAATGATAGAAAATCTATCCGAATTTTTAAAAAACCTAGTGTAATCTATTTCACAAAGATTAGATGATGTTGTTTAAGTCGAAATAATTAAATATTCTCTCCTTTGAGATTTATTTTCTTATACACTTTACAGCGTATACATATACACATACATACGGTAAAAAATAAGAGTGTATGCTTTATTTCGCCGCTCATGGTATATTAACACACCTAAAAATGTCGGTAACAAATTGTATTCGTATCAAAAATGTGTTTTTAAGTGGTTTTTAAAAGTTGGTAGAGTTATATCGATTTTGGTAGATTTTTAACACATTTTGGTAGATTTAAAATTTTTCAGTGGCTACACTGACTAAAAGAGAGCAGTGCTGCCACTTAAAAAAATTTTTTTTTTTTTTTTTACGAATAGCAATTGTTGCTTAGAATCATTGTTTTGTTAAAAGAATTAAATCCCTGAATTTCTGTTTTTTTTTCACATTGGTTACCATTAATTAATGGTAGTTTATATAAAAACCAAACTTCAACAGTAAATTTCCATGCTATTACTAAAACTTCTACTGGACCTCACTGTGGATATAAAATTTTATTCTAAAAGTTCTTCCTTTTTGATCACCATATTTTTATGAGTTTTTTCTAACCAAACACAAGAAATGGTAAAGAAATATCTTTAGTTTTAAATTTTTTTAAAAAATTTAAGAAATCACTTTTGAATTACTGCTGATATAACGACTTCTGATATTTTAGCATCACTTTTTATGGATTTTTCTTACACAGTTCTCAAAATTTTACCATCATTGTAAAATTAAAAAAAAAATAATAATTTAAATTTTAAGCTATCTATAAATAATCTACATAATTAATACGCGACTTATGTAATCCCTTTTACGCCTGCAGAGTTGCATAAATCATTACTTTAGGAGTATTACGACTATGACATTAAGGTGAGGTACATAGAATTCGTCCTACTTTATACTACCTCCATCAAAAAGTTCCGGAACAACCCCGTGTGGCGGTCCCATCATTCCCACTTGAGTTTTTTTTTTGTTAAGTTGGCCAAGTCAGGTGAGTTCGGTGGCTGTTGGATGGTATTTGTCACATTTTTGGCCAAAAAATTTCGAATAATGTGCGACGGTGTGTTGTCATGGTGCAAATCCACAATTCTGGTCTCTTTCGGCGAATTGCTTCACGTAAACGTCTCATAACGCCCAAATAATACTCATTGTTTACTTTCTAGCATTCTGGCAAAAATTCATGATGCACTTCACCGTTGTAATCAATGAAATCCGTGAGCATTGATTGATAATGGTCTCGGTTCATTTGGTGAATGCCATTCACTTGCCTGATGTCTGAATTGCGTGTCGTACTCATAAACCCACATCTCGTCTCCAGTAATTATCCTTTTAAATGTGGGATTTGATTCAGCCTCGCAAATAATGTCTTACGACTTCAATACGGTCAAAATTTAAAAAAATCGCCAACACACATAGAGATAGATGTACTCTTGTTATTTTGGTGACTTTTGTAAAGCCTTAAGTACTGTTTGAAAGAAACATAAAATATTTAAGTTTTTCTAATATTAAAAGGCTAAAATCAAAATTAAATTGTAAAAAATTAGAGGGTACACTTTATTTTGACTCTCATGGTAAATTCATTCCTGTTTTTTTTATTTCTTTAATAAAACTAATACCTTTAACTAACTAATACCGTGTAGAGTTATTACACTTAACAAAAAATTGATTTGTGCTGCTTTTGTTTGAATTAAATAATGAATATTAATATAAATGAGGAAAAGAAAACGTAGGTCATATGTCCGAATTCGATTTATAACTTGGATGCATACCAAGCATTCTGCTTCACTTAAAGCGTCTAAACAAAAGAAAAGAAATTTGTTCCCACTATTTTATCCACATAACTACAAAATATATATATATATATATATATATATATATATATATATATATATATATATATATATATATATATATATATATATATATATATATATATATATATATATATTGTGCAAATTTCCTAAATCTGTTTCAAAAAAAAAAGAAAAAAACAAAACAAACAAAAAATCTTAAAGCGCAAAGTAACATATATCTTTCATATTTACGACTTTTATTTCTAAAAACGAATTTTTTCATGATTCTAACAATAAGACCTTAAAGTCGCTAGAATATTATTCAAATGTTATTAAAATCCTTAAATGTTGCAAACTAAACTACAACACTATTTTTTGTTGATAGGAAAAGGCTATTAGAAGAGAAGTAAATAAAACGAAAAGACGTCCATTAAATTCATATAAATGAGTAAAATACATAAGTAATTTGTAAAATCATAAAATATTTTTAGTTAGTTCAGTGTGCCCAGTGTTGTTTTACTTTATGGATTATCCTCTTTTGCAAGTTTTTTAAGCTGCAGAAAATACTTTGTTTTTTTTTTCGAAAAAAGTTTTTTCGAAATTCATGTATTCCTTATATAAAGTGTCCGCCAAACAATCTTTTTTTTTTTTTGGAAATGATATAAAATAAACTACTAAATATTATCCAAAATTTCTTTATTATTTGAAAGTACAATCCTTCCGATTAATAATGGAAAATAGTTTCATTCAAATGGCTGTCTCGGCTGTACATGCAGTAGCCTACACGCTCGGTCCAATTTTTAAGCACATTATCGACTGTGTGCAGCTGTATTTCACCAAGGGCTTCACGAATATTGTTCTTTAAGGCGTCAATTGTCTCCGGCTTGTTGGCTTAACACTTATCTTTGACGGCACCACACAAATAATAGTCCAACGGTGTCAAATCGCAGCTCCGAGGTGGCCAAATGACATCAGGTCGGCGGCTGATAATGCGATCTTCAAAAACAGGTCGCAAAACATCGAGTGTAGCTTCGGCTGTGTGACACGTAGCGCCGTCCTGTTGAATCCAAATGTTGCTAATATCCTCCTCTTCAATTTTTGTGAACAAAAATTCGTTCAACATGGCCCGATAACGATCGCCATTGACTGTAACGGCCACTCCTTGCTCATTTTCAAAGAAAATGGCCCAATTATGCCTCTGGTCCAAAATCCGCACCAAACACTGACTCGTCTTGAGTGTATCGGCTTTTCGATGTATGCGTGCGGGTTTTCTGTGCCCCAAATGCGACATTTTGCTTGTTTACATACCCGCCAAGATCAAAATGAGCTTCATCTGTAAAGATGATTTTTTTCTTTTCTTCATTCTGCAACATTACCATGATTTTCAAAGTAATGTCGCAATATTTCCCAGCGTTCTTCAAGCGTATACGCAACCATATTCGTTCAGCGGAAGGATAAAACTAATTATCTGTTAAATCAGACATGAGCTAAGTGATACCATTCACGAAATAAGCACTAGTTGAAAAAAAAAACGTTTGATGGCGGACCCTTTACTTTTCTTCAGAAGTTTATTTTATTATGTAGTACTATTTTCGTGATAGGTACTATCGAGTACAACAGAATCTGTTTTTGAAATATTTATAATACCTTCAATATCTTGAGTTACGGATAAAAAAATCCGGTTTTCGTGCCCTCATACACTTATAAGGTAGTAACTCTGCTTAATATTACCCGATTTTAAGTTCATCAGCGTATTCAGAAAAAGGGAAGTATGCATTTAAATGATATACATACGTATATACATATATCTATTTCATTAAGGTAACCTCAATCTGGAGTATGTATGCATTTCACAAGCAAATTAATTTTTTTATCCAATTTTTTTTCACATTTTTCAAGTCTAGAAATGTTTTTGCGCATTTATTTATATACGGAACATATTATTTCTCAATTAATTGAGGAAGAACGCGTAGATATTAATAAAGACTTATGTTTTAGAAATACGATGAATTAACGGAGTTATTAAGCTTGTTAGAAAATCAACTCATGTTTTTTATATGACTTGTGAAAAGAGAAAATTTTTTTTGGTCGAAAAAAGTTTTTTTTGTCGAAAAGAGTTTATAAATTAAAATATAACAACGCTGAGTATGGAAAAATATGCAGTCGCACGAAAAAGTATACAAACCCCCGAAAACTGGATTTTAACGAGAACTATAAGGTTTTGACTTTCAAAAACTATATAATGTTAATTTGCACGAAAAAATAAAAGGAAAATATACCAATTTTTTCATAACATAGTCTTTAATTACAAAGAAAGTTAATAAATTCTATTTTCAGCATATAGAAAATATACATACAGACGTACATACTCTGCTTTATTTGATAACTATTGGGTATACAACTTAATAATGTCGATTTTGACAACATATGGCATTACTATTACATATGGTTTATGTCAATAAAAACAAATATGGTATTTTGGAGGGTAAACATCTGTCATTATAATTAAGTGTTTTTTTAACAATCGTTGCGAACGGACGTGTTTTTTTAATGTTCATAATAAAAGTATATTTCTTATGTTTATTGTGTGCCTATAAAAATAAAAAAAAAAACAATACAATAAGAAAGAAAGAGCTATAAGTTGATGAAAAAATAGTGTTAAGATAACTATCTTATCACAGCAAATTTAATAAATATACATAACTAAGCAAATCTGAAAAATAATTGAAATAAACAGACTAAAAAAGAAAAACAAAAAATTAAAAATGAGTACATTCTCTGCTATACTTGAAAGAATACAATTACAATAACTCTCTAGTTAAATGTTATAGTTGCAATTCAAATTACCATTTCTCCCCCTGTTGCCCTCTGTCAGAAACTACATATGCTAACATGTACTGAGAGAGGAAAACAAATTGGAAGTGCCAAGTGTGTAAACCACGATCTAAATCTCATAACACCTTAAATCCGGCTCTCGTTATTGACGAGAAAACTCAACAGTGCAAATTAAGAGACGATGATGGGAAACATTTTTATGAAAACAAAGCAAAAATATTCAAAGATTCTCTCTCTCTTTACAGCATCAACTCAACATTATGCTCAAGAAAATTATCAAAGACTAGTCAACGATCACAACAATATTCACCACAAGGAACACGGCGACGAATACGACAACGAACACGGCAACGAACGATTCGAGTAATCTTACCTCTCAACGTTTTGAACATTAGGACGCCGATCTCATGGAAGGTATAAAGTGAGGCAATTGTTTAATGAATATGGTAGAAACCAGCTAGACGTTATGATGCCGACAATTTGTAATAGACTACGAATAAATATATTTAGTGAGAATAATGAATGGAAAAGAAAAAAACTATTAAAAAAATACTTTTTTGTTCGCAATGAATTGATTTATTTAACTAATTTTATGTAATATATTGAAAAATTTTAATACCTTTACTGCTGATAAGCCAGTGGCTTAGCGGGTTGTATGTATATATTAATAATAATAAAATAAAAAAACAGTATTCGATAGACGCCAAAGTATAAACACACATTTTTTACAATCGCTATAATAATATTTTGTGCCTAAGAAAGATGTTTTGCGGAAAAGTCTGATAACCTTTCTTCATTTGAAAAAAACTTCAGAAAGTTATCGATTGTTGATAGAAGCTTATGGTCAAAAAAAATGTTAACGATAGTTTGTGCGATTAAAAAGTGGTGACTTCGACACAGAAGACAAGGAGAGGCCTGGTCAACCGAAAAAGTTTGAAGATGAGGAATTGGAAGCATTACTCAACGAAAATTTTGTCAAAGGCGATAAGAACTAGCATTATCATTGGGAGTTACACAACAAGCAATTTCCCTTCGTTTAAAGGCATTGGGATTCATTCAAAAGCAAGGAAATTGGGTCCCATATGAATTGAATCCGAGAGACGTTGAAAGGCGATTTTGCATGTTGGAAATTATGCCTGAACGATACAAAAAGAAGTCATTTTTTCATCGTATTGTTACTGATAATGAAAAATTGATATATTACGATAACCCCAAGCGTAAAAATTTATATGTAAAGCCCGGCCAGCCAGCCAAATCAATGCCTAAGCCGACTATCCATAACGTCAAATTAATGCTCTGTATTTGGGGGGATCAGAAGGGTGGTTTGTATTATGAGCTGTTAAAATCGGGTCAGAACACAATTGATTTGTTTGAAGCATTCAATGAAAAACGACCAGAACATAATCCATAACCTTCCATCATGACAACGCTCGGCTACAGGTTGCAGGACCGGTCAAAAACTATTTGGAAAACAGTAAATTAGAAGTTTTGGCACACCTGCCTTATAGCCCAAACCTTGCCCTTTCTGACTACCATTTGTTTCGATCGATTCAGAATGCCCTTACTGGAATACGCTTTACTTCAAAACATGGTATGAGATTCAGTCTTTACCTCAAAACCGGAGCATTTTTTTGGGGGCGGAGTCCATACGCTACCAGAAAGATGGGAAAAAGTAGTAGCTAACTGTGGACAATACTTTGAATAATGTATAACTTCATTTTGTTATTATAATAAATGCATTTTTCAAGCAAAAAATCGACATTATAAACTTGTATACCTCAATTCAAAATATAAATATATAATGATGATAAATGATAATGTTTATTTCCAAAGTAATATAAAATGAAATGTAGATAAATTAAAATACAACAAGAATCAAAATATATACCGCAGTATTTCACCTCTTTCTTCAACGATGGCTAAACTTTTATTAATCTTAAAAACTATAAGGCAGTATAAAGTTTCCGCCAATTAAAATTATAAAAGAGAAAGAAGGTATAAAGGAACGTGCAATAACACGGTTTACAAAGAAACGTCAAACTATATTTTGTGTATTCACAATAACAAACAGATGTTCATGTAGAATAAATCATTTAAAACTTAACAGGGTATTCTTGCCCGTGATACGATCAGCTTCACTGTCATCCAGAGCCAGAATAGACAGTTTTGAAACGGCTCGTTGTAGTTCGCCGTTGGCAGTTTTAACAATCGCCTTCCTTACAATTCCATTTCTTTAATTGGCTTTGCGGGCCTGCATCATTTTACTTACCATGTTAAAGAGGGTGAATATTCTAATACCCACCTCTTCCAGAATCGGTCTCTTAGAGCTCTCGCTACACGCCATTGTTTTTTATACTAAATATTTTGGTGTCAGGAACGTCCGCCGCACGCGTTGAAGGAGTGTTAAGTATCCATAATAGAAAATAATTTGGTGTGAGTGGTTCTTCTTCTTGTGGAGAAATTGGCAGATGAGTCAAAAGTCTTGAAATAATTATATTTTCGGCTTCAATAAGAAGTGAATGCAGTATGTGTTCTTTCGGGGCGTCTTCTTTCAATGTTTGATATAATACTCTTTTGACGCACTGAACCATTCTCTTCCATACCACTCTCTGGAATGGATTTGCCGGACAATTGAATATCCATTCGATTCCCTTGTTAGATAGAACGTACTGTATTCGATCAGTCTCTCAGCGCTACGTATGGCTTATAATTTATGTGACTACTTGGTATCCATTTAAGTATTGTTCTTGAGTCGCACAACATGATTGTTGAAGACGACACTACTTTGTGCTCTCCTATCACGTTTTGCTTTATTCTAGTTCCGTGAGGTGGAACTGACACTTTGTTTTTTTCGGAAAATAAAAACTAGGTATGCGAAAATTGGTTATATCTGAAAGTTTTTCTCGCCATTCTTCTCATACTACGTTAATGTCATCTGGAAGAGGCTCATCCCAGCAAATTGCACGTTTTCAATTATTTTGAAGTATTATTTTGCCTTCTACAGTAAAGTGACAAAAAATCCTAATGAATCAAAGGTTGACTTGATGATGCTTAATACTTGCCGTTTTGTGGGCTTCTTGTTGCCCAAAATAACATCTTGATCAATCTTTATAAATTTTAAATCAAGTGTAAAAGTGTCTGAAGCAGAATCCCAAGAAAGTCCTACCACCTTTCCAATACTATCGTGCGCTGAGATAATTTCTGAGGCCGATGTACCATTCAACGTCGAAATGACGTCATTCAAGTTTGAAGTGAATCCTCTTAAATCAAAACCTTCATTTTGTAAATATTTGTCACTTGACGAGATATTTCAACGGCTTCTTCGACGCAGTCAAAACTGTCTATAAAATCATTCATATGGTGATGTTCACAAATTGCTTTTATGGCTTTGGGATGAGAGTTTGTAGCATTTGTTTTCATAACATGGAGGGCGGAACATGGTGAGAGCAGGTAGCTCCGAAAGTCATTACTATCATCTCGAATTCTTATGGCGCAATATCCTGTTTACAGTTTCTCCATAGGAAACGTTGAAATATTCTATCGCTCGGCCGTATATTTACTTGATGGAACATTTCACAGATGTCTGCCCAGACTGCGATTTTACTAGTACGGAAGCTGTACCGTGTTGTTGGGAGTGACGAGATATATTGAGGCCCTTTCAGTAGATTCTCGTTCAAGGAAGTCCCGTGTGGTTTAGCGGCACCATCAAAAACTAATCAAAATTTTTTATATCTTTGTTGTGGTTTACAATTCCAAAATGAGGCAAGTACCACTTTCTGTTTGGTTTCAAATAGATATCGGCTGGTTGAACTTTACGAACTTAACCTTTTTGAATATTATTATTTATGACTTCGCAGTATGCTGCTAACAGATTTTCATCCCTTCGTAATTTTCTTTCTATACCCTCGAGTCGGCTTAACGCCATAGATTAACTGTCTGGAAATCGCTGTTCATCACTTTTCCATAGTAGTCCTGTTTGAAATCGGTTTACCACGCATTTTGTAGCTTCGAAAAGAATGCTGTTAGCTCTGACATCATTATTGCTTTCTACCAGAGGAGCCACTCTCACGCCCATAAGCTCGATGTTAAAATAATTTTTAACCAATTTGTGAATCTCTTGATCTTCCTGAACATAAGAAAAGAGACATGAATGGGACAGAGTGAATAATGATGTACACGGACCGAAGACAACGCATTCTAACTAACGTATTGTATGCAAATGGTCCATTTGATTTTTTTATATTTATATTAGATGGTAAGCCTAAACTTGCATGGTCTAATCCAATAAACAATTTGGGCTCATATTGGTAAATGGCTTTATTGAGTTTGAAGAGAAATTCTGAAAGTCTTCTTTAATATCTTTTTCATTGAGGCTCTATGTATGTGTAGATTTATGTTAAACACGTAATGGACATTTCTTAATAGATGGTACTTATTCGTACCAGGCCCACTTACCTTCAAGCTGAAGGGCATTGACGGTTCCCTTGCTGAGCGACCACCAAACCAATCAATATTTAAACTAGTACCTTTACCACGCACACCAACGTATTCAGCTGTCTCTTTATTTAGCACGGTTATCGAAGTTCAATCATTAAATAGCGCATAAGTATTCATAGTACGTTTTTCTCCATATAGCGTGACGGGCAATACACGGAACAGCACTGTTTTATTATTATGGTTTTGAAATTAATTCTTCTAAAAGAGTTGGGTTGACCATACACTGCAGCACTGCCACATCGACCATCTTTCCGTTATATTTGAATTAACGGATATGGAAACAGAAGATGGTCGGTATTTCCTGAATGCTTGCAGCCATGATGAAACAGATGCAAGTTCAAAACCAGAAATTTCTAGCCAGTATTGAAAAGAAACTTGAAGAAACTTCTCATGAGGTGCGAGAAACATCTAGAACTGATGATGAAAAGCTGTTGATACAGGTAAAAGAATCTCTAGAGCCGATAATGAAAAGCTCATGGAAAAAATTATTGCTGTGGCGAAGGCACAAGAAATATCTAAAGCTGATAATAAAAAGCTCTAGAGCGGAAAACCAGAAAATTTGAAGAAGCGTCTAGTGCAACGTCAGAGAAGCTACAAGAAATATATGAGACAGTAAGCAAAAGGGTAGATGATGTCAACGCAAGAGTGTCAAATCTAGAAAAGACTGTTGACGACAAATTTAACGTAATAGAAGATAAAATAAACAGTCTAAAGTGCCAACGACCAGAAGAAGTGCGAATCATACTAGAAGTCTCCAGCAGAATAAAAACACCTTGCTTTGACCGTAGTACATCTTTGGCGGTATTTAAATTTCAGTTCGACACAGTAGCCAGTAAAAATGGATGGGACGAGGAAAAGAAGGCTCTAGAACTAATTTTAGCGTTAAAAGGTGCTGCAGCAGAAATTGTAGTAACCATCCCAGCTGGCAGAAACAACTGTAACGACTTAATGGTGGCCCTACAGCGGCTCGGTCTACGACCAAAAGAATATGAGGGACAAAAGTTGCTGTCATCCACAAAAGAGTGGATAGGATTAGAAGTGAGAAGAAGAAAGTCGTTAAGAAATATTAGAAAAAGAGTAGGAGAAAGAACAGAGCCTTGTGGTACCCCTTAGTTTACCATGAACTCGTCGGATAAGGCCCCATCTATAACCACTCTTATAGAGCGATCTCTGAGAAAACTCGATATAAATCGAGAGAAGTGACTACCGACACCAAAAGCATTAAGTTTCGAAATTAGAGTCTCGTGCCAAACTCCTACAAACGCCTTTGAGATATCCAGAGCCACAACCTTATTCCCGCCAAAACTATGAATGGACTTGTTCCACTTCTCCGAGAGCAACGCCAGCAGGTCATCAGTAGAACGGCCCTTTTGGAAACCGTACTGACGATCGCTAAGTAAATCGTTGGACTCCAGATATCCCACAAGGTGGTGATTAATCATACTCTCCATAACCTTGGAGAGTGCGGAACAAACTGCTATGGGACGGTAGTTCTTACGGTTACTAGCCTCGGCCTTTTTGGGGATTGTCGTTACATTATCAACCTTCCAGCAAGATGGAAAAATACCGGCGCGATATGACGCACTGAATAGGTGAGCTAATGGAAGCGCAAGCAACGAAAAGCACTGCTTCAGGACCAGTGCTGGTATGCCGTCCGGCACAGAAGACTTGTTAACGTTGAGATTTGCAAGGACCCTTTTTACAGCACGAGCTCGAGAGAATATACTAGGCATAGTTACTGACACTCTTTCAAGTTTGGGCAGTGGTTGGACGCTCTCCGGCAAGTGAGAATTACTTGCAAACATTTCGGCCAAAAGATTTGCCTTTTCAACCGGGTTCGTGAATATGTGATCATTATTTATAAGAGCAGGAACCGAACTAGCGTTGTTCCTCAGACTTTTAACGAATGACCAAAAGTTTTTACTTCCCCGCGGAAAAGTAAGAACTTTAGCACGAAGGCGCTGCTCGTATAAAGCCTTTTCGCGTCTAAGTACTGCGGCACATGAAGATCTGGCCTGTTTGCGAAGCAAATCATTGTGGGCACATTTGT